>ML661899.1:2463019-2769785 GCA_007570785.1 Antilocapra americana | reverse complement strand
CATCTTTGTCGGGTTTTGGAATTAGGGTGATGGTGGCCTCATAGAATTAGGGTGATGGTGGCCTCATAGAATTATTTATAAATAATTTTTAAAATATAAGAAATTAACAAGAGAGAAATCTCAGAATACGCTTATACTGACATCCTTTAGTCTCTTGTGAATTATTACTTTTTGTGAGTGAAGTGACGTGAAAGTCCCTCAGTCGTGTCCAACTCTTTGTGACCCCATGAACTTTTTAGTCTATGGAATTCTCCAGGTCAGAATATTAGAGTGGGTGTCCTCTTCCTTCTTCAGGGGATCTTCCCAACCCAGGGATCGAATCCAGGTTTCCCACATTGCAGGCAGATTCTTTACCAGCTGAGCCACAAGGGAAGCCCAAGAATACTGGAGTGGGTAGCCAATCCCTTCTCCAGCAGATCTTCCCCACCCAGGAATCGAACCAGGGTCTCCTGCATCACAGATTCTTTACCCACTGAGCTATGAGGGAAGCTTTTGTGAGTAGTGTGTATGTAACTGCTGAACTGTGAGCTGCCATTTTCTTCTCCTGGGGATCTTCCTCACCCGGGGATTGAACCTGCATCTCCTGCACTGGCAGGCAGATTCTTTAGCACTGAGCCATCAGGATAACCCATTTTTGTATGATACATGGTTTCAATATATACTGTTGACCTGGGTCTCACAAGTATTAGGAAATCTGCTTATGAATATCCAAAAAAGCAGTATTTGTTTGGGAAAAGTTGATGTATAGACATCAGATGTCATAATCTTACCAAAAGAGTGTGGAGTCCGGCCGCTCACAGTTCAAAAAGCCAATAAACAGTCCAGGTTGGAGGAAAGGAAAGTTTGCTTTATTTTAGATACTGGCAGCTGGTGAGGGAGGCAGTGGTGGAAGTCTGTCCAAAGGCCAACTCCTGCCACCTGACAACCAGTGGGGCAAGAGCTTTTTTATAGACAGACGTTGGGGGTTGTGGGGGCTCCATGCAGGAACAGCACAGTTATCTCTCACAGTCATCTTCAGATTGGTCATTGGTGGTCTGACCAACATCATCTTGATTCTTTCAGGTACAGTTAATCTTCAGTTCCAGGGTTCATTTGTTTCCATTTCTTTGAGGCCAATTCTTAAAATTGTAGCAGTTTATGCAATGAGTATAGTCCAGTCATCACATAGTTAACTTCGTCCACCTGGTGTCTTAGCATCTGTAAGACAGTTCACAGGAGAGGGCTCAGAATATTGTCTATAGTCTTGAGGAGGAAGTAAAGGTCCTTGACTCTGCTTAATGACTACATTATTATTATTTGGTCTCCTTTGATTGTTTTCCTTTTCTTCTGCATGTCTCATTTCTCTGATTAAACTTATTCTTTGACGAAAGTTTTCCACAGACAGAAGGCAGGCAGAGGTCATGGGGTGGTGGGGTGGGGGTGGGCAGGGAAGGACCATAGGGTCCTGCTCTGTTTCAATAAGTACTATTTCTGATTCCCCTTCCATTTCCTTTGACTTACCACCATCATCCTTTACTATTATTTTTCTTTCCATCAAAACTTACTTCCTCCACAGTAGTTAGTTCTACAGATTTGAATCATTGACTTTTCTGGGCAAACAACGCTCTTATTTCAGTGCTCTGCATCATCAGCCAAGGTCTCATGGTTGTGACATCCTTAAGCCCCAAAGGACAGGTTATATGTTGTGTGTGCCATCATTTTGTTTTGTTTCATTTCTAGTTTTTGGCTGCCCTATGCAGCATGCAGTATCTTAGTTCCCTGACCAAGGATTGAACCCTGTGCCCCTGCAGTGGAAGCTTGATGTCTTAACCACTGGACCACCAAGGAAATCCCTGTGCCACTCTTTTGCATTTAGTACGCATGGTAGACATTGCAAACTGAACATAGAATCTTTCCCATTGGTCCTGGATGCATGTTCAAAATGCATTCTCCTATATGGCATTCCAGGTAAAGCCATTATTGATAATTTGGTGTTGGCACAGTTAGTGAAATCTATTTGCCATCCCTGACCTAGAGCTAGGTCAGATCTTGCGATAGGTGATGGGCATACAGATGTAAAGGAAATAGTCCCTTCCCCTTGAGAAGTTCAAATTTTCTAGGTAAGAGGTCCTTAACTATCTAGAAAGGATTCTGTGTACTTTCTAAGAATTATCTCCTCCCATGCCTGAAGTCACTTGGAAATTAAGAAATCCCCTTCATCCTTTGGGGATTTGTTAAGAAAAGCAAGCATTTAGACACAAAAGCACGTAATGGATTTGATTTCAGAATGTTTTAGCCGTGGTCCACCGACATTCATTTTTATTTTGAAATAAACTTTATTCAAATATAACAATTATAAAGATGTGAAAAAAAGCACATATACAGCATGACTACCATAAAGTGAACACATCTGTGTAAACATCCCCCAGACACCCAAAAGTCCCCTGTGCTCACTTATAATTATTATCTCCATCTTCCTTCCTAAAGATAGTCACTCTCCTGACTGCTGGAGAAGGAAAGGCAACCCAGTCCAGTATTCTTGCCTGGGAAATCCCATGGACAGAGGAGCCTGGCAGGCCACAGTCCATGGGGTCACAAAGAGTCAGCCATGACTGAGCACCAGCCCTCATCCTGGACTTCTCATACTATAGATAACTTCTGAACTTTTTGTGAATGAAATCTCATAGTATTTATTCTTTCATGTGCCTGGCTACTTTTGCTCAATATTTTTAGGTGAATCTGTATTTATTACATGTTTAGTAAGTGATAAATTATTTTCCAAATTGTTATAACAACTTATACTTCTTCCAGCCGTCTTTGAGAGTTTCAGTTACTCCACATTTCTTGCCAACACATGGGATTGTTAGTACTTTTAATTTTAGCCATTCTCTTAGGAGGGTAGTAGTATTTCATTATTAGTCTAATTTGCATTTCTCTGATAGCTAATGATTTAAGAAGCTTTTCATTCTTTTTTTTTCACATGCCTAACATCTTTTGTGAAGTTCTTGTTCAAGTTTTTAACCATCTTGCTTTTGGATTGTTGCTTTTACTTATTGATTTATAGGAGGTTTTTTTCTTTTGGTATTAATATATTCTGAATACAAGCCCCTTGTTGATTATATGTCTTGCAAATATTTTCTCACACTCTATGGTTTGTCTTTTTATCCATTTCTGTACCCTATTTTCCCCTTTTTTCTTTTTTTGTCCTTGCCACACGCATGCAGGATCTTAGTTCCCCAATCAGGGATTGAACCCAAGCCCCCTGCAGTGGAAGCACAGAGTCTTAACCACTGGACCTCCAGGGAAGTCCTTCACTTCTTTAGTGTTGTCTTGGCTATTGTTGCCTCCTTACATTTTATACAAATTTTAAAATCAGCCTGTCAATTTCCACATCCTGCCCCCCCAAAAATTGTTGGGATTTTAAGTTGGTTTAATTTGGTTCTATACATCAGTTTGGAAAGGAATAACACATTTATGATATTGAGTCTTCCAATCTGTGAAAATGATATATCTTTTCATTTATTTAATTCTTCTATAAATTCTCAAAATAATATTTTATAGTTCCTGTGCAAAGTTCATTAAATTTATTCCTAAGTAGTTGATTTTTTTGATGCTATTACAAATGAAAAAAAAAGTTTCTAAAATTTCATTTTCTAATTGTTTATTGCTGGTGTATGGAAACGCACAGAGTTGGACATGACTGAGGTGACCTAGCATGCATGCATGCATTGGAGGAGGAAATGGCAACCCACTCCAGTATTCTTGCCTGGAGAATCCCGGGGATGGAGGAGCCTGGTGGGCTGCCATCTATGGGGTCACACAGAGTTGGACACGACTGAAGCGACTTAGCAGCAGCAGCAGCAGCAGCATGGAAATGCCACTGTTTTTCTATATTGACCTTTTGTTTGGTGATATTGTTGAATTCACTTCTTAATTCTAATAGATTATTTTAGACTTAGTACACACATAATTATGTCATCTGTAAGTAACAGTACATTTATCCTTTTCCAGTCCTCATGCTTTTTTTCCTTTACTTTAATTCATAAGCTAAAAATCTAGTATAATCTTGAATACAAGTGGTTATAGCAGAAATCGTCACCTTGTTCACAATCATAGAGAAAATTTTCAGTATTTCACTATTGAGTATGATGTTTGTTACAGATTTTTGTCTATACCCTTTATTCTATTAAGAAAGTACCTATCCTTAGTTTGCTAGTGCTTAAAAAATACATGTGCTGAAATAACTTTTCCTGAGTTTCTTAAAATGATCATGTGATTTTTCTCCTTTAATATATTAACATTGTGAGTGACATTAATTTTTAGTGTTAAGCAACCTGCAGTCTGGATTAGATTCAAATTTGTCATGTTATATTATTCTTTCTATGTATACCAGGATTTGGTTTGTTGATATTTTGGTTCAGTTTTTTTTTTAAGTTGTATTATGAAAGCCATTGGTATGTAATTTTCCTTTCCTGTGTTATACTTGTCAGGTTTTGATATTAAGATCGTGCTGGCCTTATAAAACAACTTCCCAGTCTTCTTTCTTTTTGAATTCTCTGAAAGAGTTTGTGTGAGTTGGCACTGTTTCTTCCTAAAATATTTGCTGTGATATACCAGTGAACACATCTGGGCCTGGAATTTTCTTTGGGGGCAGATTTCCCTTTACTGGGGCTTCCCCGGTGACTCAGACAGTAAAGAATCCTCCTACAATGCAGGAGACCTGGGTTTGATCGCTGGGTGGGGAAGATCCCCTGGAGAAGGGAATGGCTACCCACTCCAGTATGCTTGCCTGGAGAAATCCATGGACAGAGGAGCCTGGGGGACTACAGCCCATGGGGTGGCAAAGACTTGGACAGAACTGAGTGACTAACATTTTTTCACTTTTTCACATAGATGGAATTTCTTTCGATAGTAGATTTAGGATTATTCACATCTGTGTTTCTCCTTGCATGAATTTTGTTTGGTAAGATATGTTTTCCTAGAATGTTGTCCGTTTCATCTAAATTTCTGAATATAACAGTATAAAGTTGTCCACAATGCCTTTTTATTATCTTAAATGTCTATAGAATTTGAAATGATGTCCCCCTTTGCATTTCTCCTTTATTATTTGTTCTTTCTCTGTTTCTTTTGATTAGTCTTGACAGAGGCTTATCCATTTTATTAGGCCTTTAGAAAACCAGCTTTATTTATTCTCTCATTTTTTATGGTTTTGTTTATTTCTGCTTTTTTTCTTTTCTTCTCCTTTTTTGGGTGTACATTTATGTTCTTTTCCTAAGTTCTTTTTAAATATTTTTATTTATGTTATCTATTTCAGTTTGGCTGTTCAGGCTATTCTCTAGTTGCAGTGTGCAGGTTTCTCGCTGCTGTGGCTTCTCTGGTAGTGGAACAGAGCTCTAGGGTGCGTGGGCTTCAGTAGTAGTGGCACATGGGCTCAGTAGCTGTGGCTCCGGATTCTAGAGCACAGGCTCAATAGTTGTGGCTCGTGGGCTTAGTTGCTCTGAGGCATGTAAGATCTTCCCAGATCAGGAATTGAATCCACATCGCCTTCATTGGCAGGTGATTCTTTACCACTGAACAACCAGGGAAGCCCCTTTTCCTAAGTTCTTGAGATAAATGCTTGAGATCACTGCTTTTCATACTTTTCTTCCTAATATATGCATTTAAGACTCTCTACAGTTTTGACATCTCACAAGTTTAAATACATGATGTTTCCAGTATTATTCACTTCGGAGTATATTTTGAGTTCCACTGTAATTTCTTGACACATGGATATTAAAAATTAGACAATTATTGTTTAATCTCCAAATATTTGGGAATTTCCTAGTTTCTTTTTCGTCAGTGACTTCAGAACTCAATTCCACTATGGTCAGAGAATACACCGTGCTAATTTTATCCTTTGGGAGCTGTTGAGATTAACTCTGAAAGTCAGCAAACTGTCAGTTTCGGTAAATGTTCCATATATTTGAAAATAATGTGTATTCTATTGATATTTGGTACTGTGTTCTAAACCTACCAATAAGATTGTGTTTATTACTTGTTGTTGTTCAGTAGCTCAGTCGTGTCCTGCTCGTTGTGACCCATGGACTGCAGCATGCCAGACTTTTCTGTCCTTCACTATTTCCTGGAGTTTGCTTACATTCATGTCCATTGAATTGGTGATGCCATCCAACCATCTTATCCTCTTCTTTTCCTGCCTTCAATCTTTCCCAGGATCAAGGTCTTTTCCAGTGAGTCAGCTCTTCACATCAGGTGGCCAAAGTACTGCAGCTTCAGCTTCAGCATTAGTCCTTCCTATAAATATTCAAGGTTGATTTCCTTTAGGATTGACTGGTTTGGTCTCCTTGTAATCCAAGGGACTCTCACGAGTCTTATCCAGCACTGTAGTTCAAAGGCATCAATTCTTCAGTACTCAACCTTTTTTATTGTCCAGCTCTCACATCTGTACATGACTACTGGAAAAACCAAAGCTTTGATTATACAGACCTTTGTAATTACTTACATTACTTAAATCACATACTTTTTCTGTTCATTTCTTCTGTCAGGAACTGATAGATCATGACATGAATCTTTAACTTATTAAAATGTAATATGTTAATGCTTTAGCTACTTTCTATACTATCTTAGGACCTGGGGCCTTTTCATTCCATTCACCTCATCTCACTTTTTGTCAATTTTATTTTTATTTCTCTATACATATAACCCAAGTAATTCAAAGTATGTTTTAATCCACGGCTTGATAGCTTTAATCAGCTTTAGAAAATTCTTGGCCAGCATGGCTTCAAATACTGCTTCTATCCCATTTTCTCTCTTTTCTTAACTTCATATTAGGTTTTCTCACCTTATCTCATAGATAGAAAATATCTTAGAAATACTAACCAATAGAAAGCTTGTATGGCTAGACTACATTCTTTCCTGTTTTTTCCTTCCATTTATCTTTCTGGGCCTAAGTCTGAATATTTTTCCCTTTGACCTATCTTCCAGATCACAAGCTATCTTTAGCTGTATCTAATCTGCTCTGAAACTGTGATTCAGATATCTGTTGCTGCATAACAACCCATCTCAAACTGGGTGGTTTTAAACAATTGCCACCATTTACTTGCACATGATTCTGCAACTTGAGTCAGGCTCATTACAGACAGACTGTCTCTGTGTCTGGCGAGGGTAGCTTCCTGGGGTTGGAGGACCCAAGACAGCTTAGTTCACATGTGTGGCACCTCAACTAGAAAGGTCAGAAGAGTTGGGGGCTTGCTGGGTTTTTCTCTCTCTCTGTAGTCTTTCATTCTCTAGGGCCTGTCTGCCTCCGTATATTCCCTTCCCTTCCATACCAGCAGGGTATTTATAATTATTGACAGTGGGTCACGTCTCCAGGAGGGTGAAAATGGAAGCTGCCACTCCTCTCAGTGGATAGGTAGGCCTAGAGCTAGCAAAGCATCACTTCTCCCACATCCTTCACTCCACACAGCAGCCCTTCGGATGGACTCTCAGAACTCCTGCAACACTACTCCATCCAACATGTTTCTGATTCCCTCACCATTCTCCTTGTTCTCCATGAGTCCTAGACCTAGAACAATGACTGACATGAAGCAGGATGCAACAGATATTTGTCCAATAAATGAAGAAATGGATGCTGTTGATCTAAGGCTCTCTTCAGCATCATATATGCAAATATAGGAACAATAGCAGCCAACGTAGTAGCTAAATTTGCAGATTCTTTGTCTTTAATACTTTATACATACTGAATCACCTCCTCTCCCAAATAGCTGGTAACTCACTGAAATTCTCCAATTTGTTTCTTAGCCTGAGACAGGACAGTGAAAGGAGAATCTATTCATTTTTACCATACCTCAAAACATGTGGGATCTCAATTCCACGACCAGGGATCAAACCCACTTCTTGCATCAGAAGCTCAGAGTCTTAACCACTAGACTACCAGGAAGTCTCCAGAACAGTCTTAACAGAAACAGCCTTTGAATACTGATTATTAGACAGAAAAATTCCCAATACCTAAACAATATCCCTTTCCTTCCCCAACTAAGATCCCAGGTAACTCAAGTATGTCTACAGAAACCATTAACCTGTATCCTGGGTCATTATTGGGGAGCTCTGTGTTTCTGTACTTGTGACCTGAGTGCAGTTTCTGCAGCTACCCACCCTCACTCCAGCAATGCTGACTCCAATTTTTGACCCCTACCCTCTCCCATCATGGCTCATGATGATTATGCTGCCTTCTGCTGACTTAGAACTCCCTGGTGCTCACCACAAGTAGTCTATTACAGTTCTTTTATTTCACTGTCACAAAGGTGTCAATATCTTACAACTCTTTCTCTTTTTTCTTTTAAATCTTTAATTAATTTATTTGTCTGTATGGGTGCATCTTAGTTGGGGCACACAGGATCTTTAGCTGTGGCATGCAGAATCTAGTTCCCCAGTCAGGGGTGGATCCCAGGCCCCCTGCATTGGGAGCAGGGAGTCTAAACCACTGGCCCGCCGGGGAGATCCCGACCCTTTCTCTTTCAAAGAATGTGAGAGCATTTCTTCTGGGATTGGGTCAGAGGACATCGGAGAGATACCTCTAGTGGCAAAAGTAGTAGAAATGAACTCTGATGAAAAGTCCAGGGAGCGCTGTTCTGACATACTGAGTGTGTGTGTAACACACAAAATTTCCCAACTTGGTTTCCACAGTTATTTTTACCACACCATGTCAACAATAACAACAAAGACAACAATAGAAACTAACATTTAATGAGTACTCACTATGTGCCAGGCACTGTTTCAAGTGCTTTAGATATATCATCTCATATAAAACTTTGGGTGGAGGAATAGATTGTAAGTAATTGAAGCAACATGGAATGGATGAATTGGTGGGTAGGATTTGAAGGAACTGTTAAAAGAATTTTATCAGAAAGCTGAGCCAAGATATGAAAGGAGAAGGAAAAAACAGGACAGAGTTGACAAAAATGTATGGATGTGTGTGTGAAGATATGCTCAGATAATATCCTCAGATGCTCAGTAGTGTCCAACTCTTTGCAACCCCATGGACTGTAGCCCGCCAGGCTCCTCTGTCCATGGGATTTTGCAGGCAAGAATACTGGAGAGGGTTGCCATTTCCTTCTCCAGGGGATCTTCCTGATCCAGCGATCAAACCTACTTCTCCCACACTGGCAGGCAGATTTTTTACCACTGAGCCCCTGGGAAGCCAGGAGAATGAAAAAAGGAGTGGCAAAAGACAGATCAGGTAGCCAAGGGCAGAGAGATGCAGTAGCCCATTGGGATTTGAGGATGCTGAAATCAAGAAATCACAGGAAGCTGATCTTATGCTCATTTGTGAATGGAGATCTTTCCAAGTTTCAAGTAAAATTAATATGTTCTATTTTGACACAGCAAATAGACCAGCTCTTGGGGCCACACTGAGTAAAAAAAAAAAAAAATCAGACCTTTTAATGGTCTTAGTGGTATCTCTAAAGGGTTACTTATTATCTGTTATTTGAATAGAGCATTGTTCTTGAATAGCCACAGGAACAATCCTTTGCAGAAAAGCAGAGGAACCAGTCTGAAAGCTCTGTCTGCAGTGAAAACCAAACAGCAATGCTTCATCCCTGGCAAAACTGTGTTGACAAGGGGGTCTGCATCCAACCTGGCTGCAAAACACATGGGCTCCCAGCCAAGCACATGAGGAGATTCCTGATGACCAGTCAGAGGGAGCCTATAGGGGATCCCCTGTGCATACGTCATTAATCTGACTTCGTAGGGCACAAGAGGCAGGCAAAAATGTGTGCTGAGTAGCCAAGCCAAGGCTCAATTAAATAAATAAATAAATTGGTAGGACACCCCCCAAAAGAAAACCCACCAATGTACCTATTATTAGCCAGCTTAAAACACATTAGAGCCTCCTGTGCCCCTCCCTGTTCATACCGCTCCCCCTACTTTCAGAGGTAACCACTCTTCTGAGTTTTGGGTTAAACATTCACTTGTGTATGTGTCTGCCGGTGTGTGTGTTTTAATAGTCTTACCCTACATGTATGTATCCGTTTAAATAAACTGCCTTTTTCAAACTTTAAAATGTATATATATATATATATATATATATATATATATATATACATATATATATATATATATATATATATATGTTATCATTTGTTAAGACATTCTATAAAAAAACTCACTAAAAAAAAAAAAAAAGAAAACTCACTGTTCCATCAACTGAGGTAAATGCAGTAATAATTCTACCTTGGATTCAGTGACCATTTTGATTGTTGTCTAAAACAAACAACAGCAACAAGTATATGCCCATATGACAAGCTTCAAAATCAATTAAAAAGTATTGTTTAATGTTACAAACAAAAAACAAAAAATACCTAAAACCAAAGCCTAGACTGGGAGAAGTCTCCACATTACTGATAATAACCAATTCCTTCCATTAAGTTTTCTTTTCCTTGGATTCTGTCTTAACCACTCTACTGGTTTCTTCTAATAACAAACTCAAATTTCTCTGATCTTTAAAACCAGCCGAACAATCACACAGAATAACTCCTTCTCCACCGCTGGGAATGAGATGTCTACACTTCTTGCCTCCACATTTTCACCTTTCACTCATATCTCAAGCCACTGCTCTCTGGTTTCTTCTCATCACCATTTCAGAGAGACAGTTCCCAACAAGGATACCAAGTACTTAATCATTAGATTAAACGGCACCATCTCCTTCCTTATCTTGACCTTCCTGTGGCATGTATCTGGATATCTCCTTCCTTCAGAAAACTCTTTAATTCTTTGGTTCCTAAGGCTATGGCAACCCACTCCAGTATTCTTGTCTGGGAAATGCCATAGACAGAGGAGTCTGGCGGGCTACAGTCCACAGGGTCACAGAGTCAGACACGACTCAGCAACTAAACCACCATCTCCGCCACAGGACCACAGAGGATCTCCTCTTTTTCTGCCTGACCCTTACATGTTGGTGTTACCAGGCTCCATCCATGCCACTGCTTTTCTCATTCTGCATGGTCTTCTAGAACCCCTCTCATGGTTTCAACCATGACTTATCTATTGAAGTGACTCCCATCTCTGTGTTCTACCTTGACCACTTCCCCTGAGCTATATATTCATCTCTCCACTAAAACATCTCTCTGGATGCCCCATGAAATCTCAACACACAAAACCACTCATGATCTCATCTTCCAAACTGCCCATTCTTCATGGATTTCCTCATCTCAGTGAATGCCAAAACTAATCATCCCATTGCTGAAGCCAGAAACCAGAAAATAGTTTTTGACTCCTCCTTCTTCCTAGCTACTGGCCTTCCAGTGAGTCAGCAAGCCCTGTCTCAGCCCCTCTCTTCTCTGTCTTGGAGAGAGTTCCCCTCAACTGAGCTCCTGCCTCCAGGCTCTCACCCTCAAATCTACCTCTACACAGGCCACCAGAGAAATGTGTCTTAACCCAAACTATGATCATGTCCCTCTCCTATTTAAAGTCCTCCCATGGCTTCCAACTGACCACCTTTCCCCCTCGTTTCTCTCCCTTAGTTCCAGTCTGTGCCCACAGGAGGGAGGACCGTTTGGGGAGAGCAGCCAACAGTCAGGGCTTTGGCAGCTGGTCAGAGGGATTTGGGTTTGGCATAAGACTATATAGGAACCATTCACAGGTTCAAAGTCAGGGCATGATGACACGATTTCAGGTACACATGGCAGTCCTACAAGTGGGAGACATACAAGCAGGCTGCTGTAGACTGAATGTCTGTATCCTCCCAAAATTCATGTTAAAACCTAACGCCCAATGTATTTTGAAGTGGGACCTTTGGGAGGTGATTAGGTCATGAGTATGGTGTGTGTGTGTGCTCAGTCGTGTCTGACTCTTCTGTGACTTCATGAACTATAGCCCACCAGGTTCCTCTGCCCACCAGGCTCCTGTGCCCATGGAATTCTCCAGGCAAGAATACTGGAGTGGGATGCCATTTCCTACTCCAGGGGATCTTCCCGACCTAGGGATAGAACCTGCGTCTCCTGCATCACCTGCATTGGCAGACAGATTCTTTACCGCTACCGCCAGGTGGGAAGCCCCATGAAGATGGAGGCCTCATCAATGAGTTTAAGAGATCCCAGAGAGTTTCACCCTCCTCCTCTTTACCCCTCACCCCATGTAGAGACAGGAAGAAAAGACTATTTTTTTTTTGTGAAACAGGAAGCAGGCCCTCAGGGAGACAGCTGAATTGCCTATGCCTTAATCTTGGACTTCCCAGCCTCCAGGACTGGAAATAAATTTCTGAGGTGTGTTTATAAGTCACCCAGTATATAGTAATTATGATACTTTGTTATAGCAGCTCTAAGGGACTGACACAGGCAACAGAGGCAAAAGGACCTAGTCTATAGCTAGAAAAGAGGAAAATGTAGGGCTGTCGAGGAAGGGTAAATATTTCAAAAGGAAAAACCACCAGAGGCAAGGAGTAAGGGAATGCAGGTAAAGTCAAGCACTATTCAAGTAAACAATCCACAGGAAGTCTAGAGAATTTAACGCCCCATTATCCGAAGCCCTGGATAAAAGAACAAGAACAGGGGTTAAAACACACACACGGTTCTACAGGGCGAGTGAGGAAGGCAGATGCTGGGAGAAACTGTAGGAAAGCCTGGAAGAGGGACAGACACAAGCAAGGAAACAAGATGAGGACCAAAGTCCGTTATACTCAGGAGGGGCGGCGGCCGACTTCTTAAAGGTGAGCTTCAGAATGATTAAAGAGGCAGCATTCATTCGTTCTTTGAATGCAGACTAAAAAAAAAAAAAAAAACTTTGTCCAAAATGTTGCCAGGATTGGAAGAGAGTGACCTGCCAGAAGTCCCTTTCACAGAACTCCAGGCCTGGACGGCGGACGCACGGAAAGGCATAACCGCTGGCGGACTCTGGAGTTAAGGAGATCCGTGTTCGAATCCCGACAGTCCGGCTCTGCAAATTAGAAAACCTTCGGTGACTCCGGTTAAATGGCTTGCCCTGGGTGGGTCACACCGCATTGTGAAGGGCAGACCTAGGGTGAGGACCCCCCCACACACACACACACACACAAGGTCGCTGACCCCAGACCGGTGCTGCTTCCATCAGCCTGATGCTCTGGGCGGCGGGTCTCCTCGCGCGGCCGGCCCCCGGCCTGGGGCGCCTTTGTGCCCTCCTCACCCGAGCGCACTCGTAGAAGCGGCCCGCGCGGGGTTGCGGGGGAGCCGGGCGGGAGATCTGTCGACGGGAGGTGGGCGCGGGACTGGGGGGCTGGTGGGAGCGCCCCCGAGGTGGCGCGGACCTGTGGGGAGGGAGGCGGCCAGGTGGTGATTGGCTGGGCTGCGGATGGCAGCTCCGGGCCAAGAACAAAAGAGAGCGGGCGGCGGGCGGCCTCCGGAGTAGGCGCTGCTGCCCGCCCGGCGCGGGCTTCGGTGCCGGGGGAGGACGTACCTACCGCCCGCCCGCCCGCCGAGCAGCCGGGCTGGCGCGCTCGGTTTCTGCGCGAAAGCCGGCCGTGTACCTAGGAATTAACCGGCCGGCGCTGGAGGGGAGGGGTGGGGAGCGGGAAGTGGGGTGTGTGGGGGGGGATGCTGAGCGCGCGCGAGAACAATAATAAGATCGTGTTTGCGGTCGCTGCCCGAGGAGGAATTCGGAGGAGGCGCGAGGCCCGGTGCTCGCGCCGCGCCCGGGAGCCCGGGAAGGAGGCCGGCGGCGGCCCCGGCATGAGGCAGGCGACGCGGCGCCTGTGAGCAGCGCGCGGCGGCAGCGGGGACCTCGGCGCGGGCTGGAGCCTAGCGGCCGGGGGCTCCCCTCCCCCGCTGCCGGGCGGTGATTTGCCGGGCCTGCTGAGCCCCCCGCCCACCCCCTCGCCTCAGCCGCCGCCTCGACGCTTCCCCTCGTCGGAGCGGCCGCTCGTCCGCCCGCCCGCCCGGCTCGAGGCCCGCGGGGAGCGCGGCGCAGTCCGTCGGCCCGCGGGGGGGGCGGCCTCCCGGCATCTTCGCAGCGCCCAAGGACGACCAGGAAGGGGAGCGGCCGGGATGGCGCGTCCGCGGCCCCGCGAGTACAAGGCGGGCGACCTGGTCTTCGCCAAGATGAAGGGCTACCCGCACTGGCCCGCCCGGGTGAGTACGGCGGCGGCGCGCGGGCCCGCCCGCCCACCATTTTCCCCTTCATGATGGCGCGCCCGCCCCCTTTCCCCATCGCTTCAGCCCGGAGCGCGGAGCCCGCCGCGAGCGGCCGACTGCGGCCGGGGCTGAAGGCTCGGGCGGCGCTGCGCAGAGAGAACGCGGCCGCGCCGGAGGCGAAGGTTCCGGGCCGCGCCCGCACCCCGCGAGGGCGGCCATCCTTCCGCCCACTTTCGAAGGCGGCTCCGGCCCCTGCAGGCCAGCCTCTGCCTTCCTCCCGGAAAGCCGGCGGTGACTGGGAGCCCGCTTCGCCGTGAAGCGGGCCTGGAGCGGAGGCATCGCCCGGGGCAGGGTGGTTGGCGGACTCGGCGGTCTCGGGGCGAACGTCGGGGCACGTAGGGGAGCGTAGTGCAAATGGCTGTCCGCGAGCCGGCGGGCGCCCGCGGCGTCGATCCTGGAAAGGGACAGTGGTCATTCCGAGCCAGCGGCAGCCTCTTGGCAGCCGTTCATCCATCTCTCAGGGCATCCTTCGCCATTCAGACTTGTTGAGTTTTCCCTGAGCGCGATTCTGGGTGCCCCTCCTGCCCTATCATTGTCCTGGGGTACGAGCATCCCTGATGTCCCTGCTTCTTTTAAACCGACACCGAATAGTCGGGAGCTGGCAGCTTGGCACTGGCTGGTGGGTCCCGGAAGCTCCTCATGCCTTTTCACCTCCATATTTGTTTTAGGTCGGATTCCAGACCTCATCCTTGGCCCCCCACCTCAGTCCACAATAGCTGTCTCTTCCCATAAGCAGGGTTGTCGCTGTGCTCTTTTTCTAGAAAGCATCTACATGTAATACATAACATTAATTTTTTTTTTAACCAGGCCCTTTACTAGCATGTGTGCTTTGTGTTTTAAAATCAATCCCTTTTACTTTTATAATAGTTGGTAGTTAATTGCTTGACATGAGAAATGTAGTGGAAAAGAGGGTCAAGTTCAAGTCTGTATTGGTATCCTTGAGGAATAGAAGTAGACATGGGAAATAGTGGTAGCATAAATATGAATGAAAACTCTAAAAATGTTGTATTATATGCAAGTGAAGATACCCAAGACTCTTCTCGCCCCCCTCCCCCAAATACACCCATTCACAAAAAGAACCGATATCATGGGTGGCCAGACCGAAATTTAGTAAAATTGAAGTAATGGACGGACATAATCTCTTTTGTTTGTTTGTTTTAGTTTGTCATGATTGTAAAATGGGAAGAACACTGGGTCAGGAATTGGAGGACCCTGGCATCTGGGCTCTGTTATGGGCTGATCATCTGGACGGTCTGAATATCCATTTCTTCAACTATAAAATGATCATCTCTAGGATTTCTTCCAAAACTAACAACCTCAGATTTCAAGGGGAAAAAAAGTTATTCGGATTCCATGAGGCTGTACAAATAACTTTTATCCATATCTGAACTGTAGGTTGTCCTTATGTCCTTAAATAAGGCAAAGTTCATGGTAGAAAAGTGGGTTATTTTTTCGTATGTATATAGAGCAAGGTTTGTTACTTTAGGAGTCCTTTAGAGAATCCCTTGAATATACTCTTCAAGTAAGAAATAAACAGTTACAGGGCACATATGTTTGTGCCTAGTCAAAAGTGAATTAAAAGTTATCGTTGCCAGTTTGTCATTTTCTTGTAACACAATGGCTTTCTTTAACCTTTGAAAAATATTTCCTGAGAGTCAAAAAGAAAATAGACTTAAAATTTTATTAACATGTTGCTTGCATAGATTGGCCACCTGTAGTAATTTTGAAACAAAAAAGTGCTGCTGAAGTGGTCCTAGTTGTATATTTAATTGTACATAAAATTCCTAGGAGTTTTAATTCCATACCAAGGGAAAATGGAAAATAAAATGAGGAAATACAGTCAATTACATTGTTAGATAAGGTGCAGTAAATACAGGGGGCGGGGAATCTGTGTCTGTTCACATTAACAATGAGTTCCTCAAGGAAAGGACCTAAGTCTCCCTAATTTTCTAAAATATTTTATAGTGAGTGGCATGCTGTAATTTCCAAATAAAGATAAAGGTTAGAAAAAGAAGGAGCTGTTTGAGTCTCTGCTCTTTGTTAGTTACTGTTGAATGTGTCAGTGTTCTCATTTTACTTTCTTCCCAATTCTAGGAGATAGTATCCCCACTTTACGTCTAGCTATAGCTTTGTAGACAATGATATTATAAAATACTTAGAGGGAAAAAAATCCTAATTATTCAGATTTCAATACTATTGCTTGATATGAAGGCCAGCCCTGCTGGAATTCTGTATGGCCCCAAGAAATCAAACACAGGAAGAAGAACATCGGGGAGACAGTTTTTTTCAAGCTATGGGGAGGAGCTTTCTAATAGTTAGAGCTGATCCACGTGGAATGGAGAAGGGACTTATCTGCTGTAGAGAAGATATGTGTTTTAGTTCTAGGAATCCCCTTATGAGGAATGTGAGCCAAGAGAATTCATACCTCTGGTAAATTTGATCAGGTTGGTTTCAGCTTTTGGCTAAGCTTCATTCTCTGTGTCCTGGGGCGTGTTGTGTAATCTTTCCAAGTTTCTGTTTACTAGTCTGTAAAATAGGGATAATTCTCACCTCACAGGTATAGTGTATGTAAAAACACTAAGCAGTGTATTGAATGTTCCTTCTTTTTTTCCTTTTTGAATTTCTAACTTTTCCCCTGTATCACTACACTATTTAAAATTTTCAACTCTTGAGTAAATTTGTTTCTTGCCCAACATTTTATCATGAAAATTTTCAAATATATGGAAAAGTTTAAAAAAATTGTACAGTGAACAGCCATATATCTTACCACCTAGATTTCCACACTTAACATTTTACTATACTTGCTCTATTTGTTTATATATCCTTCCCTCTAGGTGTATAGCAGTCCATCTTATTTTAATGCACCTCACAGTAAGTTGCAGCCATCATTATAATTTACTTCTAGACAGTTGAGCATGTGTATTGTTAAATCAGTACAGTCAGTTCAGCTGCTCAGTCATGTCCAACTCTTTGCTACCCCATGGACTGCAGTATACCAGGCTTCCCTGTCCATCATCAACTTCAGAAGCTTGCTCAAAGTGGTGTTCATCAAGTCATTAACTAGAGGGCAGTGTTTTTAATAGATCCCTTTTTTCCTTTTGAGGTAAAATTTATATAGACTGAAACACTTAGCGTAAATGTGCCATTCAGGGAGTTTGACAAATGAGTGCACTGGTGGAAGGCAAGCCCCTGCTGGCACAGAACAGTACCACTACCCAGGAAAGTTCCCTCCTGCCTCTCCCCAGGTGGTTCTTGTCCTTCTCCCTTTTCAGATGTATTGTTTTAACATTAAATAGCAGCTGGCTGTTTCTGATGGGAGTACTTGTGAAAGTGAAGTGAACATGTTAGTCATTCAGTCATGTCTGACTCTTGCAACCCCGTGGGCTATAACCCACCAGGCTCCTCTGCCCATGGAATTCTCCAGGCAAGAATATTGGAGTGGATTGCCATTTCCTTCTTCAGGGTATCTTCCTGACCCAGGGATCAAATCTGGGTCTCCTGCATTGCAGGCAGATTCTTTACTGTCTGAGCCACCGTATATAACTTTAAAAATTAGAAGTTCATTTATGCCTGAGGATAACAAACTAAATTAATACTAAAAAATAGTTGTGCTAAAATGAGTTTCTGAATCTTTTTGATTATGTACATTATTGGTTAAAAAAAATGAGCATGAGCACTTCTAATATGTGTACATTTATTTAAAAATTATATATACATGTTCTTTGTACTATTGTCTACATTGTAAAGTAAATGCAAAAAGAAACTAATAGGGATGACATGATTTAGAGGATATTTTGTTTTAAAATTCTTATTGGCTAAATGTCATTAATAGTACTAGATTAAGTTTATATTTTAAGAAGTTTTAATTTTTGGAATTTTTTTGTCTACTTCTTGTGAGATCTGACTAGAATGTCAAAGAGTTTTTAATCTTCTAAAGAAATAAATAATTGTCAGGTTGACCATTTCCTTGCTTGTGCTTATATTATTATTATCTTTGTAGGACCGATGTAGGGGTTTCCCTTGTGGCTCAGATGGTAAAAGAATCTGCCTGCAATGCAGGAGACCCAGGTTCAATTCCTGGGTTGGGATGATCCTGTGGAGAAGGGAATGACAATACCCCACAGTATTCTTGCCTGGAGAATTCCATGCACAGAGGAACATGGCAGGCTGCAGTCCATGGTGTCACAGAGTCAGATATGACTGAGTGACTAACAGCTTTTGCAAGACTCGTTTAGCTAGCTTGTTCATTTAGGGACAATTCTGTTAGTAGTAGATGTTCCATAATTGTGCTCAACCAGGCACACACAAATGACAATAAGTGAATAAATATAACCATCTAAATAAATACACTCTTGTTAATTTATGTATTAAATATTAGTAAAGTTTACTTTTTGGGCAAAAGAGTAAAAAACTAAAATAGAAATTGTACTATTCAATTACCTATTAAAATCATGTGTATTTCCTGAGGTGTGAGAAATCTGCTTATGTTATTCCTCTAAAAGAAGCAATACCAAAAGTCTGAAAGCTCTTGTGTTTCAAGTAAAGAGCTTTTTAAAATTAAACTTTATGTGAGAATTCTCAAACATTGTTAATAGAGTAAACTGATACAATCACTTTAGAAAACTGTCCTGATCTATAGTTAAACATGCCAACCTTGTAACCTAGCAGTCTGTTCTAGGCATATATCCAAGAGAAATGAGTGTTTATGTCCACCAAAAGACTTCTACAGCCATGCTCATAATAACAGCTTTATCTATAAAAGCAGAAGGTTGAAAACAACCCAGATGCCCATCAACACAAGAACAGTTAAGCAAATGTGTAGTGTATTTGTACAGTGAAATATTACTCAGCCATAAAAAGGAACAGACTACTAATGCCCACAAAAATATGGATGAATCTCAGAAATACAAGATTGAGTGAAAACAGCCAGACACAGAGAGTACATTCTGAATGATCCCATGATATTCAAAAACAGGCAGAGCTGATCAGTGGTGATCAGTCTGTGGTAGGTGGAGGTGATGGTGGGGTTACTGACTGGTGGTGGTTGTTCAGTTGCTAAGTTGTGTTCGACTCTGTAACCCCATGGATTGCAGCACACCAGGCTTCCCTGTCCTTTGCTATCTCCCAGGGTCTCAAACTCATGTCTATTAAGTCAGTAATGCCATCCAACCATCTCATCTTCTGTCACCCTTGACTGGGAGGAGGCACTGGAAATGTTCCATACCTTGATCTGGGTTTGTACATATGTAAACATTTATCAAACTTGCACATTTGGGGGTTTTTCACTATTACATATATAATAGGGCTTCTCTGGTAGCTCAGCTGATAAAGAATCTGCCTGCAGTGCAGGAGACCTGGGTTCAGTCCCTGGGTTGGGAAGATCCCTTGGAGAAGGGAATGGCTACTCACTCCAGTATTCTGGCCTGGAGAATCCCATGGACTCTATAGTCCATGAGATCGCAAACATGGACAGAGCAGACATGACTGAGCAACTTTCACGTATATAATGCCTCAATTAAAAAAGAAAAAGAAAACAGTCACTTTGTATGAGGTGGGGAAAAGAAAAATGTAATACTCCAAGCTTTTTCATGGATTAAATTTCGCCATTCTTAGCTTTCAGTGAGAAATGTTTTCCTTTAAGGCTTCAGTCCTACAATGTTGCATCTTCCTATTCCCTTTTGACTATTTTAGAAACTTCATTTATTACTTCATAACTTTCTCTTGAGGCTTCTTTTTAGTTTTGTGTGCTACCTCTGTCTTTTGTTTAACTGCACTAGAATCTTGCTATTCCTTTCATACTAAATCATTCATTAATTACTCTTCATATTTTTGATCTAGTGATCAATCTCTCACTTGTTAAAACTCAAGAATACAAGAATAAAACTTTTGACTTACCCATCTACAACAGTTCAAAGAGCTGTACTCAGTTTGAGCACCTACTGTATGTAAGGCGCTCTACTAGGTATATTTTTTCATTTTATACCAACAGGTTAACTTGCAGCAATTTAAAAATACTGTAATTGAATAATTAAACTGATATACCATGCTTGCAAAGTTGCTTCCATGAGGTATCCAACTCTTTGCAACCCTATGGACTGTAGCCAACCAGGCTTCTCTGTCCATGGGATTCTCCAGGCAAGAACACTGGAGTGGGTTGCCATATCCTACTCCAGGGGATCTTGCCTACCCAAGGATCAAATCCTGGTCTCTTAGTCTCCTACGCTGGCAGACGGGTTCTTTACGACTAGTGCCACCTGGGAAGTGGTACCATACCCTCTATTACTGTGCATACTGGTTGGGAATTTTCAGATTCTAACTCATAGCACTTTCCTGGGTTTTTTTGTTTTTTCTTTGACAGTAGACTGCTAGATTATAAACCTTTATTTCTGAAGACCAGACTACATGTTTTCAGAGAATCAGTTGAGCCTTAAATTCTTCTTAATCTCAACATAAAGTAAGGTGTTTATAATCTTTATTACTTTTGTTCTGAGTTCATGAAGGTCCATCATTGATGCATTCCTCGTGTAGAGGGTCACAGGCTCATGCAGAGAGATTGTATTCGCATCGCCAAGAAACTAGCACACTCTCATTTTCTTCTACTCAACCCTGGGAGCAGATCAATAACTTAAATTCTCACTACCAACATTTTCCATTGCTTCCTTTTCAACCAGGTGAATCTGTTTCTGTCATATTGTCTTTGGAATGCCCTAATGACTATTTGTTGCCCCGTGATTAGAAAAATATTCTCTTAGTTTCACTATGTGAGATTGTATTTGATTCTTTTGGAAAATGATAGTTTAAAATGATACATGACTTTGTTGAAAATGTCTGTTAGCCTTAGAAAAACATTATAGACTTAATAAGAATAGTAAGCATAACAAAGGAAGAGCCCAAATCTTCCTATTTGTTGGAGAAAGATTTTCTATTGCAGAAGAGTCTCCAGATGTTTGATCAAAATATAGCGCACTCAATACAGTTATTAGCCCACTGCGAACAGGCTTCTTAATCATTTCAAGCAGTACTACTGAAAGCATGGTCTGTGGATTGCTACTTGTCAGTGACAAGATAGGCACAGAAATTGAGAGCAGGAGTTTAGAATCTTTTTAAGCTATTTGATAAAATAACCTTTTGTTTGTGAATCTGATTTTAAAATGAGGTTTGTATTTATATGGCTTTTATTTTATTTTTCTAATAATTCATCTTTAATGTATTTTACTAAAATGTCTAACTAATTAGAATTTTTTTAAAAAATTGCTCCTTCACCACAGAATAGAAGTACTGACTGTAGATTACCATTAAAAGTCAACAATGTTCCTTGTACCGAAAATACTTTGCTTATACTGTAAACTGTTTAAACTGTCTTTACTTAAAAGAGAGAATGGGCTGACCTTCATGTTATATATTAATTCCACCTGTGTAACAAAATTTTATTACACTAGAATGTTCATCCTAGAAAGATTAATTTCCCTGGACATACATGTAAGCATCATGAATATGTACCTATAACTGTAGGTACATAATTTTTATAATATATAGTTTTGCATCTTTTCCCCCACTAAACATTATATCTTTAGAAGACTTTCAGTGGCAGTGAATATGTTTCTATAACATTATTTGTAACAGACATCTGATAATTTATGGCATGGACTTATTTTTATAAATTATAACTACCTATTATAGGACTTTTAGTTTATTACTAGTTTTATACTATGAAAAGGGTACTCTGAGAAACATTCTTTTGGCTGAATCATTAGTTATTTCCTTAGGACAAGTCTCTGGAAATTATCTCTCTGAGTCAAGGGGCATATGCATATTTTAAAGCTTTGTATTATAAAGTTTTCACTGTCTTACCCACAGCCAGAATAAGAGAACACTTGTCTTCTCACATATTCATTAAAAGTTAGATGATTCAAACTTTTGAAAGCCTTTGTTAATTTAATAAGCACAATTATTTTTATTGTAGTATAGTGACTCTAGCATGTCACATTAGTTTTTGCCATATAATGAAGTGAGTCAACTATATGTTTAAATACATCCTTCCCCTCTTGGACCTCCCTCCCACCCCCATTCCACCCCTCTAGGTCATCACAGAGCAGAGCTGAGCTCCCTGTGCTATACAGCAGGTTCCCACTAGCTACCTATTTCACATATGCAGTGTATATATGTCAATCCCCCAGTCTCCCAATTTAATGAATATTTAATTGAATTAACTTTGGTTATTAGGCAGAATATATGTGTATCAATAATGTACATGTATCTTGTTATCAAGTTAGAATGAGTATATATAACACTACTATGAGATTGATATCCCCATTAGAGAACAAGGACTTTCACCTAATGACACTTAAGTCTTAATTCTAGACTATTGAGAATGCCACAGAACATAAGAAAAGTGATACCAGATTGGATTAAGGACTGAAGAAGCATTTGGCATTATTATGTTGGGGGTTTCCCTAGTGGCTCAGTGGTAAAGCATCTGCCTGCCAATGCAGGAGATGTGAGTTTGATCCTTGGGTTGGAAAGATCCCCCTGAGAAGGAAATGGCAGCCTCTACTAGTATTCTTACCTGGGAAATTCCATGGATAGAGAAGCCTGGTGGGCTGCAGTCCATGAGATGGCAAAAGAGTCAGACACAACTTGCCAACTAAACATGGCCATACATACTGATACATGTGTGTTTGTAGGGCTCATGAGTTGCTGTGAAGTTAGAAATCTTCAGATTTACTCTTATAACATTTATTATATTATCTTTAGTCTGTATCTCTTTGAAAGCCCTTTGACACAAGGCAGTATAAAAATAAGTATTAGTTGTACATTTAAAGAAGGCCGAGACCCATTAAAATCAATTCTGAATGAATAGCATGGTGTTGACTTGGTGTAGTTTCCAAAACCTTTATGTGTAAGAGAACATATCTGCTTTGACCATCAAGTAGGATAGTCATGAAAGTTACTGTTTAATAGAGCCTAGAAATTACATCATAAGAACTACTATGAGTTTGTGCAGCTTCTTGCCAGTTTACTGCATTCCTAGATCGTATACCAGCGTTTTCCTATGTGCATTTCCTGCCATTTGTATACATAATCTCCTTTCAGCTGATTAAAATGGAGGTAGGAATTGAGTTTTCCTTTTATCTTCTTTCTTGGTCAAAATTTGCTATAGTCAGGTAAGTACCATCTGTATGGTTACAGAGGGCCACATAAAGGTAAAACGTGAAATAATCTAAAGATGGGTGAGCTCAAACCTTTAGAATGACATCCTCCAGATTTCTGAGCAAGACTTCCTGCCATGTACGGAAAGACGACTAGACCAGGAGTTCAAAGATAAGCACTTCATTCTACCACTGTCTTGGTTTGTTAGGTTTGGGTATCTTTTTCATTACAACCTCTTTATAAAACAGGGAGAGTGCTAATTCTTACTCTCATCCTTTTCCCTAGTAATCAAATGTGAAAATATACTTGAAGGAACTGTTTGCTAATTAAGTACCTAATAATTACCTCCTAGAAACACCAGACTAGGAGCCTAGTAAAGTCTCAGTAAGTGCTTTTGTGGTTTGGCAAGTGTTTCAGCAGTTTCCTTGTGACTCTATAATAGTGGATTGGCTCTAGGCTCTGGGAGTTGTGAGCACTTCCCATTATTACCCCTCCTTCAGATTTCTGAGTGTGATGAGCCATCTCTAGAGATTCCACATAGCTTTAGGATTGGGGACAAACTAAGCTGGACTGTGTTGGCAGATAAAAAGGGTCTATAAATCAACTACTCTTCCCAGTTGACCACTGGGACTCAAGATCTGAGTGGACTCTCTAAACTTGATTGTAGTCTCTAAGTCTTCCCCAAAGTGGAGGTACCATTTCAAAACGGACTGGGTAATTCTTATTAACACAGTAGTAACTTCCTGGTTTCTATCTAGTAACGTCTAGTAACTTCATGTTTATTAAGATGAGAATTGTTGTACGTTCAGTTAGGTTCAGTAGTCATTAGCAAATATATAAATGAGTTTCACAGAAGATCAAAAAACTTTCATGTAGGGATAAATGTCAAAAATAAACTCATAGCTTTAGAAGTAGAACTTTTGTTCTAATGACATCTTTAATTTTGGAGGAAATGCATATTTAGAGGGAGCAGTATTATACAATCTCAGTTGAGTTTTTTCAAAGTTATCATACGTTAAATGGACTGAAAATTAATTCCCTTTAGACTTGTGTTTGACTTTCAAAATGAGACCAGTTATTTTCAAACAAGGCATAACTGTTCTTATCTCCTTCGCTGGACTGCTTCATGAGGATTAAGTCAATAATTTTGAAAAAGTATTTAGACCTTGGAAATGAGTCATTGTTGCTTATTGATTCTGTAGCAGTCTAGTCTAGTGGCTTTCAAACTTTTTGGTTATAACTGACAGTAAATATTAATTTATAATAAATATTAACAAATAATTATTAATTTCATACACACTAGGAAAGTTTTTCACAAATCATACTAAATGTGATGCATCCTGATATTTTTATATTTCATCTTGTTTAAAAATCAGGCTGTAACCCACAAAATCAGTTTCCCTGCCTATAGCTTAAAAAGCACTGGTCTGGTCTGTTAGGCCAAAGGGAAATTAATCTGTGTGGGTGGTATGTTTATATAGAACAGTAGTAGTTGAATAGCTGTGAAAAGAGGAGAAGCAAAAAGCAAAGGAGAAAAGGAAAGATATACCTATTTGAATGTAGAGTTCTAAAGAATAGCTAGGAGAGATAAGAAAGCCTTCCTCGGTGATCAGTGCAAAGAAATAGAGGAAAACAATAGAATGGGAAAGACTAGAGATCTCTTCAAGAAAATTAGAGATACCAAAGGAACATTTCAAGCAAAGGTGGGCTCAGTGAAAGACAGAAATGGTATGCACCTAATAGAAGCAGAAGATATTAAGAAGAATGGCAAGAACACACAGAAGAACTGTACAAAAAAGATCTTCACGACCCAGATTATCACGATGGTATGGTCACTCACCTAGAGCCAAACATCCTAGAATGCAAAGTCAAGTGGGCCTTAGAAAGCATCACTACGAACAAAGCTAGTGGGAATTCCAGTTGAGCTATTTCAAATCCTGAAAGGTGATGCTGTGAAAGTGCTACACTCAGTATGCCAGCAAATTTGGAAAACTCAGCAGTGGCCACAGGATTGGAAAAGGTCAGTTTTTGTACCTATCTCAAAGAAAGGCAATACTAAAGAATGCTCAAACTACTGCACAATTGCACTCATATCACACACTAGTAAAGTAATACTCAAAATTCTCTAAGCCAGGCTTCAACAGTACATGAACTGTGAACTTCCAGATGTTCAAGCTGGATTTAGAAAAGGCAGAAGAACCAGAGATCAAATTGCCAACATCCATTGGATCATCGAAAAAGCAAGAGAGTGCCAGAAAAACATTTGTTTCTACTTTATTGACTACGCCAAAGCCTTTGACTGTGTGGATCACAATAAACTGTGGAAAATTCTGAAAGAGATGGGAATACCAGACCACCTGACCTGCCTCTTGAGAAATCTGTATGCAGGTCAGGAAGCAACAGTTAGACGTGGACATGAAACAACAGACTAGTTCCAAATAGGAAAAGGAGTACATCAAGACTGTATATTGTCACCTTGTTTATTTAACTTACATGCAGATTACATCATGAGAAACGCTGGGCTGGATGAAGCACAGGCTGGAATCAAGATTGGGAGAAATATGACACCACCCTTATGGCAGAAAGTGAAGAACTAAAGAGCCTCTTGATGAAAGTGAAAGAGGAGAGTGAAAAAGTTGGCTTAAAGCTCAACATTAAGAAAACTAAGATCATGGCATCTGGTCCCATCACTTCATGGGAAATAGATGGGGAAACAGTGGCTTACTTTATTTTGGGGGGCTCCAAAATCACTGCAGATGGTGACTGCAGCCATAAAATTAAAAGACGCTTACTCCTTGGGAGAAAAGTTATGACCAACCTAGACAGCATATTAAAAGCAGGGACATTACTTTGTCAACAAAGGTCCATCTAGTCAAGGCTATGATTTTTCCGGTAGTCATGTATGGATGTGAGAGTTAGACTGTAAAGAAAGCTGAGCGCCGAAGAATTGATGCTTTTGAACTGTGGTGTTGGAGAAGACTCTTGAGAGTCCCTTGGACTGCAAGGAGATCCAACCCAGTCCATCCTAAAGGAGATCAGTCCTGGGTGTTCATTGGAAGGACTGATGTTGAAGCTGAAACTCCAATACTTTGGCCACCTGATGCGAAGAGCTGACTCATTTGAAAAGACCCTGATGTTGGGAAAGATTGAAGGCAGGAGGAGAAGGACGACAGAGGATGAGATGGTTGGATGGCATCACCAACTCAGTGGACATGAGTTTGAATAAACTCCGGGAGTTGGTGATGGACAGGGAGGCTTGGCATGCTGCAGTCCATGGGGTTGCAAAGAGTCGGACACGACTGAGCAACTGAACTGAACTGAACTGAGTAGTTGGAATTTTTGAGATGAGTTAGTGGTCCTAAGTTTTCTGTTGTGCTGTAGCTGTAGTCTTACATGAAGGTCACATGAACATAAAAAATGAAAGTTATTTTATGTTAGGTCATTTAACCACCCTAGCCAGTGTTTTCCTTGATCTTCAAAAGTATACAGGTCAAATATTTCTAGTCTCATTTTCCTTCTAATCTTTGAACTATAAATATACCTATTACTCTCTTGAAGCTCATTGTAGTTTCATACATATGGCTTCTTGAGGGTAGTAAGCTTCATACATTTGCTAACTAGTCAATTGTAAACACTGTTTGACACCCATTGTTCCCTGGCTGATAATATTGAGGATCTGGGGGTTTTTTTGTGTTTGTGAGACTAGACTGTGGAGGTATCAGTCTATCTATGACCGGGGTTGGTGGGCTTTTCTTAACTCCAGAAGGCTGATAGGTGGGTTAGGTTTGTGGTACCCTCTGAGGCATATGTAAAGTCATGGGTCTAACACATTTCTAATGATTCTGTATTTTCTTTATGTCACTTGTGTCCAATCTAAAAGAGATTTGCTACTGTTACATACTGCAATCTCAGAAGAGAAATCTCATGCTGATGATAGTAAGACAGTCTTCAATTTCCAAAAATGATAGTTTCCAAAAAGTTATGGGAAGCAGTTTTATATCTCACATCTGGCTGATGACTCAGAAAATAAATACATTTCTATTGGAAAATAGCCCAACTATACTAAGTGGAAATATCTGGAAACAAAATGTATAATATTGTGTTAATCTTTATATTAAGCCAGGTATTCGAGAACTCTGGTGGTTTTCCGCTTAGCCTTTTGTCACTGCTATTGCTTATTGGCCGTGCCTTGTGCCATGTGGGTTCACAGGGGAAAGATAGAGCATTTGATAGAGTTATGAAATTTGACGATCTCCACTGTTCATTTTTAATAAGCTTCTTGTCTGGGGCAAAGATTTATTTAACTACAAGGTCAGATAACCCAGAACAAATGTGTCCCTTGTTTTTTAGTTGTAAAAACAAATTACAGCAGTAAGGTAGCTCAGCAAGAGTGGACGGTTAGAGAAATTTGTTGATGAAAGGGAGATGATGGTGACTGAAGACTCCTTGCCACTAGAATTGCTTCTCATTCAGTATTATTGTAAACTCTGAAAACTCAGCCCTTGTCCTCTCCATTTCCTTGTAATATTGCAGCTACCTCCTGGCTTCACTCCTTTCTTATCAAAATTATTCCTATGTGATTACTTCTCACCCTGTGCACATTTTACTGTACTCAACCTCCAAACTCCTAAGACCAACTAGATGTAATCACAAAGACATGCAGACGGGAACTGCTCCAGGGTTAATTTCAGTTAGGACCTCAACTCTGCTCATTATTCCTTTTACTTGACCTGGTCAGCTCCCTGTCCATCCTCCTCAGGTAGTAGTAGATACTTTTACTGCTCTTTTCCAGCTCAGTTTCTTTCCCCTTTCTTTTCAGCAAATTATTTTATTTTCATATTTTATATGTTCATTTTCAAGGTGCCGTGGAAGAGTAGGAGCTTCTTGCACGTAAAATGGAGACAGTAATGCCTCCTTTTGAGGGTTTTTTCAGGAATTTTGAACATAAGGAGTCTGAAGTTTAACAAATGATCAAAAAATATATGTTTCCCTCTTTCTCCATCATCTCTTCCCCATCCTCTTTACTAAGACCCTCCCCTTCTTGCTTGACCCTACTCATTTCCTTTTTCATTCAATATTCAGCAAATACTTTTGAATGCTTACTATGTCCCAGGTACCCTAAAGGTATTAGGGATTAGAGAAGTGACCTAAACAAAGTTTTGTTCTCATAGACTTGAAGTCATCAGTCTCTTCCCCTCTACTAACTCTCTCTCTTCAGACTAGAAAGAATAATCTCTTCTGTCTTTCTCTGCCTTCATTGGTGGTCCAGTCTTCTTTAAATAACTGACCTTACTGTCTCTTTCTCACCCCTCAACCAGAAGTCACCATCACCTGCCAATTAATAGAACTCCTTTCAATCCTGATTGTTGCCTCTGCCTTTGAAAGACTCTCTTCCCTTGGCTTCCCTTACGTGTTTGTCTTCATGAAAGATTCTTCTGCTTCTCTAACCACACCTTTGAAGATCTGTCTGGCTTCAAGCCACCATTCTTGAGATCACTGTCTTCTAAACCTCTATTTCAGGCCCATATTCACTATTGTGAGCTTCAAATCCAGACATCCATTTACTGACTAGACAGCTCCATCTAGCTGTCCCTCAGATACCACATGGAGGAGGAAATGACAACCCACTCCAATATTCTTGCCTGGAAAATCCCATGGACAGAGAAGCCTGGCAGGCTATGTAGTCCATGTGGTCGCAAAGAGTCAGACACAACTGAGCGACTAACATACACACACACAGATACCACAAGTTCATCATCAAAACTAACCTAGCCACCCTCCCATCCCAAGTATTCCTGTTTTAGTTAGAGGTTACTATTTAGTGAGTCATCCTAAAAAAATGAAGACCTCAAATGATGCTCTTTTTTGTTTGCCTCCGTCTCATTGATCACCTAATGATATCAAGATGGGCTATACAAATGGAGATCTGGTGGTAGTTCTAATAGAGAAAAACAGTGTGAAATCTAATTCATTATACAGCCCAGGGCAATGTAAGAGTGTTAATACAAAAGAACCTGAGGCATATTCATGTTGTAAACAGGATGTAATTTCAGAAAAACAGTATGACATTAAATTATTAATTGGATTTTTTGGTGTCATGTTATTTCTAGGTAATATGTAAATGTATCTTGGTTTTATAGTGTATTGTTACAATAGTACTACTATTTGTGCACATTTCAGAACATTATGATGAAATTTGATGACAGTTTGGGATCCACATCATATTGACATACTCTTTTTTAATTTATTGAAGTATAGTTGATTTACAGTGTTGTGTTATACAGCAGTGATTCATTTATACATATATATACATTCTTTTCCATTATGGTTTATCACAGAATATTGGATATAGATCCCAGTTATTAATCCATTCTATGTATGATAATTTGTATCTACTAACCCCAAACTCCCAGTCCATCCCTCCCCATTGCCTTTCTCCTTGGCAACCACAAGTCTGTTTTCTAGGACTCTGAGTCTGTTTCTGTTTCATAGATAAGTTAATATGTGTTATATTTTAGATTACACATATAAGTGGTACCATATGGTATTTGTCTTTCTCTTTCTGACTTACTTAGTATGATAATCTCTAGGTCCATCCATGTTGCTGTGTTCATGCATGCTGACTTGCTTCAGTCGAGTCCGATTCTTTGCGATCCTGTGGACTATAGTCCACCAGTCTCCTCTGTCCATGGGATTCTCCAGGCAAGAATACTGGAGTGGGTTTTCATGCCTTCCCCTAGGGGATCTTTCAGGCCCAGGAATCAAACCCATGTCTCTTACATCTCCAGCATTGGCAGGCAGGTTCTTTACCACTAATGCTACCTGGGAAGCCCCCATGTTGTTGCAAATGGCATTATAACATTCTTTTTTTGATGGGTGTGTAGTATTTTATTCTTTATGTACCACATCTTTATCAGTTCTTCTTTTGATGGGCATTTAGGTTGTTTCCATGTCGAGGCTGTTGTAAATAGTGCTGCAGTGAATACTGGTGTGCACTTGTCATTTTAAATTAAAGCTTTCTCCAGATATGTGCCCAGGAGTGGAATTGCAGGGTCATATGGCAACTCTGTGTTTAGTTTTTTGAGGAACTAAACTCTGTACTATTCTCCATTGATCTATTGTTTTCATTCTTGTTTTTCTAAGAATCTTTATTGGAAAGAAGTTAAATTTTGTTAGATTATAATAATCTTGTAAATTTTCTCATTTGGTCTTTTTGTTAATTATATATTTTAAATATATGTACTTGCATACCTGAAAAACTCCTTTCTTTTTCTCAGTACAGTAGTCTCCCCTTATCCATGGGGAATACATTGCAATACCCCCAGTGAATGTCTGAAACTGCGAATAATAGTGAGCCCTATATATACCATGTTTTTTCCTGTACCTGCATATCTATGATAGAGTTTCATTTATAAATTAGGCACAGTAAAATATTAACAACAGCTAATAATAAAAGTTTATCTCAATATACTGTAATAAATTTAAATGCCTTTGTATAAATTTAATGCCTTTTCGTCTTAACAGAGCACTTATCATGCACTGTGGCCATAACTTTGGTAGTTTGGAGTGCAATAGCAAACTAGCATGCATTTCTTTTTCCTTCACAATTTAATGGATAGACAGTTCATTCATACAGCAGATCTCAGCAAATAATGTTTTTCTTTTTCTTATTTAAATCAAAAACTTTCACCTTTTCACTTAACTAAAGGAAGCATCACTGCTTTCCTTTATCACATGCAAATTGCCAGCATCACAACCCTTATGTTTTGGGGCAATTATTAAGTAAAATATAGGCTACTTGAAAGAAACACTGCAGTACTGCAACAGCTGATCTGATAACTGAGACAGCTTCTAAGTTGTTAACAGGTAGGATATGCTGGACAACAGGATGATTTATGTCCTATTCTAGGACAGCTTGAGATTTCATCATGCTACTCAAAATGGCATGCAGTTTAAAACGTATGACTTGTTTACTTCTGGAATTTTCCATTAAATATTTTTAGATCATGGTTGACCACAGGGTAACCAAAACCACAGAAAATGAAACTGCAAATAATGAGGAACTACTGTACATACATCTTTTTTTGTTGAGATATAATTTAGGCAGCATAAAATTCACCCATTTAAATTATACAATTCAGTGTTTTTTATTATATTCACAGTGTTATGAAACCATTACTAATTCTAGAACATTTTTATCACCCTCAGAGAAAACACATATCCACTAAGCAATCAGTCCTTATTCACCCTTACCCCAATCCATGGCAATCAGTAATCTATTTTGTCTCTAGGAGTTTGCCTATTCTGGATATTTCATTAGAAAATATCATAGAATATATAACCAATTATATCTGACTTCTTTCATTTAACATAATGTTTTCAAAGTTCATCCATGTTGTAGCATTTACCAGTACTTTTATTCCTTTTAGTGGCTGAGTAACAATCTCAAAAATGACAGAATGATCTCTGTTCATTTCCAAGGCAAACCATTCAATATCACAATAATCCAAGCCTATGCCCCAACCAGTAACACTGGCGAAACTGAAGTTGAACCGTTTTCTTTGAAGACCTACAAGACCTTTTAGAACTAACACCCAAACAAGATGTCCTTTTCATTATAGGGGTCTGGAATGCAAAAGTAGGCAGTCAGGAAACACCTGGAGTAACAGGCAAATTTGGCCTTGGAGTACAGAATGAAGCAGGACACAGGCTAATAGAGTTTTGCCAAGAGAACACACTGGTGATAGCAAAACACCCTCTCCCAACAACACAAGAGAAGACTCTACACATGGACATCACCAGATGGTCAACACTGAAATCAGATTGATTATATTCTTTGCAGCCAAAGATAGAGAAGCTCTATACAGTCAGCAAAAACAAGACCGGGAGCTGACTGTGGCTCAGATCATGAACTCCTTATTGCCAAATTCAGACTTAAATCAAAGAAAGTAAGGAAAACCACTAGACTAGTCAGGTATGACCTAAATCAAATCCCTTATGATTATACAGTGGACCTGAGAAATAGATTTAAGGGACTAGATCTGATAGAGTGCCTGATGAACTATGGACGGAGGTTTGTGACACTGTACAGGAGACAGGGATTAAGACCATCCCCATGGAAAAGAAATGCAAAAAAGCAAAATGGCTGTCTGAGGAGGCCTTACAAATAGCTGTGAAAAGAAGAGAAGCGAAAAGCAAAGGAGAAAAGGAAAGATATTCCCATCTGAATACAGAGTTCCAAAGAATAGCAAGGAGAGATAAGGAAGCTTTCCTTAGCGAACAATGCAAAGAAATAAGGGAAAACAACAGAATGGGAAAGACTAGAGATCTCTTCAAGAAAATTAGAGATACCAAGGGAACATTTCATGCCAAGATGGGCATGATAAAGGACAGAAATGGTATGGACCTAACAGAAGCAGAAGATATTAAGAAGAGGTGGCAAGAATACACAGAAGAACTGTACAAAAAAGATCTTCATGACTCAGATAATCATGATAGTATGATCACTCAGCTAGAGCCAGACATCCTGGAATGTGAAGTCAAGTGGGCCTTAGAAAGCATCACTACGAACAAAGCTAGTGGAGTTGATGGAATTCCTGTTGAGCTATTTCAAATCCTGAAAGGTGAGGCTGTGAAAGTGCTGCAGTCAATATGCCAGCAAATTTGGAAAACTCAGCAGTGGCCACAGGACTGGAAAAGGTCAGTTTTCATTCCTGTCTCAAAGAAAGGCAATGCCAAAGAATGCTCAAACTACCACACAGTTGCACTCACCCTACATACTAGTAAAGTAATGCTCAAAATTCTCCAAGCCAGGCTTCAGCAATATGTGAACTGTGAACTTCCAGATGTTCAAGCTGGATTTAGAAAAGGCAGAGGAACCAGAGATCAAATTGCTAACATCCGCTGGATCATTGAAAAAGCAAGAGAGTTCCAAAAAAACATCTATTTCTGCTTTATTAACTATGCCAAAGCTTTTGACTGTGTGGATCACAACTGTGGAAAATTCTGAAAGAGATGGGACTACCAGACCATCTGATCTGTCTCTTGAGAAACCTGTATGCAGGTCAGGTTTAGAACTGGACATGAAACAACAGACTGGTTCCAAATAGGAAAAGGAGTACGTCAAGGCTGTATATTGTCACCCTGCTTATTTAACTTACATGCAGAGTACATCATGAGAAACGCTGGGCTGGAAGAAGCACAAGCTGGAATCAAGATTGCCGGAAGAAATACCAATAACCTCAAATATGCAGATGACACCACCCTTATGGCAGAAAGTGAAGAGGAGAGTGAAAAAGTTGGCTTAAAGCTCATCATTCAGAAAACTAAGATCATAGCATCTGGTCCCATCACTTCATGGGAAATAGACGGGGAAACAGTGGCTTACTTTATTTTGGGGGGCTCCAAAATCACTGCAGATGGTGACTGCAGCCATGAAATTAAAAGACGCTTACTCCTTGGAAGGAAAGTTATGACCAACCTAGATAGCATATTGAAAAGCAGAGACATTACTTTGCCAACAAAGGTCCATTTAGTCAAGGCTATGGTTTTTCCAGTAGTCATGTATGGATGTGAGAGTTGGACAGTGAAGAAACCTGAGCGCCAAAGAATTGATGGTTTTGAACTGTGGTGTTGAAGACTCTTGAGAGTCCCTGGGACTGCAAGGAGATCCAACCAGTCCATCCTAAAGGAGATCAGTCCTGGGTGTTCATTGGAAGGACTGATGTTGAAGCTGAAACTCCAATACTTTTGTCACCTCATGGCGAAGAGTTGACTCATTGGAAAAGACCCTGATCCTGGGAAGGATTGGGAGCAGGAGGAGAAGGAGACAGAGGATGAGATGGCTGGATGACATCACTGATTTGATGAATATGGGTTTGGGTAGACTCCAGGAGTTGGTGATGGACAGGGAGGCTTGGCGTGCTGCAATTCATGGGGTCACAAAGAGTCAGACACGACTGAGCAACTGAACTAAACCCAACTGAACATTCCTTGGGTATCTTACATTTTGTTCATTTCTTCATCAATTAATGTTTATTTGGGTCACTTCCACTTTAGGCTGCTATAAATAAGTGATGGTGCACTGAACATATGTGTACAGCTTTTTATGTGGATTTAATGTTTTCAGTTTCTTGAGTATATACTTTAGGAATGGAATTGCTAAGTCATATGGTAACTCTTTGTTTAACCCTTTGTGAAATTTCCAGACTTTTCACAGCCATTGTGCCATTTTACATACAGCCTAATGGACTTGACTAGAATCTCTAGTATAGTGCTGATAGAAGTAGTCAAAGTGGACATCCATTATCTTGTTCCTGATCTCACACAGAAAACTTTCCATCTTTCACCGTTAAGTACGATGTTAGCTATGGGTTTTTCATAGAACCCTTTATCCAGTTGAGGGTATTTCCTTCTAGTTTGTTGAATGCTTTTATCATGGAAGGATGTTGGATTTTGACAAATGCTTTTCCCACATCTATTGATATAATCATGTTCTGTTTTATCTTTTGTTTTATTAATATGGTGTATTATTTTGATTGATTTCTCTATGTTAAACCTCACATTCTTCGGATAAAACTTCTTGGTCATGGTGCATAACTCTTTGTATGTTGCTGGATTCTATTTGTTAACAGAAAACAGAACCCCTGACACACGATGATTGAACTTAAAATTTTTGACTTCATGACACTACAAAAGTGATACGTATTCAGTAGAAATGACACTTGATTTGAATTTTGATCTTTTCTAAGGCTAGCAGTAGGCAGTAAGATACTTCTCATGATGCTGGGCAGTGGCAGTGAGCTGTAGCTCCCCAGCAGCCACACTGTCATGAAGGTAAACAACCAATACACTTATAACCGCTCTGTACCCATGCAACCATGCTGTATTTCACTTTCAGAATGGTATTCCATAAATTACATGATACTCAGCATTTTATTATAAAATAGGCTTTGTGTTTGATTATTTTGCCCAGTGATAGGCTAATGTAAGTGTTCTGGGCACATTTAAAGAGGATAGGCTAAGCTATGGTATTTGAAATGTTAGGTGTATTAAATGCAGTTCTGTCTTAATGATAATTTCTGTTTATGATGGGTTTATTGGGATGTAAACCCATCATAAGTTCAGAAAGGACTGTATTTTTGTTGTAGAATTTTGCATCTGTAGTCATATGATGTTGAACTATATTTCTATTATCTTGCAATGTTTATTTCTGGGATCTTGGTATCAGGATTAACAGTCCTCAAAAAATAAACTGCGGAGTATTCCCTCCTGTTTGGTTCTTTGAAAGAGTTTGTGAAGGATTAGTATTCTTCTTTCAATGTTGGTAGGTTTTTAACCAGTAAAGTTTTCTGGACTTGAATTTTCCTTTGTTGGTAGTGTTTTTTTAAAAACAGCTTTATTAAGATGTTGCTGACATAAAACATTGTGTAAATTTAAGGCATACAGTATTGACTTGATTCACTTACATATTATAAAGTGATTGCCCCAGTAGTGTTGGTTAGCCCTTCTGTCACCTACATACTTACCATTTCTTTTTGTAGTGAGAACATTTAAGATTTTCTCTCAGCTACTCTCAAGTCTATACAGTATTGTTAACTATACTCACCATGCTGTATGTTGGATCCCCAAAACTCACTCATCTTGTAGCTGGAAGTTTGTGTCCTTTGACCAACATCTACAAATTTCTCCCCCTCCAGTCCTTGGCAGCCGTCATTCTACCCTTGTGTCTGTGAGTTGGGTTTTTAGATTCTTTGTGGTAGTTTTCTTTTTTATTATTACTTCTGGTAATGTTTTTATTACTAATTCAGTCTGTTATTATAGTTATTCTCTTTTTATTGTTCTACTCAAATTTTCTATTTCTTCATCAGTGAGTTTCAGTAGCTTGTGCCTTTCTAGGATTTGTTCATTTTATATAGGTTATCTGATTCGTTGGTATAGTTATCCAACAGTCTTTTTTTATTTCTCTAACTGAAAACTGAAACTAAAGTTGCTCAGTCATGCCTAACTCTTTGCAACCCTATGGACTGCAGCCCACCAGGCTCCTCTGTCCATGGGATTTTCCAGGCAAGAGTACTGGAGTGGGTTGCCATTTCTTTCTCCAGGTCTGAGCCACAAGGGAAGCCTTGTTTCTCTAAGGTCAGTAGTAATGTTCTCTTTTTGTTCTTGATTTTAGTAATTGGAATCTTTCTTTTTTTTCAGTCAGTCTTGCGTAAGGTTTATTGATCTTTTCAAAGAATAAACTTTTGGTTTTATTGATTGCCTATATTTTTCTGTTGTCTATTTTGCTTATTTTCACTCTGATCTTCTTTTGCTTTGAGTTAGTATGTTATTCTTTTTCCAATTTCTTAAGGTAGAAGGTTAGGCTGTTGATTTGTGATCTTTATGTGTACACAGTTACTAATTTCTCTCTAAGCGTTGCTTTCAGTGTGTCCCATAAGTTTTGGTAGATTTTGCTTGTGTTTTCATTTATCTACAAGTATTTTTATTTTACTTGTGATTTGATTTTACTTTCTTTGCCAATTTGTTATCTAGGATCATGTTGTCTAATTTCTACGTATTTGTGAATTTTCCAAATTTCATTCAAATAGTGATGTCCAATTTCATTACACTGTGGTCAGAGTATATACTTTGACTTAAGTAAGAGCTTTTAAGGTCATTGAAGCATGTTTTATGACCTAATGTTTGTTCTATTCTGTAGAATATTCATGTACACTTGAGAAGAATGTGTATTCTGTTGCTGTTGAGTGGAGTGTTCTGTAGATGTCTGTTAGGTCTAGTTGGTTTTTACTGTCTTCTGTTTTCCTTTTTAATCTTCTGTCGAGTTTAATTGTTCTATCCATTATTTAAAGCAGTTTTAAAGTCTCCATCTATTAATTGTTGAATTGTCTATTCTCCTTTCTGTTCTGTCCGTTTAATAAGTCTTTTGTCTGATTTCTTTTCTAGCTTTGCTGATTTGGTAAAAATGTGTGGTAAGCTCTTCAATTTTTAGATGCTCTAAAATAATTTCTATTTAGCAATAGAAATCTAGTTATCAATGATTTAAAAAATCTTAAAACCACTTCAGGCCTGGAGACTTTTTGAGGATTTTTCGGGCATCTTTTAAATCATTTCATGGTTATTGCTTTATTCACATGTTCCATTCTTGAGGCAATTCTAGCCATTTTTATTTCCCTAGAATAGTGTCTGTTTTCGTACTATGTATATACACACACATACACATACAGCATCCTGTTATAATTTTTAAAGTCAGTCACTGTTAGTTACATCTCATTACTAATTTTATATTTTAAAAATTTTGTATTAAGATTTGTCAGATGTGTCAGCCTTATTGTCATTTTTTTTTACCAGAACTCAAGCTCTTGGTTTTTATCCTCCCTTATTCGGGTTAATCAGTTTTCCTATTTTTTTCCCCTAAATCATAAAATTTTTCATGATGGAATTTCTGATTCCCTCTTCACTACCTTTCCCAAGTATATTTTCTTTTCAAATTTCATGAAATAAATTCTTATATTTTTTGAATTTTTTTTTGAAAATGAAAATTTTAAAGCTAGGAGTTTTTCTGAGGTCAGATTTGGCTTCAACATTTAGATTTGAATAATTGGTGTTTTATAATCATTTTCAGAGAAGATCTTAATTATGACTTTCTTTTTTGACCCAAGAGATGTTTTAGGAGATAATTTTAGAAATTATCATTGGTTACAAGTTTTTGTACAATGTTTAAAATTGTTTAATATAATTACCTTGTTATCAGAGTATGTAGTCTCTTAAACTATTTTTTGGTTTGAATTTTCTTTTAATTTATGATCAACTTTTCAAAAATGTTCTTCATATTCCTGAAAAGAAGAGTTCTGTAGGAGCCAATATTTAGAGATGCAGAAGTATAGCTACCATATCTACTATATTACTACATATCTCTCAACATTTTTGACTATTTAATAAATTTCAGAGCCTCACTTGGCACAAAAATGTTTATGACTTATAACTCCAGGGTAGTGTAACTTTGTCAGAATATAAAGATCCACTCTCTACTATTTCATATTTTTTTTTACCTCATAAGTTATAGTACTTGTAACCTGCTTTATTTTTGGTATGTATCTGACTGTTGTATCTTTTTCTTTTGGGGGTCGTGCGCTTCACAGATCTTAGCTCCCCAACCAAAGATATAACCCATGCATCCTGCAGTGGGCAGTGGAAATGCAGTCTTAACAACTGGACTACTAGGGGCGTTCCTGGCTCTTGTGCCTTTATCCAGCTTACAACTTTTCTTTCCTATTTTAAAATGTAAATAATGTAAACAATATATATGTATCTTACTGTTTTTTGACCACCCCTGGGGAATTTTCCCCTGTTCCTCCTCTTTATTGGCAATCTTCCTCAAGATTTTATCTGGGGGTTAACTCTGGGTTAGTCTCCCTGATAGACTTTATAGGAAAAGGAGTCAGATGTAACCTTACCTTTAAAGAGCTTGAGATAAGTTAAGGAAGAGAAGAACCATAGATGCATAAAGGAAAAAAAGAGATGTGTGTAGAGAGGGATGAGAAGATTTTCCTGTCAACAAGGCAGCTAGACTAAATGAACAAGTAATAAAACTGACCAACCCAGAAGGAACATGAAAAAGAGAATGGATGGAGACACTTTAGTTGACATTTCCTGGGTTTCAGCCCCCTTCTTTTGTCATAGGACATTGAAATGTAGTTTTTAGAATTATTTATTCTAAATAGTTTTTACTTATTCTAAATATGTATTGTCCTATTATTTGTAATAGAACTTAGAACAGTCTTAGAATAGAACAGTCTGTTATAGAGCGAGAGAACACTGCATCTTTAATGGACCTTCCTTTTTTAAAATATATCTCTCTTTTATTTACTTCTCTCCACTATATCTTGCCTCATCCCCAATCCTAGTCCAGGTTGGACGGACCTTCCTTTACATTTGGTGCTATTGCTTCCTGCCTCTCTGCAGTCAGTTTTGAAGTCTTTAATGAAAAGTTAAGTGATAGTACCTTCTGAGATGTACAGTTTAAGATGACTTCCAGTGTTGTTATTTTGAGGGAGTGGATGAGAAATCTAAAATGCCTTAAACTTTGGACCGAGTGACTTGCTCAGAGTTACAGAGCAGGTTAATAGAAAGAACAGCAGTATAGTCCATTTTTCTCTTTACTCACCCAAATAGGATGAGAGAGAGAAGTGAAAGAAAGTACAGAATTCACTCTGACAATTTTGAGAGTTATTCAGAAACCCTTATGTAATTTAGAAAACTTAAGACACCGAAAAGAAAAGGGTTTAAACCACTCTTGGGGTGAGCTATTATGTGCTAATTGTAATTTCTTCTTTTTAATTGTGTTAAAATACACATAACAAAATTTACTGATTTTAAGTGTACAGTTCATTGGTATTAAGGACATTCACACAGTTGTGTAGCCATCACCATCATCCATCTTCAGAACTTTTTCATAGTGGAAAACTGAAACTCTGTACCCATTAAACAATAACTCTCCATTCTCTTCTACACCCAGACCTTACCAGCTACCATTTTACTTTCTGTCTTTGAATTTAACTTCTGTGTACCTCATATAAGTGTAATCCTATAATAAATGTCTTTTTTGTGACTGGATTGTTTCTCTTAGCATAATGTCCTCAGAGTTCATCCATGTTGTAGTATGTGTTAGAATTTCTTCCTTTTTGAGGCTAAATAATATTTTATTGTATATATATTTTGTTTCCTCAGTCATTCATTAATGAAAACCTGGAAAGCTTTCACCTTTTAGTTATCGTGAATGATGCTGCTATAAACACATATGTACATGTATCTGTTGGAGACCCTGCTTTTAATTCTTCCAGATATATACTCAAAAGTAGAATTGCTGGATCATATGGTAATCCTTTAAAAAATTTATTTTTAGGAAACACCATATTGTTTTCCATAGGGAATGCACCATTTTACATTTTCACCAATGGTGCACGAGGGTTCCAGTTTCTCACTATCTTTTTTTTTTTTTTTTTTATTGTTTTTGCCATACATTGTCATGATATCACCATGGGTTTACATATGCTTCCCCTCCGGGTCCCCCCTCCCTCCTCCCTCCCCCCCGGGAAATCTCGCTGCACCAGTCCCGAGCATCAATCCTGGGCTGGCGATTGATTAGACACATGACAATTAACATGCTTCAATGCCCTTCTCCCATATCATCCCACCCTTACCCTCATCCACAAAGTCCACAAGTCTATTCTATACATCTGCGTTCCTTTTGTTGCCTCCCATGTTGGGTTCTCATTACTGTCTTTCTAAATTCCATATATATGTGTTAATATACTGTATTGTTGTTTTTGCTTCTGGCTTACTTCACTCTGGATAATGGGCTCCAGTTTCGTCCATCTGAGTAGAATTGCTTCAAATGAATTTTTTTTTAATGCTGAGTAATATTCCATTGTGTATATGTACCACAGCTTTCTTATCCATTCATCAGTTGATGGGCATCTAGGTTGTTTCCATGTCTTAGCTATTGTAAACAATGCAGCGATGAACATTGGGGTGCACGTGGCTCTTTCAATTCTGGTTTCCTCGGTGTATATGCCCAGCAGTGGGATTGCCGGGTCATAGGGCAGGTCTATTTGCAGCTTTTTAAGGAACCTCCACACTGTTTTCCATAGTGGCTGTACTAGTTTGCATTCCCACCAACAGTGTACGAGGGTTCCCTTTTCTCCACATCCTCTCCAGCATTTATTGCTAGTAGACTTTTGGATGGCAGCCATTCTGACTGGTGTAAAGTGGTACCTCATTGTAGTTTTGATTTGCATTTCTCTGATAATGAGTGATGTTGAGAATCTTTTCATGTGTTTGTTAGCCATTTTTATATCTTCTTTGGAGAAATGTCTGTTAAGTTCTTTGGCCCACTTTTTAATTGGGTTGTTTATTTTTCTAGAATGGAGCTGCAGGAGTTGTTTGTAAATTTTTGAGATTAATTGTTTGTCTGTTGCTTCATTGGCTATTATTTTCTCCCATTCTGAAGGCTGTCTTTTCACCTTGCTTATAGTTTCCTTTGTTGTGCAAAAGCTTTTAATTTTAATTAGGTCCCATTTGTTTATTCGTGTTTTTATTTCCAATATTCTGGGAGGTGGGTCATGGAGTATCCCGCTTTGGATTATAGCAGAGAGTGTTTTGCCTATGTTATCCTCTAGGAGTTTTATAGTTTCTGGTCTTATGCTTAGATCTTTGATCCATTTTGAGTTTATCTTTGTGTATGGTGTTAGAAAGTGATCTAGTTTCATTCTTTTACAAGTGGCTGTCCAGTTTTCCCAGCACCACTTGTTAAAGAGGTTGTCTTTTCTCCATTGTATATTCTTGGCTCCTTTGTCAAAGATAAGGTGTCCATAGATGCGTGGATTTATCTCTGGGCTTTCTATTCTGTTCCATTGATCTATGTTTCTGTCTTTGTGCCACTACCATACTGTCTTAATGACTGTGGATTTGTAGTATAGCCTAAAGTCATGTAGGTTGATTCCTCCAGTTCCATTCTTCTTTCTCAAGATTTCTTTGGCTATACGAGGTTTTTTGTATTTCCATACAAATTGAGAAATTATTTGTTCTAATTCTTTGAAGAAGACCTCTGGTAGCTTGATAGGAATTGCATTGAATCTATAGATTGCTTTAGGTAGTATACTCATTTTCACTATATTGATTCTTCCAATCCACGAACACGGTACATTTCTCCATCTGTTAGTTTCTCACTATCTTTGCCAACACTTTATTTTCTAGGTTTGGGGGGTTTTTTGTTTTTGTTTTTTGAAAGTAGGCATCCTAATGGATATGAAGTGATATCTCATTGTGGTTTCAATTTGTATTTCTTTAATGATTAGTCAGGTTGAGAATATTTTCTTGTGCATTATTATTGGCAATTTGTGTATCTTTGGAGAACTATATCTCGTAGTCATTTGCCCATTTTTAAATTGGGTTATTTGTGGGGGGTTTTGTTATCAAGTTGTAAGAGTTCTTTATATATTCTAAATATTATTAACTCCTTATCAGATGCATGATTTGCAAATATTTTTTCCCATTATGTGGACTCCCTTTTCACTCTGCTGATCATTGCACTTGGTGTAATTTATTTTAAAATAAAGCAAAGAAAAGGACTCTGAACAGATCGTCCTGGGACAGTGAATGTTTATAGACATCCGTATGCAGCATATTGGGGAGGACAGGAGCAGTGAAATATAAGGTCCTGGGATCCCTGAGATCATATCAGAAAGATGGCAAGGTGAGAATGAAGGCAGAGCACAAGTTTGCCCAGGCCGAGCCTTACATGAGGCAGTTGGGAAAGTGAGATGTCATATTGGGAAGATGCCTGTGAGTGATTATTTAAATGTTTAAATAAGATAGATTTTGCATTGATGAGACAGTCAGGGTGATTTGGCTAAGCTCCCACCTTTATTTGTCAAAAACAGGCAGCGTTTAAGACTATTATGTGATTTAATTTTGTTTGATGCATAGAACTACTGGAATTTTCAAGTGATGAATTTCATCCCTGAGACATAAACTGAAGGAAGGAATCTCTGAGAAAATTATCCTGTGGAATTTTTGGTGTTTTCTTCCTAGTGTCTACTTTATATTATTAAATATTTGTTTAGCACCTCTGTCAGGAACATACTCATTACAGTTTTTTGGTTTTTCTTTTTGGTAAATTGATGCTTTTGGCAGAAAGACAAAACTAATTTCACATCTTTATCCTTAAAAAGAGTTGAATTACAATTGGATGCATTTAGCAGATGGTTCTAAATCCTTAGAATATTATTAATACTGCTTATAGGTTAAATTTCTGGGGCACTTCATGGATTTTCATACTTGTATTTTGCTTCTGTGATGTTCACCTTTTGTCTAATATCAGCAGTCTGGGGCATAGGTCCTTGTCTTCAGAGCCATTTGGGATAATTACTGCTATCCTAAATTTGAAAGTATGCAAAGAGTATTTGCTTTTTCCAGCCTTTATGCTGTTTCTTCCCTCTCTCTCTGACTTTTTAAAACTCCTTTTATGCTATGCTTTATGATTATCCAAAGATTTTCTTTATGGCGCTATAACACATCTGTGTTCTTTAAACTTTTTTTTTTCAGTGAAGAACATCAAGATGTAAACATTGACTCTATTAAATAAGAATGGCCACAGTAGAGAATAAACACCTCAGATAACAAGTAGCGTCTATTAGTCAAATAGAAGAAAGTCTTTGAAGAGCACATCTAAAATGCAAAATAAGTATTTTGTATGGAACACTGGACAAATGGAAGGGAAGAGATTCTGATAAACACAAATATGTTTCAGAGAGCATCAGCTTGACAACAATATGAACCCTAGAAGACAGGACAGGTAGTTCAAAATTAATTATCTGAAGTATAATAAAGGAAAACTTCTGGATTTTAATTAAGAAAGACATAACATTGAAAATAGATAAGGCTGATTGCATTTTAGATTATACTACATATTTTGGGTAAAAGTTTTATACCTTATATTAAATTTATAATTCTGTATGCTTCTATCAAGGAGTGAGGGGCAAACAATACATTAGCTTGTCATGATATACAATAAACTATGATGGGATCTTTATTGAATTTGAATTGTATTTATGGTCTAATATGGGGAAAATCTGCATCTTATGATATTAAGGTTTCTAATACATAAATGCAGTCTATTTCTTCATTTATTTGGGCTTTCTTAAATGTTTTAAAATTATTTTATAATTCGCTGAGGTAACTTAACACTTTTTGTTGTTGTTGTAAATGGGTGTTTTTTTATTATTATTAATTTTTTAGAGTGTTTGTTTTTAAATTATGTTTTCATTTTGTTGTTGTCCTTTAAAATATACGAGGTAGGGCAGATATTTCTGACAAGACATTTCTGAACAGTAAGAATAAGATTGTGGAGCTTGTCCTATCAAATATCAAACTGTAGAATTGCTCAAATAGTTCAGTTCAGTTCACTTCAGTTGCTCAGTCGTGTCCGACTCTTTGCGACTCCGTGAATCGCAGCATGCCAGGCCTCCCTGTCCAGCACCAACTCCCGAAGTCCACCCAAACCCATGTCCATCGAGTCAGTGATGCCATCCAGCCATCTTATCCTCTGTTGTCCCCTTCTCCTCCTTCCAGCATCAGGGTCTTTTCCAGTGAGTCAACTCTTCACATGAGGTGGCCAAAGTAATGGGGTTTCAGCTTCAATATCAGTCCTTCCAATGAACACCCAGGACTGATCTCCTTTAGGATGGGCTAGTTGGGTCTCCTTACAGTCCAAGGGACTCTCAAGAGTCTTCTCCAACACCACAGTTCAAAAGCACCAATTCTTTGGTGCTCAGCTTTCTTCACCTTCCAACTCTCACATCCATACATGACTACTGGAAAAACTGTAGCCTTGAGTAGACAGACGTTTGTTGGCAAAGTAATGTCTCTGATTTTCGATATGCTTTCTAGATTGGTCATAACCTTCCTTCCAAGGAGTAAACATCTTTTAATTTCATGGCTGCAGTCACCATCTGCAGTGATTTTGGAGCCCAGAAAAATAAAGTAAGCCACTGTTTCCCCATCTATTTCCCATGAAGTTGTGGGACCAGATGCCATGATCTCAGTTTTCTGAATGTTGAGCTTTAAGCCAACTTTTTCACTCTCCTCCTTCACTTTCATCAAGAGGCTCTTTAGTTCTTCTTCACTTTCTGCCATAAGGGTGGTGTCATCTGCACATCTGAGGTTATTGATATTTCTCCTGGCAGTCTTGATTCCAGCTTGTGCTTCCTCCAGCCTAGCATTTCTCATGATGTACTCTGCATATAAGTTAAATAAGCAGGTTGACAATATGCAGCCTTGATGTACTCCTCTTCCTATTTGGAACCAGTCTGTTGTTCCATGTCTAGTTCTAACTGTTGCCTCCTGACCTGCATACAGGTTTCTCAAGAGACAGATCAGATAGTCTGCTATTTCCATCTCTTTCAGAATTTTCCACAGTAATTAATAGTAAATTAAGGCAGTGTTTTTGCCTCAGTGAGAGTTGTATTGACTAGTAGAACAGAATGGTTACACAGAAACTGGTCCAGATATATGGAATCATGCTGTGACAAGGGTGGCATTGGCAGATGGGGAAGGGGGAACATGGAGAGTATTTTTAAACAATGCTAGCATTAGTTATCCACATGAGTTAATTATATAGGATCCATGTGAAGTTAGGTCTCTATTTCACACTGTGTACAAAAATCATTTCCATTAGATAGAAGTGTGAAGATGCTTTTAGACCATATGAGAGGAATATGCAGTTTTATATCTCTGGGATAGGGAAGAATTTTCTGTGACAACTTAGAAAAAACTAGCCTTGGAAGGAAAAATTGATAAATTTTAGTACATTGAAATCAAGTGCTTCTGTTCAATTCAAAAATCCTTTAATGAACTTGAGTATAAGCCACAACCTGGAGGAAGTTGCTTGCTACACACAAAACCAAAAAAGCTTTAGTGTACAGAATGAATCAATAAGAAAAAGACAAATAGCTGGATAGAAAAATAGGCAAAAAGACATGAATAGCCATTTCATAAAAGAAATACATAAATAAGGCCTTGTAAATATCATAAAAGATCTCAACTGTTTTACTAAGTAGGCAAGATAATAATGTTTGCCAAAAATTAAAGAGATTTTCCAACATCATATATTGGAGGAGGTGTGGATCAACCAGAATTTTTTTTTTTTTTGGCCTTTATCTGTGTTTTATTAGACTGCGTGACTTTTTTTTTTAGTATATTTTTTGAAGTATGGTTGGTTTACAAAGTTGTGCCAATTTATGCTGTGCAGCAAAGTGACTCTGTTATACACATATACATGTTCTTTTTAAAAATTCTTTTTCATATAGTTTATTCCCAGGAGATTGGATATAGTTCCCTGTGCTATGCAGTAAAACCTTGTTTATCCCAATAGGAATGCTGTGTACCACTAAAGGAGTGTAAATTCGTCAGTCACTTTGGAAAACAAATTAGCTTTAGGTTGAAGTTGAAGTCTTGCAACTTTCTGACTCAGCATCTGTAACCCTACAGAAACTCACATGTGTACTAGAAGATGTGTAGAAGAATATTCACACCAGCCTGATTCATAATAGCAAAAAATCTTGGAAGTAACCCTGATGTCCTTGATAGAGAATGGAAAATTAAATTGTGGTATATTGATGTAAAAATATTAAGCATTAAAAATAAATAAACTATAGCTATATATTGGTTCCTTTCAATGTAATTAGGCTAGTTTTTGTAATTATCAGTGTCAAAAAGTAATAAAGGAACATTTACCCATTTGTGGAAAAAAAAATTTTACTCAATTTCTGCTGTGTGCCAGGCAGTGTTTTGGGAGCCAGGGATTAAATAGTGAATGAGGATGGATGCATTTTCTGTCCTCATAAAGCTTATGTTTTAGTTTAGCGCTGAACAGCTGAAGAATAAGCAAGCAAGCACAGCAGTTTAATGTAACTGTAAGAGATATGGAAAAAGATGAAGCAAGGAAAAAGGAGAGCATATGATGTGCTGCCGTGTGGGTGTGTGTTTCTGTACAATCAAGGAAGGGTTTTCTGAAAATGTGACATTTGAGCAGAGTCAGAATTTCTAGAGGAGGAAGTTGTACAGCCCTCTGGGGTAGAAGTTGGAATAAACTTGGCATGTTTAGGGAAGAGCCAGAAGACAAATGTGTCTAATAAGGAATGAGCTAGGACCAGGGGCAGAAATGCAGGAGATGAGTTCAAGAAGGTTGACAAAATTCATACCAGGGTTCTTAGAGCTTTAGTAATGAGTTTCGAATTTTTAAAAATAGTGAAATTCATTGTAGTGTTTTGAGTAGAATAACATGATCTGACTTATGTTCAGGATCCACTGTTGGGAGCAGAGGAGGTGGGAGTAGGGAGGTGGATGCAAAGGGCCCAGTTAGGAGCCTTTTGTAGAAGTTTAGGCATTAGATTATAGTAGAGTATACCAGAGGGGACAGAAGTGAATATAGGAAAAATGGTAAGTTTGGTGATATATTTGTGTATAATGGAAAGGAATTAGTGTTTAATGAGATATATCTGAATGGGAGAGAAGTATATCAGTAATGACTTCCAGCTTCCTAATAGAAGCAGCTGATTGAACAGTGATATCATTTACTTGCATCGAGCATACTGAAAGATAAATACGTTGGGCCATAAGATTGAGAGTTTGTTTTTAGACCTATTAAATTTGAAATGCTGGTGAGACACCGTAGTATGTGAGTCTGACACTCAAAGGGAGATCTGGCGTTTGGGGGTAGAAATATGAGACTCATCAGTGTATTGATGACATTCATGGAATTGGATGAAATTACCAAGGAAGTAAGTGTAGGTAGAGAAGAGGAGCTATGAAAAGAAGTGGATGGTGAGAGAGGAAAAAAATACCAGGAGAGTGTAGTGTCCTGAAAAGAGAAGTAAATGTTTCAATAAATGTGTTATATAATGGAGAAATATATTTGCAGTAGAAATTATAGATACCAGGTTAATATATTACAGATGAATAGTAAAAAGTCAGAACCCTATAGAGAAATGCAAAAATGATATAAATAGGCAAATCCCTGAAGGGCAAGTCCTGATAGCCAATAAACCTATGAAAAGATGCTTAACCTTACCATTAATCAGGGAAATGCAAATTTAAAAGAGCAGTAGTACCTAATGCTGTCAGAGATTGGAAGGGAGGTCGTTTTTATACCTTGGTGGAAATGTGAATTATTATAGCCCTTTTTGAAAGCAGTCTGGCAATATCTATTAAAATGAAAAATACCTCTACTATATGATCCAGCAGTCTCTCTTCTGGAAATCTGTCTCATGGAAATAGAAGCACTGGTGCATAAAAATCTTAAGTATGTTTACTCTAGACTTTTTTTAAGTGCAAAAACGCTAAAAATAAGGTAAATACCCATTCCTCAGGGGAAAGTTGGATAAATTATAGGTTATCTAATCATTGGATTATTATGCAGTCATTAAAAATAAATGAGTTCAATCTATGCCAGTTGACTTCAAGGACTTTTAATAATGCAGAGAATTTGATAAAATATTCATTTGGTGTGCATGTGTGTGTGAAACATAGCAAGTCTGCCCCCCCAAAAAAAAAAGTTTCTGCCTATGTGTAAAATATTTGTATATGAACATGGAGAAAGGCATACTTTGCTATGAATAATCATGCCTCAAGACTCTCAGTGGGGTTGGTTCCAGTACCCCCAAAGATACCAAAATCTGTGGACACATACACAAGTCCTTTATATAAAACCCACACACACCCTCCCATACATTTTAAATCATCTCTAGCTTACTACTAATACCTAATACAATGTAAATGTTGTATAATTACCAGCATTTGGCAAATTCAGGTTTTACTTTTCTGAATTTTTTTTCTCATCTAATTTTCATTCCTTGGTTGACTGAATCAGCAGATGACAAACCATGGATATGGAGGTACCAACTGTAATTAGGGTCTGGGGATAAGTAGATCTGAGGGAGGTTGTAGAGGTAAACTTCTTCTTACCTACCACTCAATAAACTAACACACACACACACACACACACACATATCTCTATTTAAAAGAAAAAAGGATCTCCATGATAAAACAGCTTTTGTGATGTATCCCATTTATGTGAAAAGTGAAAGCGTTAGTCACTCAGTCATGTCCAACTATTTGCGACCACATGGATGGTAGCCCGCCAGGCTCCTCTGTCCATGGGATTTTCCAGGCAAGAATGCTGAAGTGGGTAGCCATTCCCTTCTCCAGGGGATCTTCCCAACCAAGGGATCAATCCTGGGTCTCCCCTGCATTGCAGGCAGATTCTTTACCATCTGCGCCACCAGGGGAGCCCAAAATCTGTGTGCATGTATACAAAAGACATGAAAAGATAGTCACCAAAATGATCATCTAAAATGTAATTGATTTTTTAAAATAAAATGCTAAACTAGGATGTACTTGCCATATTTTTTCCCTCTTCGATACTGGTTCAGATGGCGAACCTTGATATTGTTCAGATAAATTCAGTTTTCAGATAGAATGAAGATAATTTTGAAATAAACATAAGATTATTATCACTTTGTGCTCTTCACTAAATAAATTCTATTTCAACATCCATATTTCTTTTGCTGTCTTAATCAACTGTTTTTGGGGTATAAACTAAATAATGTGAGACTAAAAACAAAAATTACAACAGTTCAGTTCAGTCGCTCAGTCATGTCCAACTCTTTGCAACCCCATGAATTGCAGCACGCCAGGCCTCCCTGTCCATTACCAACTCCTGGGGTCCACCCAAACCCATGTTCATCGAGTCAGTGATGCCATCCAGCCATCTCATCCTCTGTCATCCCCTTCTCCTCCTGCCCCCAATCCTTCCCAGCATCACGGTCTTTTCCAATGAGTCAGTGATCAAATCCAGAAACAGCTAGCTATGTTCAGTTGAGGGGTAAACCTAACTGAATGTTTGAATTATGAACACGCTTGTCTACTGTTGCTACATATACTTGCTCAGTAGATATGAAGGGGCTCTCATACTGTTCAATTGTAGACAGAAAGTATTTAAATTATTATATCTGTTGCTTTTTAAAATGAGATTGAAGCAGATATCATGACTCTCATTAGTAATGCAAACTTCTCAGAGCACTATGGAGACCTGTGGGTTTGGAAACTGTCATTAACAAAATGTTGATTCTGGCCTGGCTGGTTTTCTTTTGTCTCGTCTTCATACATTACTTAGTTCTCATCATTTTTTCCTCTTTTTAAAATGTATTGTTTTATTTTTATTGGAATATAATTGCTTGACACTACTGTGTCATTTTCTGCTGTACAGCTATATATGTACGTATATCTCTGCTTTTTGAATTTCCTTCCTATTTAGGTCACCTCAGAGTACCAAGTAGAGTTCTCTGTGCTATACAGTAGGTTCTCATTAGTTATCTGTTGTATACATAGTAGTGTGTATATGTCAATCCCACTCTCCCAATTCATCTCACTTCCCCCTTTCCCCCTTGGTCCATGTTTTTTCTCTGTATCTGTGTCTCTTTTTGCTATGCAGATAAGATCATCTATACCATTTTTCTAGATTAATTATTCATCTTGACCTGCCCTCACTTTTGTTGTTTCTCCCTGTGATTCAGCTGCTCTTCTTTTGTTCCTCATTTTGCTTTCTGAAACTATTTTTCCTCTACTCTGTGTCCAAACCCATTCTGTGATGCTCACATTGCTCCTGTCCCTTTGGATGATCACTCTGCTAACTAGAAGTCCTCAAAGCAATCCTAGTACAGAAGCAAACTAAATTCAAGAATTAATGTGGTCAATTCTGTATAATTATTTGAAGCTTCAAACTTTATTTAAAGCCAAAATTTCTTCCTTCCAAAGAAGCTTGTGCCTCCTATAGGTTGGTCTACTCTAGTAAGAGGAGGGGTCAACTAATTTTGTTGACCTTACCTAATATATTGACTGCTTATCCAACATTCTCCAGCCCTCCAGGATTGAAATGGGGTAGAAGGCGATAGGACAGTTCTTACTATTGTGAGCTGGCTGGTGTGGGTGCTTTCTGGCCTGGGCTATTCTTTTTGCTCATGAATTCTTTTGTGCTTTCTTCAGAGCTGTTCTGTTTTACCTTTGGCTACATAACAAATTACTCTAAAACTTACTGGTTTAAAACAGTGAGCATTAAAGTTTCTGTGGATCAGGAATCTAGGCGTGACTTACCTGGATCCTCTGACTCTGTATCTGTGACAGTCATCAGGCTTGTCTAGGGAGTGGATTTGCTTCCAAGCTCATTCCAGTAGTTGTTGGCAGGCTTCAGTTCCTCGTGAGTTATTGGCCTTATTTCTTCATGAGCTGTTGGCCAGAGCCATCCCTGGATTCCTTGCCACATGGGCTTCTCCAGAGAGCAACTCAAGATACAGCAGCCAGCTTCCTCGCAGCAGGCAACCAAGAGGGCAAGAGTCAGCAAGCTGGAAGTGATTGACTTTTGTAACATGGTCTTGGAAATGACATCCCATCTCTTGTACCATATTCCATTCATTGGTACTAAGTAACTAGATCCAGCCCACACTCAAAAAGAGGGGATTATACAGGGCCATGAATAACAGGAAATGGGGATTACTAGGAACTGATTTAGAAGCAGCCTACTACCAGTAATCCTGGGATTATCTCATCTTCACTTCTCTTGATACAGGCAAACATATTCATATCTCCTGTGAATAGTCGCTTAGTCCAGTCCCTCCTCCCTGGTCTTGTCACGATACATTTCCACCTTCTTCCTGCTGTGGTCTCCTCACCTCCAGATGGCCCTCTTAGATAGGATTTAAGACATCTCTTATACTGTCTCTACCTAACGGTCCATGGAAGACCTGCATTCTTACCACAGGGAACTCTTGGAGCGTACCCCAGTCTCAGTGTGTGTCTCCATTTCATTCTGCCATCAGAGGGGCTTGCCAGGAAGTTCTGTAGTCTTCCTCAGGCTTTCTAAAATTTGAGCCAAACACCAGTCTCCTGTGACACCCAAGCTCTAGAAGATTTATCTTAAGATCTCCAAGTGGTCTTGTTGAAACTTCTTTCCCTAGGTCAAGACACTTGGGGTAAAGAAGCGTTTTCCAAAAATCCTCTCCTAATCTCCACCTCTTCTCTTGACTTCTCCAGCCTTTCTTTGTTTTGTTTTGTTCTCTTACTGTGCTGAAGCTGAAGTTTACAAGGTTCTTTGTCCACATTCTTTGTGAGTCTGGCATGGTGGTTACTCACCTCATTTTGCATGTATTATCTATTGTCTTGCATCTTCAACTAAAACTGACACTCAGGTAGTGCATATCCTGTTTGATATGTGATTTGCCTTCTTCCTACTCCTTCATTAAAGCTGTATGCCTTGGACAGTTATAGTCACTATAACAAGAAAAGTGATTAGTAGCTAATGTAGTAGACCAAACAGTAAAACATAATAGAGAAAAGATGGAGGAAAGATTAATAAAGATTGGGAAAGGGAAGAAGAGACAAGAGAACACTAAATACCTTTTTTTTTCAAATTAAAATAGATAAATATCATCTTAATATTATTAGTTAAATATTATTTTAATAGTGTTCTTGAAATATAGGAAGTACTTTTTAAATTAAAGATGAGATATTTGAGTTATAATTCATGTAATAAAAGTAAACTTGAAGAGAAAAAACAGAAGCATAAAAAGCCAGACATTATATTACAAACATAAATGGTCTTCATTTGTATCAATAAAGTAATGCAATGTTTATAAGAGACCAAACTAACACAAAACAGTAGAAGACAAAAATTAGCCCCAAATTGAGAAGATATCATATTTGAATAAAACAAGAAATGGTAGTGATTTATATCATATAAAATAGAATTTAAGGGAGAAAAGCATATATTTTGTATCATTTTTTGTTGACAGCATAAACCTCAGTGAATTGACACCTAAAATAAAAGATGTGCCCAAATTGGTACAGATACTGTGAATTGGATTCATAGGTATCTGAATTTAGTTTAAAATTATTTTCTTTTAATTTTTTTGATGGAGGAGATAGGGTTTGGAGGATATGAGTAAAGCAGGGAATTCTCTCCCCATTAAAATGTTCTGTATGAAATTTTGCTTATAATTAAGGGAATTTAGCTAGAGGAAGACCAGCTAAGACTCTCTTCTAGGGGCATGGGAAAGGCAAGGCTGAAATTCTGCAGTTATAGTATCCTTTGAAGTTCAGACGAGATTTAAAACTAGAGACTCATTCCCGACCCCCCTTGCATTGAGAAAAGGTGCCTCTGTATCTAATCAGATAAAGTTCTCATTGGGGCTTCCCAGGCAGTGCTAGTGGTAAAGAACCCACCTGCCAATGCAGGAGACAAAAGAGACTCTGGTTTAATCCCTGGGTCGGGAGGATCCCCTGGAGAAGGAAACAGAACCCACCCCAGTATTCTTGCCTGGGAAATCCTATGGACAGATGAACCAGGTGGGCTTCAATGGGGTCACAAACAGTCTGACACGTCACAAACAGTCACGACTGAACACACACACAAGATTCTCATTGGTCCAGAGAGGCTGACTGTTTAAAGAAAAAGTAGTCCTCAGCAGACATAGACAGCAGAGTCTGGAAGTTTAATTGTCCATTTGCTCTTTATCTAATAGAAATTCCATTCTGCATTTATTATTTTTTTAATCAGACTTGTTTGTGCATGCTCTGAGCATCAATATTTTTATTGAATTACTCTTACAAAATAATATTTTTGTTTATTTCTAATTACAGAAGAAATATAGTTTTATACCACTACCATGCCTCTTCCATTGACGTAACTAGTATTGATAGTTTGGTATGCACCCTTCCTCATGTTTTACTCCACTTGTATACGCGTTCACATGCATGCATGGTTTTATGTAGTTACCATTTTTATTCTGCATCATGCTCCTTGCTCTTGTCCTTGATATACTGCTAGCTTTCCAAGTCAACACATATGATCTTGGCTATGGATGTGCCAGAGCCTGACCACACCATAACTGACTTAACCATTCCTACTCTGATTGATGGCCTGCTAGTTGTTTCTTCTTTGGCAGGAGAACTTCAGTAAACATGTTGGTTTGTTTATCTTTGTATATTCACTCATGTTCTTATTTCTATAGGATAGATCGGTTCCTAAAAGTGAAATTGTTAGGCCATGTGGTATGTATGTTTTCATTTTATAACATATGCAATCATATCAGCTTCTTAAATGTTTGTAGCAGTTTATAGTCCTAGTAATTGTTTATGTGGGGTGGGTGTTCACTTCCCTACAGTCGTTGTTAGGCGCATTTCTAGTGTACAAAAATAATCCATGGAATCCTTTTGCAATAGGTGTAGTCACAAAAGAAATATGGGAGAATTTTTGGGTAATCTTGGAATAGGAAAGGCCTTTTAAGCATAATGCAAACCCATAAGCCACAAAGGAAATGATTAACAGTTTTTACTATATAAAAACTAAGAATTTCTGCTAGCAAAAAAATGTTGCAGATGAAATCAAGACATATGATAAATGGGTAAAATACATGTAACAAATGGTAGGAAAAGGACTGACATAGGTAGACAAAATGAGCTTTTATGTAACAAAAGTAGACAACAACCCAGTAGAAAAGTGGGTATGAATAAGCAGTTTATAGAAATATAATAAAATAACTTTTAGCATATGAAAGGATACTGAGCATCATCTGTAATTAAGAAAGTGCAAATTACAACCCCGTTTTTCACACAGTGGATTAGATAAGATAAATAGATTTTCTCCATTGTTAGTAAAGATGCAGGGATATAGCAGCACATTGATGGAAGTGCAATCTCTAATTGACAATTCGGTGGGTTTTTAAAACTTTAAAAAATATTTTAATTGGAATATAGTTGATTATACTTGATATTTTGTTAATTTCAGGCATACAGCAAAGTGATTCGGATATATTTACTTTCCCAAATTCTTTTCCATTATAGGTGGTTACAGGATACTATCATTCCCTATGCTATACCAGAGATCCTTGTTATTTATCCATTTTCTGTATAGTAGTACGTATCTGTTAATCCCTAATTCTAATTTATCTCTCCCCTACCTTTCTCCCTTTGGTAACCATAAATTTGTTTTCAGTGTCTGTAGTCTGTTTCTGTCTTGTAAATTTTTTTAAAAAGCTCAGATTATCTTTCTTTTATCGATTCCACATATGAGATACCATGTGATATCTTTATTTGCCTGACTTATTTCACTTAGTATGATAATCTCTAGGTCCATCCATGTAGTTGCAAATGGCATTATTTGATTAAAACTTCTTTTTTTTAATTCAGTTGTTTTTAGCTAAAGTACGTACAGTTTTAAAGCCCTTGGCATATAAGAAAGTACAGCAGTTTCCTGTCTCATTGATTTATTGTTCAAATAATATTAGTTGATCATATTTTAAAAATAAGGTTTTAACCAACTTGTTATACCTTCATTATCCTCTCTCCTCTTTTTACCAAAATATTATTATGAAATTTTTGAAATGCAAAGAAAGTTGATATAAAAAATGGGCATCATACCCCCACCACCTGGAATCTATGTTTAACACTTTATTTTATAACATTTTGTTTTATTTTATGACATTTCTTGGAGAAGGCACTGGCAACCCACTCCAGTACTCTTGCCTGGAAAATCCCATGGATGGCGGAGCCTAGTAGGCTGCAGGCCATGGGGTCGCTGAGAGTCGGACATGACTGAGCGACTTCACTTTCCCTTTTCACTTTCATGCATTGGAGAAGGAAATGGCAACCCACTCCAGCGTTCTTGCCTGGAGAATCCCAGGGATGGGGGCGCCTGGTGGGCTACTGTCTATAGGGTCACACAGAGTTGGACACGACTGAGTGACTGAGCTGAACTGATGACATTTCTATCCATCCATCACCCGTTTATCTTACTTTTATATATTTTAAATTAATTTGTGTACATTATTATGTTTTATTCCTAAACACTTTAGCATCCATGTAATTAACTAGGATTTAATGTTTATTTACATTTTTGAGGTAAAAAATCACTTACAGTGAAATGCATAAATCTTAAGTGTTCCATTTGATGCATTAAGACAAATTTATACACCTGTATAGCCCAGACCCTTATCAAGATATGAAATATACCATCCCCCCAGAAAATTCTCTTATGCCTGTTTCCATCAGTCACATCACTCCCACCTTCCCCCAGAGGTAATCACTGTTCCGGGTTTTTGTTTTTCTTTTATCATAAACTAGCTTTTTCTTTTCTGAAATTCATGTAAATGGAATCATGTAATATCCTATTTGTGCTGTATTCCAATATTACTCTTTTATGTACGTTTCTGTCATTTACCATAATGGTTTTGAGATTCATCCATGTTATTTTGTGATTAGTACTTTTTATTACAGAATAGTATTTGCTTGTAAGAATATACTATAGATTGTTTAACCATTCTCATGTTGATGGATATATGCACTGTTCCAGATTTTTACCATTCTGAGTAAAGCTACCATATAGATCCTTATACAAATCTTTCTGTGAACTTGCATTTCTCTTTCTCTTTCATTTCACTTTCATTTCTCTTGGGTAAATGTGTCGAGCACTGTGACCATTTGATGTGTTAAAGGATATCACAATAGATACCGCTTCATAAAAGACTGGCTACACCAAATGTGGGTTAGGGTGCAGAGCAGCTGGAACTCATGTATTGTTCAGGGGGTTATAAAATAATATAACCACTTTGGGAAACAGTGTGGAAGTTTCTTAGGTTGTTAAACATATGCCTATACTATCTCCCAATAATCCTTCTGAACTAGGATCCAAAAAAATGAAAAGCATATATTACCTTCCCAAAAAACTCACAAGAATAATTATAGCAATTTCATTCACAGTAGTCAGAACTGGAAACAGTACAAATGCCCATCATTACATTGGAGAACAGATGCTGTAGAATACTACTTGGCATTATAAAAGAATGATGTAGGAATGATATTGCTAATATAATATGAATTCATCTCAAAAAGACATTGAGCAAAAGAAGCCAATGACCAAAGACTTGTTGCTATTGTTTTTTTTAAACTTCTAAGTTCAGAAACAGGCGACATTGGTCTATGATGACAGAAATCAGGAAAATAGTTGTCTTGGTAGACAGAAAGTAACCAGCAGAGAATCTGAAAAAACGTTCTGAGACAACTTAAATGTTCCATACTTGATTAGGGGCTGCTTATATGGGCATATGCATGTATCAGAATCTCATTAGAGTTACATTTAAAATCAGTGTATTTCACTATATATTAATTCTATTCCAATAAAAGCGAAAGTAAACCCTAAAAGTGTATTTTATACCTCTTCAAAATTGAGCCTATGTGGACAATTGCTTAAAAAACTGAGAGTAAGTTGGGGAAATGGGCCAGACATTTCATTTAAAATGTGATTGCTATAATTTTTTTTTAAAAGGATCTGGCACTATAAATAGATCTTATATGAAGTTCATAAGCCACATCCCTCACTCTTTATTGTTCAGCCTGAGTTCTTCCAGTTGTCCCACTGGCTCTCTGCAGGTGCACTGTGAGATGTATTAGTGTCCCATGTATGCTCCTTCAGAATCAGCGATGTCACATACTAACCCGGCACCTCAGTAGGTCATCTGGCCTGCCCCCTACAGCCTACAGTAAGGTAAAAGCACTGCGTTCTAAGTATACTGTGACCTCTCAAAATTACTTGAAATTTTTTAAAGATGAAGATGGCGAGGTTTTTCAAAGTTTTATTGAGTGAAAAACAAATTATCTTTTAGTGTGATATCACTCTATCAACTAACAAGTGATCGTTTTATATTCTTGAAGATAATCAGGGACTGGTTTTTAACAGATTTTTTTGAACTGTTATATTGCAACTTATTTCCTTATCATGCTTGGGGTCCTTCTAAGAAAGTATTATTTTCAGATATTAAGATGATCAATTACCTGTTTGTTAATTCAAATATACTCAAATTTTTAAAATTCTTTTTCTGTCCTCTTGTACACATTTCCTTTTTCCATACTGTGCTTTCTTCCCCTACAGTGAATTTGTTGACTTGTTTGTAGACTTCTCTTTATCTGAAAGCATTTTATAATAAGATCACAAGCTTTTTTTCCCTTCTATAATTTAACCTCACTTCATAAACCTTCATAGGTAAAATGATCTTTTTATTTCTCCACATTCTTAGTCAGTTGGCCCCCACAATTCTTCTTATTGACATATTCAAAGAGACAAGTTGTTTGTCCTTGTTTTCTTTTCTTAAGCATAGAGATTCCTTTATATTATAACCTTATAATAGTTTTTCTTAGTAATGTTGTTGAAAGTGTTCTGTGATGTACAGTTCTCTTCTCCTTCACAGCCAGGGTTACTGATTCCATGTGCAGGTGTAGGTAGGGCATCCTCAGATCCTGAGTGAGTAAGGAAACCTTGGTCCTCGAGGAATACTTATTATGCTCCCGCACCGCATCAGGTGCTTCTCTAGGCAGTAGAGCTATTATGGTGAACAAAACCAAGTTTCCCTCTCCCAGAGATTGTGTTCTAATGTGAAGACACAACAGATACTCAATGTCAGGGGAATTCTTATAGTAAAAGCAGAATAAAAGAATAGAGAATGACAGGGTAAGAGGTGCTATTTTAAGTTGGGTTGTAAGGGAAAAATCTTGTGATGCAGTGCTATGTGAGTAGACATTTGAACAAAGTAAGGGCATAAATGGACCATGAGCTTTTCTGAGAGAAGAGACACTGCCAAGGGAGGGACCTTGGTATCTTTGCCTAGCCCTCTGGACCTCAGGACTTCTCATCCTGCATTCAGCCCCACCCCCAGCTACCATCTGGACTCCTGTAGTACCTGAAACTTCTAAGGTACCACTGTGTGGAACCTCTTACTCCAGCATTCTGATGAGATTCCCCTGATGTTGGTGCCTATTTGTATTTTGATAACTTTCTATTCAGTCTATTGATGAGAGACAGTTCCCCCCATATGTTTGTGGCAATGGCTCAACACAAAACATTGGACAGGTAAGATAGCCAACCACTTATTAATTCTGTAAACTCACTCCCAGAGGAAGAGGACACTGCATGCCATGCAGGACCTGGAGGTTGCCCTCAGAAGCATTGAACAGCTGGGGCAATGGGAGGCAGGTTTTGTAGTATCAGGAGAGTGGGGTCCCCACAGGAGGGTGTTATTGTCTTAACCAAAACCTGCTTCTTAGGGATAGAGAGAAACTATGCTTGGTCTCTCTGATGAGGAGGATTTTTTGACCAGGGAACCTTGTCCACAGAGCAGAACGAGGAAGAGAACTTGTGGGTAGGCCATTCAGAACCATCCCAATGTTACAGAATATTGAGGCAGCACATAATATTGAGCTTGCAGTCTTATACCACAGTCTGAACCAAGTCATTTGTTTCCCGGTGAGTACTATAAACTCAGCAGCATCACCAGAATTATCAGACTTCATACCTTGATTAAGACTGGAGTTTAGATATCTAAAGGTAATGAATAATGACTTAGTCGAAGTAACAATATAATGTTTTAAATAAATTAACAGAAGATGATGACACCCCCTGGCTTTTTTTTTTTTAAAGAACTTTAACTCTTTAGCAAGGAACTTTTGTTGGTTTTTTTTTAAAGCAAAATTTAAGGGTAGGAAAGAGTTAGCACAAAATCCAGGAAGTTATTCTAGTGAGATGTGACTGTCTATGCAGAGTATTCAGGAGGTAGAGAATAAATTTTTGCCACATTTGTTACAAACAGAGTACTCCAAGACCAGTTTGTTATTTTAACAAAGAAAACCAAATTCTGGTTTTGTATTAATAAGTATTTGACATTAATGGATTTACAAGCTTTTACTTTTTAATCTTACAAGTAAATCCATCAACACTGATCCAGCTTTGGCAAAGTTTTAACATTTCATTGCATAGTTTTAGACTATTATTTGCGTTATTGTTGTTCAGGGCAAATAAATTTCCCTTTGTACAAATCTACAGCTTTCAGTATCCAGATTTATCCTCTTTCACACTATGGTACTACCTAGATACTTAACTTCCAGTACAGGACTAACCTTTTCCCATTAATAAACAAGAGCATATTGCCATTCATTATGTTTACATACGTGGTTGTATTTCTTATCACTATTGCTCTTAGTATAGTCTCAATCTCCATATTAAATTAACCAAAATAACTAACTCCTATTTCACAGAGAAGTTGAGAAATTTGTCACATACAAGTGTTTTAACAAACCAGAAAAGCTCATGGATACACATAATACACATTTAAAAGTTTAAAGTCATATATTTGTTAAAACTACACTTGCTGAAGTCTTCCCACGTGGTAAAGAACCTGCCTGGCAATTTAGGAGACATAAGAGATATGAGATGGATCCCTGGGTTGAGAAGATCCCCTGGAGGAGGGCATGGCAACCCACTCCAGTATTCTTGATTGGAGAATCCCATGGACAGAGAAGCCTGGTGTGCCACAGCCCATGGGGTCACAAAGAGTCGGACGTGATTGAGCAACTGAGCATGCAGCACACACACTTGCTGACCAGTCTCAGCATTCTATCTTAGGAATTATTTGAAGATGCAGAGATTATCCTGTAATTAATTTAATTATTAGTCCGAGGTCTTAAAGTTTACTATTGGAAACTGTGTTTGATCTTGACATCCCGCAGAATATAATTACTATTGATACAGGAAAGTTTGTCAGAATTGTAATTTAAGTTTTCATTTTCCTTAATCCTAAATATTATATGGAAGTAATACTAGCTTATCAGTAGACTCTTAAGTTCAGATGTAAATTAGTATCTTCATGAGAAACCCCAATTTTATTATTTTTTTATTTACTTATGTTAAACACTCTGCAATGATTAAATCCAGATAAAGACAAATAGTTGTTTTTAAACCAGAATTGTAAACCAGTCTGATTTGTTCAAAGATTCACTTTGACTACTTAAATTTGGATTCATGTATAAAAATATTCCTGTGAGAAGGGTTTTTTTTTCCTTAAAAGGCCACCACATTTAATATAGTGTAGCACTCCTTTAAAAGATAGAGAATTGGACATTTTATACATTTTTTTAAAGTATTAGGCAAATAAATATGCACTGATGCAATTTTCCAGTCTCGGTGCAAAAATGCTGCAGATTTAAGCAGACTTAGTTAATCATAGGAAACAAAGGCAGCTCATCCGGAGGACCCCCAGCAGGAGGGTGGAATATATTATCATTAACATCAGAAACAGCTAGGGAACCCTCCTACACTTGGTGGGAATATGATTTGGTGCAGCCACTCTGGAGAACAATATGAAGGTTCCTTAAACGTCAAAACATAGAGCTGCCATATAACCCTGCAATCCCACCCTTGGGCATATATTCCAGAGAAAAACATAGTCTGAAAGAATGCATGCACCTTAGTGTGCATAACTGGAGGCTCTTAAAACACTGATTCTTGGGCCTAACCCACAAGCTGTGTGAGTCAGTTGGCCTGGGTTGTGGACTGAGAAGTCGCATTTCTCATGAGTCCCCAGGTGGTATTGATGGCGAGGGCCCAGGGATAAGACTCCGAGAACAAGTTTCCAAGGAAATATGAGTCCCCTCCCTCCAGGCCCTACCTCCACCAGCCCAAGGGACAGAGTCTCAATTTCTGCCTGACTTCTCCAAAGTGTCTCTGCAATGAGCAGAGCAGACAAACAAAGAATAACAAGAAGTACTCTACGTTCACTTTTTTAACTTCTTGAGGATTGTTATGTTCCTTTATATTAGATTTTTGTAATCTTATTAGTTTCTATAACTCAATAAAAACAGAACTCTTTTGTTTTAAGAAATTTATATCTAATTTGTTAATACCCTTCCTAGAAAAAGGAAAATCTTTCAAACTCATGCAAGGAAGGTAAAAACTCTTGAGTATAGACACACACAGAGGCCTCAGCCTCAGCTGCAGGTTAAAGGACACACTAAATTCATGCACTAACTGATCTGGATCTCAAAAAGCTTTTCTTCTTTCCAGTAAAAGCAAGGCTTATTCATCTACAAACCAGAAGATTGTTGTACCAGATTATTTGCCCTGTTGTACCCAAAAGAGACTAGATCCCCATCCTGCTATTATGGGGAATAACACACTGGCTGTGTGCAAACCAGAATCAGAACTGAGCATAGCCAAGAACCAGAAATAAAAGTGAAAATAAAATTCAGGAAAGCAGAAATAGTAGAAAAACAGAAGCTCCATATTTTGGCCACCTAATGTGAAGAGCCAACTCACTGAGAAAAAACCTGATGAGATTGAGGGCAGGAGGAGAAGGGGGCGACAGAGGACGAGATGGTTGGATGGCATCACTGACTCAATGGACATGAGTTTGAATAAACTCCAGGAGATGGTGAAGGACAAGGAAGCCTGGCATGCTGTATCTGTGGGGTTGTAAAGAGTCAGACACAACTTAGTGACTGAACAACAGCAACTGAAGGTACAGTTCTGTTGCCACTGAGTATTCACTCTAGAAACCAACACAAACAAACACAAAAACTGGTGCCTCGGAGGTGCACTCTTTAATTGGATCAAGAAGGTATATCCACTTGAACAGCTCAGTATAATTCCAAAACTGTCAAAGCGTAATTTTCAGAACAAGACTCTCAATAAAATATACTGAGTGCATGTCAACATTTAACACCTTTTTGAGGGAACCAGAGTGATGGTAAAGCCACTGTCTTGACACTTTATCACAGGAGGCATGAACTCAGACATTCAAAGAGGCCAAGCATGTCGTGTAAGTAAGGGAAGCAGGCATCTACAGCATCACCTGGAGAAAGGTAGGCAGGTTACAACAGAGAGAACAGACCTCACCTACAAGCAGCTGTGGATCACCTTCAGCTGATTGTTGCCTTGTGGGAATCAGGCTTAGTGTTGCTCAGCCCTATCTTCAGTGTTTTTTCCACAGAAGCTATTAATCTGGGTTTTAATAATGAGTCTTCCAGTATTAAAGTGTTGACAACTAATTCAGTGTTTTTAAAATACTGTGTGAGCCAAACAAAGCATTTCTTCAGGCTGGATGTGAGCCTAAGAGCCATCATTTTGTAGCTTCTACGGTAGATGTTAGTTACGTAACATTACAGCAGAGGAAGAGTTCAATCACAAGTTATGTCTTAATGTGAAAGAAAAGTTTTAAAAGATTTTTTTAAAAAGATTCACTTTCAGTTTTCTCACAGAAGTGAAAAAAAAAACCCTGATGTGATAGTGTTTTGTCAGCTAGCAATTCATTGCTTCCCACATGCATAAACATATGCATTTCCATATTAATTTCTATTTTTTCTTCATTTAAAATATGTTCACCTTCTGGAGATCTGTATCATAGCATTGTTAATATTCTTAACATTACCGAACTATAAGCTTAAAAGTGGGTAATATGGAAAATTTTATGTTAGGTCTTTTTTACCACAATAGTGTGTGTGTGTGTGTGTGTGTGTGTGTGTGTAGAACTGCACATGGAACAACAGACTGGTTCCAAATAGGAAAAGGAGTACGTCAAGGCTGTATATTGTCACCCTGCTTATTTAACTTATATGCAGAGTACATCATGAGGAACGCTGGGCTGGAAGAAGCACGAGCTGGAATCAAGATTGCCAGGAGAAATATCAATAACCTCAGATATGCAGACGACACCACCCTTATGGCAGAAAGTGAAGAGGAACTAAAAAGCCTCTTGATGAAAGTGAAAGAGGAGAATGAAAAAGTTTGCTTAAAGCTCAACATTCAGAAAACTAAGATCATGGCATCTGGTCCCATCACTTCATGGCAAATAGATGGGGAAACAGTATCAGACTTTACTTTTTTGGGCTCCAAAATCACTGCAGATGGTGATTGCAGCCATGAAATCAAAAGATGCTTACTCCTTGGAAGGAAAGTTATGGCCAACCTGGATAGCATATTGAAAAGCAGAGACATTACTTTGCCAACAAACGTCTGTCTAGTCAAGGCTATGGTTTTTCCAGTAGTCATGTATGGATGTGAGAGTTGGACAGTGAAAAAGGCTGAGTACCAAAGAATTGATGCTTTTGAACTGTGGTGTTGGAGAAGACTCTTGAGAGTCCCTTGGACTGCAAGGAGATCCAACCAGTCCATCCTAAAGGAGATCAGTCCTGGGTGTTCATTGGAAGGACTGATGTTGAAGCTGAAACACCAATACTTTTGCCATCTCATGTGAAGAGTTGACTCATTGGAAAAGACCCTGATGCTGGGAAGGATTGGGGGCAGGAGGAGAAGGGGACTACAGAGGATGAGATGGCTGGATGGTATCACCAACTTGATGGACATGGGTTTGGGTAGACTCTGGGAGTTGGTGACAGACAGGGAGGCCTGGCGTGCTGCAGTTCATGGGGTCGCAGAGAGTCAAGACACAACTGAGTGACTGAACTGAACTGATATATAACTGAAAATATATTGAGTTTTAGTCAGAATGAAATTATTCATTTTAAATTGTCCTTACAGGGTAGTGTACTGAATGTAACATATACAAGGTTTACACAGAAGTTGTATAGTAAGTGGGCTTCCATAGTGGCTCAGATGGTAAAGAATCTGCTGGTAATGCAGGAGACCCAGATTCGATCCCTAGGTCAAGAAAATCCCCTGGAGAAGGGAATGGCAACCCATTCCAGTATTCTTCCCTGGAGAACTCTATAGACAGGAGCCTGGCAGGCTACAGTCCACAAGGTCACAAAGAGTCAGACACAACTGAGTGACCAACACTGTATAGTAGGTAACAGGGGCAAGCCTAGAGACAAGGAGATAATTTGAAAGCCTGCTATGGCCTTTTCAAAAGATCATGAGAACTTTTTTAGGGAATTAAATATAGCAGTGGGGATGGCATTCAATTTGGAGACATTTCAGGAGCCAAATTGGAGAAGTTGGTGAAAACTGAACATAGTGCTTGAGGAAATAATAGATTCAGGTTTCTGTCTTGGTAACTGAGTGTGCCAATCTTAAGACAGGAAACAAAGCAAATTCAGAGAAAATTAGTTCAGTTCTAGACAAGGCATGGGATTTCAAGACTTGAAGGAAACCTAGAGGTTACCTAGTACAGCCATCTAATTTTGCAGGTGTGAAAGTCTAATATTAAGTGATGTTTTCTATATCACAGTTTAAGTCAGAAGCTGGACTTAATTACAAGTTTCTAGACTCAAAGTCCATTTTCTCTCAGTATGCCGTAACATCTGTTCTGTGACACATGGTTCATTCAGTTCAGAGACGAATTTGTGATGTGTAGTAATCTTCAGGCTGTTGCCATATGTTAGTTAAGAACGCCTTAGATTTCTTCAAGACATTGGATACCAGACCCTTTTCCTTGCTCGATAAACTACAAATATGTCTCTTTTCCTACTCATAGCCTTGTCTTCGTTTTAAGCTGCTTGCAGGACCTATAAATGAAAATGGTTTGAAGGTATTTGTAATTTCAAGCCTGGAGTTCAAAAGAAAGGTGGGGGCTGCAGATGGAGATTTAGAAGTCAAGGACCATTTCTTGAAACATTCTAGGAAATAATGGGTCTATATGTAGCATTCTAAAGAGTTTGGACTCTATCCTGTTAGAAGTTCTCAAACTCAGCTGTATGTAAGAATTGATGGATCTGGGGAAGGCTTATGATCTTTACTTTTAAAAAGTCCCAGAGGTTTCAGGTGCACAGCTCGGAGAAGCCATTAAAAGATGTGACACAATCAAATATGCTTTTAAAAACATGGTTCCAGCCTCAGTTTGTGGGGAGAGACTTGTAGTAGTCCAAGCAAGAGATACCTTTTAGCCACTGCATAATATTTTGTTAATTTTCCATAATTCTCCTATTTTGTAATGCTTATGTTTCTAGGGAGTGTGTGTGTGTGTGTGTGTGTGTAAAAATTTGCTGCTATCCCCCCAAAGTGCATCTTTTTTGTTTCTTTGTTATTCTCTTCAATTACTTCACAAGGACAGATTCCTATGTGTAATTCTGTTGAGCTGAAGGGAGTAGTTTTGGCTCCTGACTATGTGTTGCCATAATGGTTATCATTAGTTCACAGAGTTACTCTCCATATGATGTGTCAATATGACCTCTAGAATCATTTTATAAGGTTCAGGGAAAAGAAAAATGACTGGGATTTTTATTAGAGTAATTTTATTTTGAAAATAGCAATAAATTATCATGACAGTGTTTGTTCATGTTTATGCTATTTAACCTGATTTTATCTTTAACAGATTGATGAACTCCCAGAGGGAGCTGTGAAGCCTCCAGCCAATAAGTACCCTATCTTCTTTTTTGGCACCCATGAAACGTAAGTCAACAAAGCAACATAAATTTTCAGCAGTTCTGATTTATTCTGCTAGATGACATATGTTGTTAAAAATCACTATTATTTTATATGCTCTTAAAATCATTATAACCAATTATATGAAGTTACAAAGGTAATATATCTTTTCTTAATGTCAAGATTTTTCATTTATTTTGCTTTTGAATGTCATTTGTTTCTGCTTAAATGTTGGGCATGACCCAGAAGTTTCCTTTAGGATACTTTTCAGTCCTAGGGTGTTTTCTTCACTATTTCCAGTCCTTTCTTTTGTAGTTCTTGTATATTTCCCTGCTAGAGTTATGTCTTCCATTCATATTTTACAGTCTCTCAGGCCTCTTCACAGTTTGTCAGTCTCTAAAGGAAACGTACCACCTTTGTAAGTTTTTATAATTCTGTTCCTCACTGAGTACAGGTTAAACTGTTAAATAAAGGAAACTGAAAATACAATGTCTCAAATAATATAGGAGCTTACTATTTTTTTTGGAAACAACCCAGGGAGAGGCAGATAGATCAAGGTGGGTAGTCAGCTCTCTTCCAGGGACCCAGGTTTCTTCTATTGTGTTGTTGTGCCATTCCATGGGGGTGTCGGTCTTATCTGCTTATTTTGAGAAAAGAACAAAAAAGCAAAAACTGACTCAGCAGCGCCCATGCATTTTCCAGATAGAGGGAAGGCGGAGAGAGAAGAGGTAAGGAAATGACAGGGAAATTGAATATGTCACTTATACTTGTGTTTATTCCAGTGGCAAGAACTTGGTCAGTCATAAGGCCATATCAAGCTGTAAGGAAGCTGGAAACATGGTCTCTAGCCAGGCAGCCCTGTTGAGAAACAAATGGGGAGGAGTAATCCATTAAAAGGAAGAAGATGGTCATGGGTACTAGGGAACAGTAGGCAGCCTTGACACACTGAGAACACATATGGTTGTTTACACAAGTTCACAAATGGAATAGGAGTTGCAAATGGGAGCAAAAGCTAAAAACTATGATGAAATCTTATAAGTCTTCAAAGTCAGGGTTGTCCCCTATGTTCATGTGAATGTTAGCAGAACCAGGCACGAACATCTCCTTACTTTGCTGTCTAGCACCCTCACATCTTCCTTATCGTCCTACTGAAAGAGAGTTAGCCAGGAGAGGGCCCTTTAAGACATAGTTCTTGCTTGTCTTCATCTGAGAAACATTTGTTTCTTTCAAGAGGTTAGTTTTCTTTCCTTTGTTTTGTTTTTTATCTAATAGACACTTGTAGACAATGCAACTTAACATGTTTTTCTCCTTGAAGAGGTTACTAGAGGCTTAGAAATAAATGTTTTACCAAAGTAATAAGTGCTCAGGGCTTTGTGATACCTATTTTTGTATTTCCGTCATTCCTGACTCCATTCTGTGTCTATACATTATTTTGCTTTTCCTTTAGGACTTAATTCTAAGTGATCTGATTGTATATCTGGAACAAGGCAGAATTTAATAAACAAGATTATCACATTCCCACTATATACACCAAAGTCACCCATTTACTCATGTTATGTGATGACTTTCATTCACTTAGTAAACATTTTCTGGGTATTCTTTGAGGCACTTGAAATAAAATTTGCCCTTAAAGAGCTTGCCACCTGGTATATTGCTAACAAATGTAACAGATTCATTCCAGGGAACAGTATGAAGGATTTTATGGAGCTCTTTCTTGTAGCATCCTTAATCTAAGTCAGTGGCATAATTTCAAGCCTCAATTCAGTAAAAGCATTTCTTCCAAGGAGCAGTGTGTTATAGTCCATTTGTGAGTTTTCTGCTGGTTTGATCGTCCAGGAGTAGATTTTAAAACATCTAGAGGTCAGTGAACTTCAGAAAAATTGTTATTAGATTGTTTCAGCTGATCATTTACTAGGTATTGGGTGTTTTTGAACCTGAGGTTATATGCCTGGCAAGTGCCTAATATTCAGTCTCTTTGTGAAGGCAGAGATGATGTGAATGTTGCTAAGCCCTATACACAGTGCTGTGCACAGTGCCTAGCTCATGGCAGGTGTTTTCAAAAATAGCCATTGAATGAATTAAAATTGATTCAGTGAAATAAATGCAATGGGGGAAAGTATGAAAAGCGAGGGATTTAACAAGAAAACTATATGCAGGAGCACCCCCCCAGGCAGAGCCAGAATTCTTGGATCATAGTTTTGAATCTGTTGCTCAGACAGATAGGAGATTGGAGCCCAAATTTCTTCTGCTACATATAACTCTACCCCTATAGTTTTAGTCTGGACAATTCTTAAGGCAGCCTTTGCCAAGAAAAAAAATAACATCCTTAGAGCATATTACTTTGAACAATTTTATTTTCTGGTCTACCCTTTAAAATTTATAAAACATACAGCAAAGTTAACCAGTTGAAAGGAGATTTGATTTGTGGAATTATCTGTAAACCAGAAAAACCCAAGATCATCTATCAAAAATAAGAATTTGTTTCAGAATAGCTCATTCAATCAATGTCCCTCTTTCTGGCAATAGCTCACATGGCCAGTTGAATCATTAACCCTGGCTCCTGTGTATAAAGTACAGACAAGCTGTGGTTAGCATCAATAGCTGACATGAACCTCAGGCAGCTTAGCCCAAAGTTAATTCCTGTACCTAGAGTCAAGGACAACTGGAGAAAGGTCAAAAGCTGTAGTCTAATAATTCATGTCAAATTGCTCTACAAGTGAAATCACCAGACCCAAAGTCACATGTCCTTCTCATGCTCAGTTTGATTAAAATGTCCAGTAACCTAATAAACTATCTCTGGATGCAGTGAAATGCAATCATGCTGAACAGTTAAAGTTGAACAACCAAAGAAGATGTGGTGATTGGGGTCAGAAAGCATGCTTGGGTAATTTTATCAACTTGAATTCTTGATCAGCTGGGCAGTGTAAGGAAGGGACCAGTACTAAGATCCAGTCAGAAAATGGAATTTATAAAATCAACAGTAAACTGTTAACCCATTGTCTCAAAGCTGTCAATATCACTTCTGCTGCTAAGTTCCAAATATACACCTCTAGCACAGATGTTTTCCCTGAATTCCAGATCACCTGCCCAGTTGCCTACTTGACGTCTTCACTGGGATATCTAACTAGGTTTTCAGATTTAACATCCAGAACTGAGCATGTCACCTTCAAATCTTGTTCTCTCAAAAATCTTGCATTTCAGTATTTTAAGTCCATTCTGATTTCTCAGTCTGTGTCCTTGGCAGGTGTGCATGGGTGCTCAGTCATGTCCGACTCTTTTCAAGCCCTTTGACTGTAGCCCACCATGCTCCTCTGTCCATGAGATTTCCCAGGCAAGAATACTGGAGTGGGTTGCCGTTTCCTTCACCAGGAGATCTTCCCGACCCAGAGATCGACCCTGCATCTCCTGTATCACCTGCATTGGCAGATGGATTCTTTACCACTGAGTCACCTAGGAAGCCCGTATCATTGGAAATAGCCTCAGTTCCACCCTCTCACGTGCCATATGCGATTCATCAACAAATCACCTTGGCTCTTTCTGGAGAGTGAATTCAGAATCCAGCACCTCTCACCAACACCCTGGTCCTAGTCACCATGGTTACTTCAGTAGCCTCTAATTAGTCTCTCCACTTCTGCCCTAGCACCCAGACCTTCACTGTGTCTTCAGCACAGCCAGAGTGACCCTTTTAAAACACAAATTGTCACACTCGGAACCGTTAATGGCTTCCCATCTGACTCAAAGCCTTTGTAGTGGCCTCAAAGCCCCAACATGATTGTGCTCCCATCCTGGTACCTCTCTGACCTCGTCTCACAACTCTCTCTTCACTCATTTCACTCCAGAAACACTAAGCATTCTTCCAGCTCAGGGCCTTTTATACTTGCTCTTCCTTCAACTTGCTGTCCTCTTCCCCAAATAACCACATGGGCTCCTTCTTCACCCTCTTCAGTTCTTGGATGTTCCCTTTTCAGTGAGGCCTTTCCTCGTGATCTGTATTTCTAAAACTGTTAAAATCCACCCTAGTCCTTACTATCCCCCTTCTCTGCTTCATCTATAGATTTATTTATTTTTAGCACATGGTACTATATTTTACTTATCTTTTCTATTGTCTAGACTCCTACCCTTGCTGCTAGAATGTATGCTCTATGAGGGCAGAGATGTTCATCTTTTTGTTCCCTGAAGAACGCCCAGCACCTCCGAAACAGCTGACACTTTAGAGATGTTCAGTAAAATGTGAATAAATGAGTCTCAGTTTGAAATGCATCTCAGCCAGGCTGTGGGCCCCACTGTGTCATCTTCCAGATTAATGTCATAGACAGTAATGCTGAAGACTTTGGTTTAAATGCTCGTATCTCTAGGCCAGCCTCAGGATTTATTCTCATTTTCTTTTCATAATTATGACTAATTTAGAATTAGGTTTAAATTGGATGATTCTATCTAGTTTGCCACCTCTAATTTTTTTCTTGTCTAATGCCTCATTAAACACTAATGATTTTTTAATCTATAGAAATAATAATAAATATACTAATGTGGCATATAGAGTTAGAATCATTTTTTACTCCAGTGTTTGTGTTTTTACTGTATGTCTTAACCTCTTATCTATGAAAGATTAGCATATAGCATATATAAGTCTAAATGTAAGATGATGATTTAAGTGGTCAAAGTAGACATCCTTAAAACTACTTATTTAACTAAAAATCAATTTCAAAACAAAAAAGAAATTAGTAATTTAAAATCAAAGCAACACAGTCAGCATTGCTGGCTTGTATACCTAGCTGTCCATTTTTTTTCTACCTTAAATTATGTGTGCAAAACATCTTGTGATATGTGCCTAACTCAGGATTTATACATACTTATAATTTATAAACTAAGATATGCTCTGACACCTGAGTTGATATTAAAAATACCTTACATTTGAAGGTCAGATGTCAAATCTCTTTCTGATGTGTCTCTGCAGTGCTTTTCTAGGTCCCAAAGACCTCTTCCCTTACAAGGAATACAAAGACAAGTTTGGAAAATCAAACAAACGGAAAGGATTTAATGAAGGATTATGGGAAATAGAAAATAACCCAGGAGTAAAGTTTACTGGCTACCAGGTGACAATTTACTTCATTATCACTTGCTGTATCTCATTTTTTAATTTTGACTCTTTTTTGGATCTTTCTTGTGTGTCCTTTGTATTAACAATTACCCACCACCCATCTGAAGTCAGAATTCTTTCTTGCTCCAGTCGCACTTTGGATTAAATGTTCAGGCATACCTTTCTCTGTTGCACTTCACAGATAGTGCATTTTTTACAAATAGAAGGTTTGTGGCAACCCTGCATTGAGCAAGTCTGTTGACCTTGTTTTTCCACCAGTACTTGCTCATCTTGTGTCTTGGCATCTCAGTATTTCAAACTTTTTCATTATTCTTCTATTTGTTGATCGTATCCAGTGATCTTTGATATTACCATTATAATTGTTTTGGGTGCCACAGAGCACATCCATATAAGACGATGAACTTAATTGATGTGTGTGTGTTCAAGCTGTGTGTGTTCTGAGTGCTCCACTGATCAGCCATTCCCCTGTCTCCCTCCCTCTCCTTGAGCCTCCCTGTGAGACACAATATTGAAGTTAGGCCAGTTAATGACCCTGCAGTGGCATCTAAGTATTCAGGTGAAAGGAAGAGTTAAGTCTCTCACTTTTAATCAAAAGCTAGAAATGATTCAGCTTAGAGACTAAGGAAGTTATGTGGAAAACTGGCACGGGCCTAAAGCTAGGCCCCTTGGAGCCAAACAGTTAGCCAAGTTGTGAACACAAAGGAAATGTTCTTGAAAGAAATCAAGAGTATCACTCTGGTGAATGCATGAACAATAAGAAAGTGAAACAGCCTTATTGCTGCTATGGAGAAGGTTTGAGTAGTCTAGATTGAAGATCTAACTAGTCATAAGATTCCTTCAGCCAGAGCCTAATCCAGAGCAAGGCCTAACTCTCTTCAATTCTGTGAAGGCTGAGAGGGGTGAGGAGGCTGTAGATGAAAAGAGTGAAGCTAGCAGAGGCTAGTGCCAGAGGTTTAAGGAAAAGACTGTTTGTATAACATAGAAGTACAAAGTGAAGCAGCAAGGGCTGATATAGAAGCTGTAGCAGGTGATCCAGAAGCTCTGGCTAAGGTGCTTCATGAAGGTGGCTATACTAAACAGATTTTTCAATGTAAATGACACAGCCTTCTATTGGAAGATGCCCCCTAGGACTTTCATAGCTAGAGAGGAGACTTCTTCTGCTGGCTTAGCTTCAAAAGATAGCCTGACTCTTGTTAGAGGCTAATTCAACTGGTGGCTTTAAGTTGAAGCCAGTGCTCATTGACCATTCTGGAAATCCTAGAGTCTTTAAAGATTGTGCTGAATCTACTCTGCCTGTGTTTTATAAATGGAACACCGAAACCTAGATGACAGCACAGTGTACTGACCACATGGTTTGCTGAATATTTTTAAGGCCACTCTTGAGAACTACTGCTCAGAAAAGATTCCTTTGAAAATATTCCTGCTTATTGATAGTGCATCGGGCCACCCACAAGCTCTGATAGAGATGTACTATGAGATTAGTGTTGTTTTCCTGCCTGCTAACACCACATTCATCTGCAGTCCATGGATCAAGGAGAAATTTAGACTTTCAAGTCTTATTATTTAGGAAATACATCTTAAAAGGCTATAGTGGCCATAGTTGATGACTCCTCTGACAGATATGGGGAAAAGTTGATTGAAAACCTTCTATAAAGGATTCAGCATTCTAAATGCCATTAACAACATTTATGATTCAAAGGAAGAATTCAGAATATTAACATTAAGAGGAATTTGAAAGAAGTGGATTCCAACCCTCATGGATGACTTTGAGGGCTTCAAGACATCAGTGGAGGAAGTAACTGCAGATGTGGTGGCAATGGCAAGAGAATTAGAGTTAGAAGCAGAGCCTGAAGACATAATTCCACTGTTGCAGTCTGCTGTTAAAACTTGACTGGATAAGGAATTGCTTCTTATGGATGAACAAAGAGGGTCGTTTCTTGAGATGAAAGCTACTCCTGGTAAAGATGCTGCAAAGACTGTTGATATGACAACAAAGGATTCAGAATATTACATAAAGTCAGTTGATAGAGCAGTGACGAGGTTTGAGAGGATTGACTCCAGTTTTGAAAAAAATTCTGTGGTGGCTAAAATGCTGTCAAAGAGCATTGCCTGCTACAGAGAACTCATTCGTGAAAGGCAGAGTCAGCTGATAACTGCAGATGTTGTTGTCTTTAAGTTGCCACAGCCACCCCAGCCTTCAGCAACCACCACCCTGATCAAGCAGTAGCCATCTACGTGACTGACTCTCCGTCAGCAAAAAGGTTAGGACCCACTGAAGGCTCAGATGATGATTAGCATTTTTTAGCAGCAAAATATCTTTAAGGTATATACATAGTTTTTTTAGACATAATGCTACTATAAACTTAATAGACTACAGTATGGTATAAGCATAATTTTTATGTGCATTGGGGAACCAAAAAATTCATATGACTTGCCTTATTGTGATATTTGCTTTATTGTGGTGGTCTAGAACTGAACCTACAATATCTCCCAGGTATGCTTGTAATTCTGTTACTCTAAGAGGGTTCATGTCTAGTGGTCACTGGAAAATTGAAGTTGACAGCCCTTTATTTTGAAAATCTAGAGTAAGCTGAACTTTTTCTAATTAAAATAGAATGATTCTTTTTGCAGTCTGTGGTCTTTGCTGTTTTTCAAAATGTAATTAGCTAATATTTTATTTTTTTCTTAGGCAATTCAGCAACAGAGCTCTTCAGAAACCGAGGGAGAAGGCGGGAATACCGCTGACGCAAGCAGTGAGGAAGAAGGCGAAAGAGTAGAGGAAGATGGAAAAGGCAAAAGAAAGAGTGAAAAAGCCGGCTCAAAGCGGAAAAAGTCATACACTTCAAAGGTTACTGAGAAACCTTTCCCCTTGTTAATACACATAGAAATATATCAACTCTTTTGAGCCTCTTCCATTAGAGACAGTAATACATCTGAAGGGAATAGGCAGGTAATCTTAGATGTGAGGGTAACTGCTATGGACTCTCCTAAGGGCTATTAGGCCCTGAAATACTGCCTTCTCAGTTGGAGGAGGACTGTTCTTCAATCAAGGATGTAAGAATAGGTATCCCTCTGATAACAATCCCCAGATGAGCTCTGAAGAATTTAAGAATGTAGGAGACTTCAGTACAATTCAGGACTATGTCTGTTACTGTTGATGGAAGCATAAAGATAGGCTCAGACTCTTGTCTCTCTTCTTTAAAGACTGTACTTTGGCTCTTTATTTGTTTAGTCCTATTTCCTGATCACTGTTCTATGTTAGACACTGTACTAGGTAGATACTAGTGAGAAAATCCAACTCGTCCTACCCTCCTATAACTTACCATCTAGTGGATTGGGGATGGAAACACAGAGTAAAAACCATTATTGAATATAAATTCTGGAAGGGCTGTGAAGGAAATGAATGGGAGCAGGGAATGACAGAGTACATCTATTGAGATAGAGTGGCCAGGCCTTTCTGAAAAGACAAATTTTATGCTGAGACCTGAAAGAGTCTGGAAGGAAGAGCCGTGTGTGGCAGAGCTCTGAAGGTGTTCCTGAATTGCAGCAAGGCAGGCATCAGGATCAGGAGGGAGAGACCAGCAGAGGCTAAACAATGGAGACTGGTATGCTGTGCTGATAGCTTGCTAACCAGAGATGTGTTAAATATGTCTTTGGTTACCTTAACGGTATTGACCAGAGACGTTTCAGTATTCACGTACATAACAAACCACTGGCCACAGGCATAGTTTCTGCCAATGGTCAATAATGCGTTAAGGAGTTTGACTTTTATTCCAAATGTAACAATAATTTATTGGAGACATGACATGATCCTTGATTTACAAATCAGAAGTCTAGGTTTTTCATACAGTAATTCAGAAATGCAGTTGAAAAAACTGATATTGTGGAAGTTTGTTCACCTTATAGAAACTTTAAGCAGGATAAATGGATCTTTGAAGATAAAGATTGGTACAGGTTTTGCAGTAATGGGTCTGTCACAAAGGTGAATCCTTAGAGAAATTACTTCCATTTAGACTGTGGTATTTAGTGACTGGATATACTTAGATAACTCCTTAAAAACAAGTATCATGGTTTTATTAGACTGTCAGCATTTTATTTTACAGTCTGTAAAACCCACCCAACTGGCATACAGGTACTATGGTATGAATGCATATTACTTCCTGTACATTTCATGAAGAACCTGGTATCTGCCTTAAATGAGGATAAAGTTTGCAAATGACAGCAAAATAGTTAGAAAAATAACCCCTGTGGAAGACTGGATCTCCCACAGGGATTATTTTTTAAGCTGAATTTCTTTTAGCATTTTGGACTTCACTTAAACACCGAACTATATTTATTTTATTTAATTCCTGATTGTCTGCTGAGCTTCAGTGAAATGTGTTGTGCTACCCTAAATTATCTAAGCTTTCTAAGGAAGCTGAGATATTTAATAGTGTGTATATGTGGCTTTTAAACATCCTTATTTCATTTCTCTTCTGAAAACCAGAAGTAATGGAACTCCTACCTGGGGTGGACTTATAGTGTAAAGCAGTGAAGAGGGAAAGGCATACTATACTTACTAAGGTTTATCTATTTTTAAATTAAAGAATCATTCCCTTTGCTTCCTTCAAGATCACAACTTTTGTGATCACTTGAGAACCATGATTTATTTTCAGTATCAACTGAATAAGCTAGCACAGTGGTTCTCAAACTTTCGCATGCACCAGAATCACCTGGGAATGGGGTTGTTAAAATATATATTGCCCAGTACCACCCCACCCCAAAATTTCTATTTTAGTTGGTCTACGTGGGACCTTAAATAACCATGAGCTGAGGTTGCCAATCTGGGAACCACATACCTAGGGTAACCTCACTGCTCTCTTTGGCTTTCCAAATGTTCCCTTTTTGTTGTGTGTGGTGATTTTTTTTCCTACATCTGTTTATTAAAGTTGAATGATCTTCCTTTGTCACCGAAAACCAGTGGCTCACAAACTGACTGCATCCAAGTTAGGTTGAGGGAAGAGTCCCACGTCCCCTCTACCTCACCCAATTCTGTTTTTCTGTGGGAAAAAAAAAGTTCAATAGTCATAATGAAAAGCCATAGTAGAAGCACACTTGAGGGAGGATATATATATATGTGTGTGTGTGTGTGTGTGTGTGTGTGACTTGAGCAGTAAGTGTATGTATGATTCATATTGGTAAGCAAAACATACTTTATATAGAAGTTATTTACTGTAAAAAGGAGGGCTAATCAAGAGAACCTCACAACAGACTGAACTGATGGTGATAGTAAACCATTAGCAATCTTAGTTAAAAACCGACGACAGCAATGGCTGGATACACAACCAGTTTAAGGCCATGTTGATGAAACTGGTGAAGAATGGGTCCTTCCCCCAAATTCCAGGGATTATGACAATCTGCATATGCCCAGTGAGAGCTACCTAAGGTTATAACATATAGCCTGGCAGCCAGATTTCTCAGTGGAATACTGAATGTGACTCACTAGCAAAACTATGGTAACACCCTATTTCTAGTCTTAAAAAATTATGAAAACTTGAAAAATTATAAAACTTAAAAAATCACTTACAAGGTTATTCATCTGTATCCTTTGTAGGCACTGTAAATTTTAGGGAGCTGTGCCTTATTTTCCATAAGAATTGCAAGTCAGGAACTGTTATTTGAGGATTACTATGTAAAGCAATTATTCCATTTTGATAATTATACTGTATTTACTAGGAGAACAAAAGTATTTCACCTTTTATATCATCACACTTGATTTAAACTTAAACTCTAGGCACTCCACATTCAGATTATTAAATCTCTGCTTTCCTTCTATGTAGAAAAGTAAAAAAGAAATTATTTTAAATGGACATTTGAGGCTTGGTTGGTCGTTTCAGTTAAGTAAAATAGAAGCAATGTAATTATAGATTCTGTCACATAGCTAAAAGGTATTTTGTCTTTAAAAGTTGCATTTTAAGATACGGATTGTCTAAGGAAGCTCAAATTTGCTAACTTCATTTTTGTTAAGACGAAAAATGACTTGGCTTAATGAGTTTTCTTAGCTGTTATTTGCCATGTGCTTAAAGATTCATAAAATTTTTCAGAAGGGAAGTGTAAGTAAAATGCTACTTTTTATTTTCTTAAAAGTGCACAGTGGGGCCAGCTTTTGATCATTTTAATGCTGTCCTGCAAAGCAGCTCTGGCTGTGAACTCTAATTGTATTTTCATCCTCACTGCAGAGTTCATCTTGGTTTCAGAAGCAAGATGATAAAAAAAAAGGAGCTGGTTCACCAGTATGGCCTTGAGTTCTTAAATAATTCTCCATAATTTAAAAAATTAAAGTTAATTCAGATCACATGGTGATGTACAAGTTTTGCCAAGATCATGCCATATATGCCATTAACCTGACAGCTTCCATAAGTGCTCTAACGTGATGAGTATCCATGTATGATCCTAGGTAGTTGATCTTGCTTCTCTGGACCTCACACTCTGCTGTGAAATGATGGGGAAGGACAGGCGGCCTTTAGGGTGCCTCCTAGCTCTGTAGCCTTCCTAGAGTGGTATCCATCAACTGTATTTATTCATTGATAGTGTTCCAGGCATATACTCTTCATTTTCTGCCCTTCATATCACACTCCTGGGGAGAGCTAATCTAGTCCACCTCTTACTTCCTGTCCAGCTGGTTGAACTGAGGCCCAGGAAGGTGAGTCTACTTGTCTAGGGTCATCTAGCTCAGTCTTAATACTCTGCATGTTGTATCATGCTGTATCCTGTATCAGGCCACACAAACTGGATATAAGCCAGCTATTCCTACATTTCTCACTTGCATTTGTGCATTCAGGGCTCTACTTTTGACTATAATTTTTAACTTGTCTAAACCTTTAGAAATCCTCTAAACAGTCCCGGAAATCTCCAGGAGATGAAGATGACAAGGACTGCAAAGAAGAAGAAAATAAAAGCAGCTCTGAGGGTGGAGATGCTGGCAATGACACAAGAAACACAACTTCAGACTTGCAAAAAACCAGTGAAGGGGTAAGACTATGCCTGTAACATCTCCTACCTTCCTGTTCACCTGGAAGGCACTCTGCTTCAGAACAGGGTTCATATCTCAGCGTTAGTAAATGTGGCCTTGATGATGGAGAACATGCTCAGCTGGACCTGTGCATTCATTCCCTGCTCCTGAGTAAGTGTTGAGCTGCTCACAGCCTGAGAACAAAAGACAGCCAGGGGGGAATTACACCTGCCCATCAGTTTGGAACTCAAACAGGTTTATTCTCTTTTAAAATAACTTCAGCAGCTTGAGAGATTTTTAAAAGTTAGGCATGAAGTACTGAAATGATGAAATGGCACCTCAGAATTCGACAGTTGTATTTCTTTTGTTATAAAATGAATAGCATGTTCAAAATAGGGTATTTTATACTGCTCCTTCACCCACTCCAGTACTCTTCCCTAGAAAATCCCATGGACAGAGGAGCTTGGTGCAGGCTACTGTCCATGGGGTCGCAAAGAGTTGGGCATGACTGAGCGACTTCAGTTCTTTCCTAGAAGCAGTATGTAATTTAATATACCTACGGGACTTTAAATATTCAAACTATATGTGAATGTAAATGTTTAAAATAACCAAGGGGGAAAGTTGTCCACTTTGAATCTTGTTCACTAGTGTTAACCTCTGTCAGTGACTTCAAGGTCACAGGCAAGTCAACATTTGTAAAAGTTTTAGTGAAGGCAGGTTTTCCCCTGGTCATTTTCCATGGATCTTTATAAAGACTAACTGGACAGCGGCAAATCATTTTAAAACAGTATCCATAAAACAAGTTATTACTCTTTAGTTCTGATTTCATTTCTGATCTGCTTTTGTCAGTACTGTTTACCTCTCAACTGTCTCCTGCTTAATGACGATTCTAACTACTCCCTTGTTCCTCTTACACAGTGCAGCTTCACTCTGTCCTCTGCCTGCCTTCTCTCGACCTCTCATTACCTATGCACACAGCCCTCCCAGGGACACTGAGCTGCTAACAGTCACCAAGGCTTGAGTACCTGACTTGGATTCGGTTTTCTTTTTTTTTATCTCACCTTCAACCTTCATCCTAGGTATCTTTAATATGCATATAGCAAAAACTCCCACCACATGTCTCCCCTTTACTATCAACTTCATGTCTGGCTGCATTTCCTGTGACAGAAAAGGAGGCAGTCTACACCCTTAACTACTCCATGTGCAGCCTGCAGACCAGTAACATTAACATCATCTTGGAGGCTTGTTAGAAATGCAGAATCCAGGCTCAACCTTCGACCTACCAAACCAGAATTTGCATGTTAACTAATCCCCCGAGTTACTCATCCGCACAGGGCAGTTTGAGAAATACTAAGCTCTACCTTTCTATCGTCAGAGTCCAGAATATCATCTCCTCCTACCTTCTCCAAGGTTACCCCCCTCACCCCCATCGTTTGTCCCCCCTCTCTCCTGTGCCTTTCCTTTCTTTCCTACTGCTCCTTACTCTCTGCCTCTAAACAGTATTAGATCTCGCTTATCCTTATAGGAGCTTCCCTTGTGGCTCAGCTGGTAAAGAATCTGCCTGCAATGCAGGAGACGTGGGTTCCCAGCCTGGGTTGGGAAGATCCCCTGGAGAAGGGAAAGGCTACCCATTCTAGTATTCTGGCCTAGAGAATTCTAGGTCGCAAAGGGTCAAATAGGATTGAGCAACTTTCACTTTACCATTATAGATACCTCCCTTCTACCATATGTCCTACTCTTTCCATCTTTCTCTTCATCTCTAATTTCTTAAAAGTTATTTTTTTCCTCCCAGTGTCCATTGTCTCACCCACTCATGACTTAACCCCTGACACTCTTGTTTCTCCTTTGCTATTTTATTGAAACTGCTCTTGTAAAGGTCCCTAGTGATCCTCCCATTGCCAAATCCATTGTTTATTTTAGTCTTAGTCTGTAGCATTTAGTATCACTGGCCACTTTCTCCTTCTGACTGTGCCTCCAGCTCACTAGTCTCCTCTGCTGCTTCTCCCAGTTTCTTCTCAGTCTCTTTCTAGAGCAGTTTCCTCCAGGCTGTCTTGGCACACTCCTAGTCTGAAAGCTTCCCCTATGTCCATCTTAGGCACTCACATGGCTTCAGCTGTCATATATGACTGATGGCTTCCCATTCTGTATCTCTTGCATTGTAGATTCATTTTTCTGTTAATGAAACCATCTCTACTTTAATATCTTGAAAGCTGCTCAGAAGATAGTTGCTACCTTCTGAAGGTAGTAGCAAGAGCAGCAGCGTGGTAGCGGCTGACTCTTTGACTATCTGCCCGCACTGTGCTCAGTGCTGTCCCTTCACTTAGTCCTCACATAGATCCCAGGAGGCAGGTGCCAGATGGTCTGCACTTTGTATCTGGGTAAGCTGGAGCTGAAAGGATGGCCCTAACTCGTCAGGGCCTGAGTTAGAAGCAAGGGCCTAAGATCTTTTTATTTCTACCCTGTGTCTAATAATATAATTTTATATACAAAAGGATAGTAGTAAGCAATACCAGAGACCCTACCACTCAACCCCAAAAATAGAATATAACAATAACTTGTATCCATTTACATGTTCTTTCCCATCCTATCTTCTTCCTACCCAGAGATAACCACTAGTGTTGTATTTACCATTTCCTTCCATTTTCAAAAACTTAGCCCATGCCTAACATACAGGTATATACTTAAACAGTAATGAAATTTTGCTCCTTTTTGAACTTTTAAAAAAATGACATTTACTCACTACTGTGCTGCCGAGATTCCTTCATGGGGTTGTGTGTAGTTTACTCATTTCTCATTACTTTATAATACTCAATTCTATGAGTATATCACAACTTCTTTATTCAGGCTTCTGTTGACAGGCATTTTGGTCATTTTCAGCTTTTTGCAGTTAGGAACTCTGTTGCTGTGAATATTTCCATATTGTCTCCTAGTGTACACATACAAGGGTTTCTTTAAGGGTATGTAAACTCAGACTGGACATGCTGAGTCACAACTATCTTTATGGTGTTTATAAGATAATGACAAATTATGTCCCTAAGTTGTTGGACCAGCTTCTACTCCGCCATCCATGTGTGAGTTCCCCGTGACTCACTTGTCATTGTCACACTTTAAAATTCTTCCCAATATAGTGGGTGAAAATTCTAGTCTTAATTTGCAATTCTTTGATCAGTAATGAAGTTGAGCCTCTTTTTACCTGTTTGACTACCTGTGCTTCCTCTTTTGTGCAGTGCTTGATTTGCGAATTTTGCCCATTTTCTTACTGAATTTATTTTCCTACTGACATGTAAAGGACTCCTTTACATATTCTGGATTCTAACAGCCATGGGTAGTCATGTGCATTGCAGACATCTTCTCCAAGTTCGTGGCTTTTCTGTTCAATTTCTTAATGATACCTGTTAGTGAATAGACATTCTTCATTTTATTGTAGTCAGATGTATCAAAATTTTCTTGTTATGGTTATCATTTTTCTGTATTGTTTGAGAAATCCATTCTCATCCCAAAGTTAGAAAGATATTCTCCTATATTTCATTTTAAAATCATAAACTTGCATTTTTAACAATTTAGTGTTTAACCCATCTAGAATTGATCTTTGTGTGGGGTACGAGATAGGACCCCACTGCATTTTCCCCACAGCATAACCATTTAACCAGCACCATGTATTAAACAGTCTCTCTATTCCTCTCTGATATGCAGTGTCGTCTGTCATGTAGCCATGGGTGTCTCTGGGTTCTCTATTCTGTTCCTTTGGTCAGTACTACAGTTTCTTAATTACAGTAGCTTTATAATGTGTCCTGATATCTTATAGGGCAAGTAGCCTAATTTGGGGGGCTTCCCAGGTGGTACAGTAGTGAAGAATCCGCCTGTCAATGCAGAAGATGCAAGAGATGGGTTCAGTTCCTGGGTTGGAAGATTCCCTGGAGAAGGAAATGGCTTTTCCAGTATTCTTGCCTGGGAAATCCCATGGCCAGAGGAGCCTGGTGGGCTACACTCCATGTTGCAAAGACTTGGACACAACTGAACACACACATAGGCAGCCTAATTTTTTTTCTTCAGATATTTTTTAGACATGGTCTAGAATAGAAGGTCAAGTGGGGCTTTTTTTCTTGACGGAAGAATTTGCAGCACATAGGCTGATAAGAATGATCCAAATGTGGAATGATCACAAAATAATAATGTAGGAAAGAACTGCCAAAGTAGGGCTTTTCAGAAGGCAAACAGGCATAAAATCCAGTGCACATCTGGAGGGGCTGCCTTAGTTCATGCACTGAAACAGGAGGAACTTACCTGCCCCAGCGCCCAACACTGTGTTTTCCTCCTGTTGGGTGCAGGGGCACGTGAGTGGGTACCTGGGGTGAGAGCTTGTAAAAGTTGTCATCTGATTGCTTCTGTCTCCTTAGGAAGCAAGGTCAACAGTTGAGAGTGAGGGCAGGAAGAAGTGTTGAAATTTCTAGAGGAAGAAAAGGGAAAAAATAGAATACAAAAGTGACTGGACTTTGGAACAGCAGGAAGGGCCCACTCGAGGTTAGTGGTCATTAATTTAAGAATAGTCAGATGGCTGCTGGGTTTTCTCCAGGCATATTCAATTGTGCGATCACAGAAAAGTAGAGGACCGAGTTTATCCAGAATTGGAGTTTGCCCAGAGAGCAGAATAAAGAGAGTTCAGGGTGTATGTGAGGAAGAGATTAATTATAATGATGGACACATGGAATCCAAAACATGTTCCGAGGGAAATACACATGTGAGGAATGGATAGGATCAACAGATTTTGAGTATCAAAGAGTTCTTGGAGTTGGAGTACTAGATAAAGGGAATGGGCTGGAAAGACAAGTGGAGATGGAATAGTCAAATGTCTAGGTGGAATTACGGAAGCAGGCGGCAGGGCAGGTGCTCTTGGTGTCTTCAGTAAGACAGGTTTTCATTGTGTGAGCCCTGTTCTCATCTCAGGACATTTAGTACCCTTGGCCCCTGCCCATTAAATGCCATTGAAAACTCCAACCTACAATGTTCCCATAATTTCCCCCCAAAAAAACAGTGACCTAGTATTTGCAAATGTTCTCTGGTTGAAAATTGCTTGTTTAAGAAATAACCATGGAAATGAGCAGCTTAGGTAAGGTAGCAGACAATATTTTTAGGGAGGAGGAAGTCCAGGAACTAAGAGGTTAGAGTGTTGCAAAGAAAATCTCTGTGCCTGTTGACATCCAGCAGTTAGGATGCTGAATGACAGTGAGCCAGAGCTGACATCTTCAAGGTGTCAGGGAGAGTGACTGGAGAGTCTTGGAGAAGACTGCAGTAGGGAAGGGGTGGCATCTTACAGCATTGAGTCTAAAATCCAGAAAGATTTTTTTCCTGGAGATGGAAGCACAGAGAGAGGAAGAATAGCTAGAAATAGTAGTAAGGTCAAGGTCACCTTCCCTACCTCCAGGGCCTATAGTATGAGAGCTGCGGCAGAGGAGAAGGTTACCACCCAGGGGTTGCAGGGAAAGCAGCAGCAGGGTCTCCAGGGGGAAGCTAGATTGCAGTTAGAACAAGTTGATGAGTAAAGTATCTTGGGAATGAAGATTTGCTGATGGCTGACTGTAATTTCCAAGGGAAGCTAAAGGCAAAGGAGAAAATGAATGATGTACCCATCTGAATGCAGAGTTCCAAAGAATAGCAAGGACACATAAGAAAGCCTTCCTCAGTGATCAATGCAAAGAAATACAGGAAAACAATAGAATGGGAAAGACTAGAGATCTCTTCAAGAAAATTAGAGATACCAAGGGAACATTTCATGCAAAGATGGGCACAATAAAAGACAGAAATGGTTTGGAACTAACAGAAGCAGAACATATTAAGAAGAGGTGGCAAGAATACACAGAAAACTATACAAAAAGGATCTTCATGACCCAGATAACCATGACGGTGTGGTCACTCACCTAGAGCCATACATCCTGGAATGCGAAGTCAAGTGGGCCTTAGGAAGCATCATTACAAACAAAGCTAGAGGAGGTGATGGAATTCCAGTTGAGCTATTTTGAATCCTAAAAGATGTCGCTGTGAAGGTGCTGCACTCAGTATGCCAGCAAATCGGGAAAACTCAGCAGTGGCCACAGGACTGGAAACAGTCAGTTTTCATTCCAATCCCAAAAGAAGGCAATGCCAAAGAATGTTCAAACTACTGCACAGTTGCACTCATCTCACATACTAGCAAAGTATTCAAAATTCTCCAAGCCAGGCTTCAGGAGTACATGAACCGTGAAATTCCAGGTGTTCAAGCTGAATTTAAAAAAGGCAGAGGAAACAGAGATCAAATTGTCAACATTCGCTGGATCATCAAAAAAGCAAGAGAGTTCCAGAAAAGTATCTACTTCTGCTTTATTGACTATACCAAAGCCTTTGACAGTGTGGATCACAACAAAGTGTGGAAAATTCTTCAAGAGATGGCAAGTAGACTACCTTACTTGCCTCCTGAGAAATCTGTATGCAGGTCAAGAAGCAACAGATAGAACTGGACATGGAAGAACAGACTGGTTCCAAATAGGGAAAGGAGTACGTCAAGGCTGTATATTGTCACCCTGCTTATTTAATTTATATGCAGAGTACATCATACAAAATGCTGGGCTGGATAAAGCACAAGCTGGAATCAAGATTGTCGGGAGAAATATCAATAACCTCAGATATGCAGATGATATCACCCTTATGGCAGAAAGCGAAGAAGTAAAGAACCTCTTGATGAAAGTGAAAGAGGAGAGTGAAAAGGCTGGTTTAAAACTCAACATTCAGAAAACTAAGATCATGGCATCTGGTCCCATTACTTCATGGCAAATAGATGGGGAAACAATGGAAACAGGATAGACTTTATTTTTCTGGGCTCCAAAATCACTGCAGATGGTGACTGCAGCCATGAAATAAAAGACACTCCTTGGAAGAAAAGCTACGACAAATCTAGACAGCATATTAAAAAGCAGAGACATTACTTTGCTGAAAATGGTCCGTCTAGTCAAAGCTAAAATTTTTCCATTAGTCGTGTATGGATGTGAGAGTTGGACTATAAAGAAAGCTGAGCGCTGAAGAATTGATGCTTTTGAACTGTGATGTTGGAGAAGACTCTTGAGAGTCCCTTGGACTGCAAGGAGAGCAAACCAGTCAATCCTAAAGGAAATCAGACCTGAATATTAACTGGAAGCACTGATGCTGAAGCTGAAACTCCAATACTTTGGCCACCTGATGCGAAGAACTGATTGGAAAAGACCCTGATGCTGAGAAAGATTGAAGGCAGGAGAAGAAAGAGATGACAGAGGATAAGATGGTTGGATGGCATTACTGACTCAATGGACATGAGTTTAAGCAAGCTCCGGGAGAGAGTGATGGACAGGGAAGCCTGGCGTGCTGCAGTCCATGGGGTCACAAAGAATCAGGCACAACTGAGCGACTGAACTGAACTGACTATAATATCCAAGGGACCCAGTGAAAGAGACTGAGGAATTGAGAGGGGGAGGCTTGCATTTAAGAGATGAGGTTGTAAATGAACACAACAAAGTGTCAGGGATGAGAGTCCAGGATGTGATAGATGCTCTGAAGCCCATCTTGTGGCAGGAGGAAGGATTGATGGCTCAGGGCCGAGGGTAGTGTTGGAGTGGGTAGCCGTTCTCTTCTCCAGAAGATCTTCCTGACCCAGGGATCGAACCTGAGTCTCCTGCATTGCAAGCAGATTCTTTACTCTCTGAGCCACCAGGGGAGCCCCCTAAAGGATTGTTGTCTCAGGGCAGAGGGTGGGGTGGAAGTTACATATATTGGTGAAGGAAGAAGAGGTTCTTAGAAGGAGCTCACAGAGTTCCAAGACTCCCTTTATGTCTGGATGCTCTCTGCCTTCATCCTCACTCCTCTAGGAGCATGAGCAGAAAGGGGCAGGCTGCAGGGCACGTAGAGCTCCCTTCTTGACTCACATGGCTGTGAAGTGGAGGTGACTTTGTGGCCAGGACACCATGCAGATAATACACCTGCTGTGTTACCTCTGGCCGTGAACAAATAACTCTAAGACTCAGTGGCTTAAAATAGCATTTTCTATGGGTCAGGAACCAAAATAGATGTGACTTGTTGATACCTCCAGATCTCTCCAAAGCTGCAATTAATGTATTAGCAGGAACTCAAATCATTTTGAGTTGAGGCTTGGCTTGGGGGTTGGTCCTTTTCCAGGCTCACTCAGGAAGTTGTTGGCAGGATTTGGTCACTCACAGTTGTTGGATCGAGGGCTTCAGTTCTTCACTGACTGTTGGCCAAAGGCCTCCCTTGGTTCCCTGCCACGTGAGTCTCTCCATAAGGCAGCTCCAGCATGGCAGCTGGCTTCATTAGCAAGAGAGAGGGTGGGAGCCTTTTGTTCTCCAATCTCAGAAGCAATATCCCATCACTTTTGCCTCATTCAGTTCATTAGACGCAAGTCACAAGATCTAGCCTTCTCTAAAAGGTAGGGTGTTACACAAGGGTATGAATTTTGAGGAGGCAGGTGTCACTGAGATCCATGTCAGAAAGCTGCCCCACCCTGAACCAAGCACTGACAACAAGGAGATTAGAACTGGTCAAGACCAGTCAGGTTCTGCCCATCCCTGACACTGGAGTCAAGTCCCCAAATCACAAGGATGTCACGTAGTTGTGGGGAGGAGCGAAGGACAGAATAAATGTGGGGTGGACCGCCGAAGCGTTCACTGGCCACTAACCAGTATTCATACCTTTATTCTTCTGACTCAGGACCTGTTCATCTACCATCTGGTGCTGCTGGTGCCCTCCACATCAGGCCAGTCTCCTGATTTCCACACATAATGGATGGCCTTATCACTCTGACCTTAGTTTATCTTTTCAGCCTCACTTTTCACCATTCACTCTCATTTATTCCAAGCCAGTGGTTTATCAAGGTGTTTTGGTCTCAGGACCCTTTTACTACTCTTAGAAGTTATTGAGGGCCCCAAAGAGTTTTTGTTATAGCCATTGATATTTACTTAATTAGAAATAAAAATAAACTTTAAGGATATTTATTAATTTACTTTAAAATAATAGTAAACTCATTACTTAACATAAAATAACACATTTTTGTGAAAAATAAATACATTTTCCCAAAAAAAAGTTCTTGAGAAAAATTATACACTTTTTTACTTTTAAAAATATATATATCTTTAATGTCTGCTTTAATAGAAACTCTCAGGCCATATTCTCATATCTGCTTCTGTATTCAGACTGTTGTGATATGTTATTTTGGTTGAAATATAAGAAGAAAATGTGGTCTTCCATAGACGTGTATTTGAAAATGGAGACAGGAGTATTTTAATAGTCTTTTCAGGTCATTGTGTGTCATCTTTGATATTACACCAATTCTGTAAGTGGTCATTTCTTGGAGGTAGTTGCAGTGTTGAATCTGAACCTTTTATATTCTGTCTGGTTAAAATCCATTGGACCATCTGGCACTATGAATCTCTTTTCACATTTGGAAAATATTTGTTCTGAGTTACTCAAGTTTTGCAAATATTTCACTATGAAATCTTTTTAATCACATTTTAAATATCACTATCTAGCTTGTCCAAAAAAAAAAAAATCTTTACATTTTGGGAAGCTGATGATTGTAGAGAGGATTTAAGTTTTCTAGAATCCTAATCTTCACTTAAAAGCCCAAATTTATCATTGGCAACAAATACTGGCAGTCATTTTCCATGAAGTAATAGGCTCGTTTCATTTATTTTTGACAAAATGCCAAATACCCAAGTCTGAGTAACCATAATTTATCTGCCATTTTTCCAAGAAAAATTGGCGCTCCATAAAAAGACCCTATGACTTCTCCAGCCTGTAACTTCTGCTTACTATGTTCTGGGTATCCTTCAGCCTGTTAGTGTACCTCACATTGAAATGCCTCAAGAGAGAACCCAGTGGATTAGCCAGCCATTGTGCAGTATGAAACTGGTGTGGTGCTGAGTATGGCAGCCAGTGCATAAACGCACAAGTTCTTAGCTGCTTTTGTGAAGGAGATTTGCAGTCTAGCAAACAGAACACTGTTCAGAACATCCACCAGTGTGAATGAGCAAGGTATTTTTTTCATACGCAGATGCAGATAGAGTGATTATGGTATGAGAAGTTAAAAGATTAATTTATAATTTGTTATTAATATAAGCACCCATTTAATAGTACCTCCACCCAAAAAGCATGTCCTTAAAGTTATAGTCGCATTCTGCTCCCACTTTGACTTTATTGGGGGCACTAATAATATTCTGAGGCTACCATCGGACCATGTGTTTTTAAAATATTCTTCAACATGGATTCAGTAGTTGTTACTATGAATTTTCTACTGATGTAAACATAGAATGTATTGCCTTTCACATTAATATTAATAAAAAGACATTGTTAAAGAAGTTTCTTTGATTAACAATTTTTCGTTGTTTTAATGGGTGTTTTCCTCCTTTACAAGGGAGGAAAATCCTCTAAAGCCTGTGAGTATGATCTTATTTCTAGCGCTTTTCTTTGTTAATAAATAATGAGGAGTCACCAAGCACTGTATCTTGCAAGTTCATAGATCTTAAATGTAATGTTTTTTTAAGACTTAGCTTTCTCATTTTGGTAGGAACAAAGAAGACTAAGAAATGTATTTCTACTACCTTGAGGGAATAGTAGATTTAGAAACTTTCCTATTTGAAAGTTCTGGAATTAGTTGTATACTATGTATGGTGCAGGGTAGAGTTTGGCTACATAAGTGAAAAACATAACCGTGAATGACCACATCCATCCTACAAACAAGTTCATTCACTTAGTGAAGTGAAGAGCTGAAGTAGGCTGTTTTCAGAAAAAGTGTTGCAGCCCGAGTTCCCTCTTTCATTTATCCCACAAGAATAGTACTAAGGGGTTTAATGTATTTGGGTTAATGATGAAGAAAACAAAAATAGCATCCCGGTGGGGAAATGTAACCTGACACAATTAAAAGTGGGAGCCAAACTGAAACACAATCCTTTTAGGAAATGGAAGTATTTTATCTTTGTCAGATGGAAGCAATCTAAACTTTAACAAAAATCTAGGCTTCCTTTCTCTTTGTACATCTTGACTTAATATTATTAACTCTTGTATTTCATTGAGCCATACTGTCACAAGTAATTAAGTTATAAATATTACACAGAATAATTTGCAACCCTGCAAATACTTTTTAAAATTTTAAGAAATTTACCTTTCTTTGTGATACCAGAATCCTCACCAAGATGGATTATCTCCATTTTCTCCTTAACTTTATGTATCCCAGCAATGCATTGTCCTGGAGTTTTACAGAGTGCTTGCTACTTCACTGTGTCCTGCCAGACAATAGACAAAGTTTACACTAAAAATACCCTAGTTTTTCCTTTAGCTTTCTGCACTGATTGGTATAAAGCAAAGCTTCAGAGACTATTCTTGCTAAGTATTGGTAATGCTGCAATGCAGATTGGAATCTCGGAAAATCCAGTTATATACTATAAAGATATGGGTAGCTTATATTGTTAATATACAAAATCATCTAAAGGCTTGTTTTCTTTGTGTTTTTTTTCCAGACCTAACTACTGTAATGAATGCTGCATACTAAGAAAACCACAAGAAGGTTATATGTTTGGTTGTCCAATATTCTCGGATTTGATATGAACCAACACATAGTCCTTGTTGTCATTGACAGAACCCCAGTTTGTATGTACATTATTCACATTCCTCTCTGATGTGTTTGGGGGAAAAAAAAGACATTTTAGCCTTTTTTAAGGTTATTGACTTAATTTCTTGTTATTTGGTTGCATGAAGTTGCCCTTAACCACTAAGGATTATCAAGATTTTTGCACAAACTCATACCAGTCTAGGATCCTTTATCAAGGCAGTTATGTTCATTACTCTCCTGCCTTTTACTCCACGATCACCAAACACTCAGTTAAATATAAATTAGCATTTTTTAAAAAGGACCACTCAACATAATGCTTAAGGATTTCTTCTCTGTGACAGAACCCAGGAACCAACTCCTAGATACATAATGTTGGCATATTGAAGGTGAACTTAAAATTGTCCTTCAGTTTTGAGGCCATGTGTAAAGTTGAATCATACTGTAAAATACCTATTCCGTATTAGAAATAGCTAGTTGACAACTTATACTTCTCAAAACTCATGTTGTTACGTACACAAACTCAGTTTCTATATGTGAAGTTAAGTGAGTCTTTTGTGTTACTCCAAGATAAAGGCAATGATTTATTTTCTCCCAATGCCAATACAATTTGAGCTAATCACTCAAGCTGGATACTTTACATTTTAAAGCTGGACTCAGCAGTAGCCCTATGGGAAGTAAGACAAAGCATTGACTTTTAAATATAGACTTTTAAACGATCTGTTGTTTTCTTTTGGAACTAGAATTAGAATAGTTAATACTCATCCACAAATCATTATTATGTGTACATTATTGTTGCAATTGTGATAATAGAAAATTTTATTTATTTTTATGCCAACTTATATTGTGAGAACACATTTAGTCAGTTTGGGTTTTATCAATCCTGTTATGCTTGTCCTTGGAACATCTTTCGCGTATTCGAGGTTTGTAGTTGAAAAGTTTACTGTAAAAAAAAAAATCAAAAACAAAAAAATGTATTGTTTTTACAGAATAAATTTATTGGAATGTGTACTGGGAGTAAGAGTTGAGGTTGTAAACAACTAAGTTAGTGTAATTTGGCTTCATATATGTAATGTGAGGTATTAATGTAATTCATATATTAAAGCAAAAATTGTTAACAGCAAGCTGATAAGAGAATCAAGTGCAGGTGAGGCTTTTTCTTTTTTTTTCTTTTTTTAAACACTCTGGGTTTTAGGGCTTGTGTTTGTTTTTTTTTTTTAATACTGGGGGGTAGGGAGAGGAACTGGCTACATGATTGCTTGCATATCTGTGTTACTTACCAGTTCAGTGGACCCCTAAATTCACACTGGACATTATCCATGCACTGATCTGGACACCATTTTCTTTTAGGTTTTCTTATTTTGGTGACGAGCTAGTAAATAGCATGAAGGAAAAAAATGTGAGTAGACTGAAAGCTTAGGGCCATTAGTGATGATGCTGGTGATGATGGGAGTGGTGACGATAGCACCTGAGGGCATAAGAGTACGGATCCACTTACCACTCCTGGGCACTGAGGAGGCGGCTGTGTTTTAGGTTTGATTCTCTCATTTAGCAAATACTGATTTTCCTCTATTATATTCAACTCACGCTTCCACATGATGAACAGTTCTTTTAAAAGAGAGTAGGAATGCCCATCCAGTTCTGTGTCCTTACAAGGTACTTTTTAATTTTGAATATTTTAATGTAAAATTAAGGAAATTTAATTAATTCATCAAAAGTCCTCTTCATCGCTCACACTAAAACATAAGGAGAACGTAGATGACATTTCAAATTGGAACGTATAACTGACAGATTTTTAAAACAAAAAAGCTAAAGACCACAGAACTTTTTCTGAAAAAGAAAATACACAAAATGTTTCAAATTTAATAAGATTTGTCTTCATAAAAGGCCAAAAATAATTTATTAAAAATATACACAGAAACACAATAGAAATATTTCCAGTCACCAGTAAAATAAAGGTAATAATAAAGTTATAGATCCCTTCTTAGCTGTTTAGACTCACTAAAGAATTTCAATGAAAAGCAGTTTTTGAAACAGCAGTGAATAATTGACTTTCCTTGGGAAAATACTTTTCAAACAACATTTTTAAATGTTTTGATAATTTGTGTTTTATATTGAGGTTGATGATAAAGCATATACATGTTATATGCAAAAATATTTCTTCAATCTGTATTTGCTAGTTTGAAATTTGTAATATGCATAGGCCATTTTCACTTTCGAATAGTTTCCTTTTCATGTTCATTATTATAGGAGCTAAATTGTAATTTTTCACACTTATATTTAATATATGCAAACAAAATATTGAGATAGGTGTTTGTTTATTCACAAATACCTTGAAATGTATTTCTTTAAACAGACTTTCTGAATAACTTCAACTTTCCTTCAAAAAGAGATATACCCACATAATTTCTATGATACAGCGTACAGAGCAAGAATTGATGTATTCATAAATGTTCCTGTATGAGAAGAGAGTGGAATGGGACCAGATATAGGTACCAAGATAACAAAAGTCAGTCATCTGGAGAGAAAGAACATAAAACAATGTTTTTATTCAACTTTTTCATCTGCCTTTGTTTTTATGAAGAATTCAGGTCTGTAGATACAGCGATAGGCCAGGAGCTGGGGAAGAACTCCATATGCTATGTTTAAGGCTAAAAAAATGATTTTTGCTTCTTCAGGGACTCTGTAGACATAAGCAGTTCTAGCATGAAGAGAAGCACCGATGTGAGAAAACTGAGCCTGTCGTGTTAAAAAAAAAAAAGGGAGGGTGGGGTAAGCATGAGTTCTATGTTCAGTTGGACGCACAAATGCGTTCCTAACAGTCCATTCAGACCACGCTCCTCCGCCCTCAAAACCAGGATTTTCAAACAATCCAGAATCCTCAATATCTCATTGAACTTGAGGCCGGTCTTGATATAAACATTCAACTAAAGTAAGCCTTCTTTAGCATGTCTTTATCAGGCTGATTTTTAACTCATCTAGTGCCCACCCACCCAGCCCCGTACCAAACAGTAGTGGCTCAATTTACAAAAGAAAAATCTGAGTAAAATCTGCCTTGTCCTGATTTGCATTCTGGATATATCCTATATGGGAACTCAGCTGTGGCTCACACAATGTGTTCTAGTAAAAATGAAGCAAGTACAGAGATTAGACAGCTGAAATATTTTTAGCATAACTATTTAAAGAGAAGCTCTGAAAACCTCAGCTTCATTTATATCAATTCTTTCACCTACTCCTTGGACCAAGAGCTCAAAGCCCTTCATTATGCATTTTGCTTGTTTTTTTACTTGTATATTTGTTTTTCTTGCAACTTAAAAAATACTAAGGGTTATTTTGTAAGATGAGGCCGGGGTACGGATTTGTTCGCTCTTTTATAAAATGGCAAATGTACACGCAGGCAACTTTTTCACATCAAATTATTGAGACGTCTAGCTTGTCAGCATAAGCTGAATTTACAAAACAGAAAGGCAAGTGCTTCCCACTTGTACTTAGATACCTGCGCAGAACATACATTCCAGAACGTGCCAGCTGGCCTTTTTTGATACTTTTCATAAGCACAGGTGAAAATTGTATTAGAAAAAGGCTTCTGTGAAAGTATTTCCTCAGGATCCTTGTATCATTACAAAATGCAGCCCTGGAGTCTTTATTTCATATCATAACTGAAACTCAAGATATACATGAATAAAGGATTGGGAATTTAAATGTAGTAAGTGATTGCTTATTAGTTTGTCAGGATCAGAGCAAAGAGACAAAAGATAAAAGGACAAATCACGAGAATGAAAATGAAATAACTTGCTTTAAATACGTATAAGTTATCTTCCATTTCCTTCCATATGAAATCAGTTTATCCTGCTAAGTGGTTAACAGAACAAAAGTGTTACTTAGCACTTGACTTTATGACAAGAAAAGGACAAGTTTTCATAAAGCAGTATGTATATGGATGGTATCAGCAATAGGCATTTTAACAGGTTACATTTTTACAAAATTCCTGATACATCCTGGGGTTGTCTGGTAGTCTTGTTCTTCTCTGGAGATAGGCATTAAATTAGCGTGAGTGGTGTGTTGCCAAGGACAAAGGCCAATGCCGAGGCAGGAATCATCTGCCTGGTGATCTGTGAGCCACTGAAAGGGCTTTATCCTCAAACACACCACCCCCAGGGCTGATGCCCAAACACAACCCACCAATGCTAAGCACTTCATCTCTGGGCTGTGAAAACAAAAGAGTTAAGGGCCTTTGAGAGGCTCCCGAGGATCTGCTCTTGTGGACATTCTAAGAACCCCCAACAGGAACTTGGCCCCCATCACTATTTTTTTTCCCCAGGGCCAATTTTGAATAAAAATATTTTTCTGAATATATAACCAGACTTTTTCTTCTGGACTTGGGGCCAGAGTTGACCCCTGATTTTCAGAAATGTGCATTTGGTATCTGTCTTTTCAGACTTACATATATCTCAGAAATCAAATTTGGGGAAATGGAAACCACAGTTTAAGAGAATAATAGGAGCAGTCATGCCTACTTGCATAGGGAACCTGCTTTAAAAGTCTAATATAGGCTCTTTTCCTGCACTGACCAGTGCAGTTAATACCTCATTTTCACAAACAGCAAACTCATGGGAACATTAAAAAATGATCATGTCCTTTAGATTAGATTGTAAGCCCACCGGGCAGGTACTGTGTCTGAATTTTTGTGTAGCACCTCTCACATTGTTAGAGTTCAATAAACGTTCAACAGTAATGGTCTTGTGACTGTCAAAATACAAAAAGCTTCTACAAGGCATTTCTCTATTTTTATACCCATTTTAGTAGGCCTTTTGCTTCAGAATTATTTAATAAGGGGCAGAGGTGATAGAACCCAGGTCTCCTGCAGGCAAATCCTTTACCATCTGAGCCACCAGGGAAGCCCAAGATGATTTACATTTCTAATTAAAAGAGGTATGTAATTGAGACAGAAAGCCTGAGGCCAGTCTTCTGCAGTTTCTGGTTACTGCTCATAATTCTGACAATGTATTTAGAGTGGCCTCACCTCTACCTGAGTGAGCAACCCAACCACAGCTTCCTCCCAAAGCATATGGTGTGAGGTTTCCGGGATGCTGAAGTTTCAAAAGACCCTCAGTCTCACTTGAGAAGGGTTCTCTTCAAAGTACACAGCTGAGAAGGGGCTGCATTGAGCTTCCTGGTAATGTTCCCACCAGCACACAAGACCTCCTTAGAACAGGGCCTGGAGAGCTCAACCGAGCACCCTGCTAGCATCTGGTGACCCAGTGACCTTATTGCTACTGAATTGACTCATGGCCAGGATCATAGGTACAAGTTACGGGTCCCAGAAATTCCTCCAGAATTCAGTGATATGAGGTTGAGCACCTCATCATTTTTCCTAAACTTCAGTCTAATCATTTTTTACCTTAAGAGATTATGAATTTTAAAGAATGAATGGCTGGGACGGAAAATGAGGCAATAAAGGCACCCAAAAAAAGGCTTAATTTTAATAGCTCTTGTTTTCTTACAGAGACAGCCTGGAAAGAATTTGAATAAAAGTCCCAATCTTAGTTCCAGAAAAGAGGACTGAGTTTTGTGTGTCCATGTAACTGTTGTAGGCAAAAATGAATGTGAATGTGGGGACAACAGACAGGCTATTTGGCTGATACAGTACAAGTAGCTAATCAAGAACCGTTACTCTTTCTTAGGGTTTTCTGAACACCATAGTCTTGGTGTTAAGAACACTGAATCTGGAAACAGACTGAAAGCGTCAAATCCCAATTCCACCAAAAACCAGCAACATGACCTTGGGTTAGGTATATAATTCCCTCTGGCTCCTTGCCTGATAAGCAAGGTAATAATGGAGCCCGCCTCATAGGATTGTTATACAGGTTCAGTGGCTTGATCTCATGTCAGGTGCTTAGGACAGTGCCAAGCACATGGAGTTCTTCCACAGACAGACACAAAACCCAGCTGAAACGCTAGTTCGTGAGCTGGCACCCTACTTGGTTGAAAACCCAGGCACATTGTTTTTAGATTCCCTTGCTGATCTTTGGACAATGCCAAGACCTCATGTCCACCAAAGGATAAGCATGTAAAGACAATAAACCCAAACTCTAGTTTTAATACTAAATGAAGATGTTTAGAGGTGAGTCAATATCAGAAGCAAATGATTAAAATGAGATTTGTAAGTAGTATACCAATTACTCTTGTTTTTCCTAAACCTTTAGTCTCAGATGTTTCTTAAAGGTTTCCATAAAGGAAAAAAACTTAAAGAATTTGCCTCCCGGTAGAGTCGACTCTGGACAACCAAGTTAACCACAGATAAGCCTCCAGACCCTTCTGTGAGACAGTACATGGCATCTGAATAGACAGGGGGCGAGGGAGTCTGAACCCAGTGGGAAGGGTCACGCGTTGCCTCTATGGCTGCAGCCTGCTTGCTGAATGGCACGGCAGGCTCCCAGCCACACCCACTGTGAATGTGTCCCACGGCTGCTTCCAGTTTCTCTGATGTTTAGGTAACTAAACACAGAGCTACAGATTCATGTATCTTCTGAGCATCACAAGGCATTTCTCAAAACTTTCACTGGGGATCTTCTAACAACGGCATTAATGAATGCAACAAAGAGGCCCACAGCTTCTGATGTGCCAGGCACTGCTCTACACCCTCTGCAGAGATTACCTCATGTAAGTAATCCTTGCAGCAACTCTATGAGGAAGGTACTGTTACTTAACAGAAGAAGAAACAGTCAAAGCAGTAACCAAGGTCACTGAATTAATCAGTGACAGATGGAGAGCTGAACCAGTCTGCCTCTGGAGCTCATGTTCTTAACCATATAAACTACATCTTTTCAGTGATACTTTAGAAGATGAAAAAATTCTTCAACTGATAGAAATTGCTAATGAGTAGATGTAAGCAGCCTGTAATAAAGTTCATATGGGTTTCCAAAATACCGTAAAGGAAAACCCAAGCAAACTTTTTGGCCAACTCGATACTTTTCAATAGACTTGAAACTTTAATTTTACCTGGAAAGAGACTTGGGTTATGAATAAGTCCCCAGTGGGATTCTTTGGTACCAAATGTGTCCTGGTTTTACTGTATTTTACTTTAGCTCTTGATTTATCTTCTTATTTCTGAAGGCAGCAGGCTTGGAAGATTCCTAAATGGTCTGAAACAAGGACCCTCATAGCTACTTGGAGAAGGCAATGGCACCCCACTCCAGTACTCCTGCCTGGAAAATCCCACGGACAGAGGAGCCTGGTAGGCTGCAGTCCATGGGGTCACTAAGAGTCGGATGTGACTAGGCGACTTCAGTTTCACTTTTCACTTTCATGCATTGGAGAGGGAAATGGCAACCCACTCCAGTGTTCTTGCCTGGAGAATCCCAGGAATGGGGGAGTCTGGTGGGCTGCCATCTATGGGGTCGCACAGAGTCGGACACGACTGAAGTGACTTAGCAGCAGCAGCAGCAGAACTACTAGCCATGTCTTCTGTTGACTTGTACTGACCTAGAGGCTTTTCAGAGATTTTTTTCTTAAGTCGCAGGTTCTTGGGAGTTCACTAGATCTTCCAGTAAAAGCAGATTTTTATAAACTCAGTGGGATCATGAATCCATAAAGCTTGTAAATCAGGAGTGGTAGTTTTTGCAAGCTAGGGGTGCCAGTCAAGCCTATGGAGAGTGCTTCTATGAAGAGTATGTCAAATATCCTTTCACAATGAGAATTTATTTCATAAACAAGTATTTGCCAAGCAGAAAACAAATCACACTGGTGATTCAGCATTCTCATTGTCTGCACTGTCTTGTTGCAGTATGATTTCTAGGTCTTCCTAAGGCTAAATGCTCTGAATAGGTAGATGTTACAGCCCAGCTGGGAACTATGGGTATGTCAGACACATGATTTTCAGGTTACCTCTGTTTTGCTGGTTGGGAGACCTATAGGATTCAGTCCACAGCCTCAGGCTACCTTTACAAATCCATTGGTGAGGAATGAGCCCAAAGATTTCTGCAAGGTCTGGTGTGTGGCTGAAACAACCACTGCCGCCACTGGTTGCTCTGCGCTCCACACTGCCTTTCCCAGGACTTGTGCTAGAGTCATGGGCTTCCCTGGTGGCTCAGTCAGTAAAGAATATGCCTGCAATGCAGGAGACCTGGCTTCGATCCCTGGGTCGGGAAGATCTCCTGGAGAAGGAAATGGCAACCCACTCCAGTATTCTTGCCTGGGAAATTCATAGACAGAAGAACCTGGTGGACTTCAGTCCATGGGTTCACAATGAGTCAGACATGACTTGGTGACTAAACCACCACCACCACGTGCTAGAGTCCCAGGTGCCTGTCTGCCAGTTCAGCCTAGCTAGTAGGTACAGTGTGGGACTGGTCTTAACTGTTACAGATTGAAGCACCTGTTCACCCCAAGCTCTGTCCATCCTAAGCCTCCTGACTGCTGACCCCATGCATGACTAGGCCTTGGCCGAGGGCTTCCTGCCTAGTTCTCTGGTTGTCTCCTGAGACCTGACCAGGTCCAGGACTTAACCTCACTCCTACCAGCCTCCTGGCTGGTGACACTCAGTGTTCCTGCATCAGAGCCTGGTGCGGGGCAGACCAGGGGACATGGCATGCAGAGGAAGCCAGCCTGGGCAGGCAAAGCACACAGGTAGTGAGTAGATGCTGCACCCTGAACAATCTAATCAAGGGACCAGTAGAGCTGGAGGAGGCCCTCGGTACCCTCCGACTGCTGCACGCTCCGGCATTTAAAGGCTTCCTCAGTCTTTTCAAGTCTGTTCAGCCCACAAAGCCGAGAGCTCAGGTGTCACTGCCTTCCACCTGCAGCAGGTCCCCTGCCTCATCCATGCCATGTACAAAGCCCTACTCTGCTGGAGCTTAATTCACTGTTTGCAAGAGGAGAGGGACAGCACAGTGGAGAAGAATATGGGCTCTGGGGCCACATGGGATGCTGAATTCCTCTTGCCACTTAGTAATGTTGTGACCTTAGGTAAGTAACAACTAGCCTGAGTTCCACCTGCTTATCTTTAAGTGAGGCTTTAAAAAAAAAAAAAAAAACTTGCTGAGATGATGCTCTGTGTTCAGCACACAGTTTCTTCCTCCGAGGCACACAGGAAGACCACATTTATCAGCTTCCTTTGCAGCTGGCTCCGTGCCAGGCCTGCCTCTTGAAAACCCACATAGTCTTTGCACAAGCATAAGTAAAACTTGAGTAGTTGCTTCTCCAGCAGAGCACATAGCCTGCCTTTGCACAAGTAGGTGAGTAGAACACTTAACGTGGCTTGCCTTGCATGAAGCAAGGTAATGAGAGCCCAGACTACAAGGGACCTATAAAAAAAAAAAAGTGGCAGATTTGCGGACTTCCCTAGTAGTCTAATGGTTAAGACTCTGTGCTTCCAATGCAGGGGGCACAGGTTTGAACTGATTGGGGAACTAAGACCCCACAAGCTACATGGCCAAAATAAAAAAAGTGGTGGGTTTGAGAATTACTCTGGAGTGGGAACTAACCAGACCTAGTATTGGGCTACAGACAGAGGATGAGGGAGTGGGAAGTGTGAAGAATTACTCCAAGTGTTTAACCTAAGCTGCTAGACACCACGAGATGGGGGAAGTAGAAGAAAAGTGGTGGGCAGGATCAGGAGTCCTATCTTAGACGTTAAATCTGAGATGTCAGAGACTTAAGAATTAAATACAGGAGTTGAAACAGTCTGAGCTAAAGATAGAAATTTGAAAGCCATCACCTTATAGTGGGTATTAAAAGATACGAAAATAAAGACCCAAAAACCAAGGCCTGAGAAATAGAGTAATTCAGGTCTGCAAGGAGGGCAAACATTTGTTCTCTTTCCTTGTGTCCTCCAAGGAAAAGACAGGAACCATGACTGAATACTGCAACTTTTTTGATATTTAAGTTCTAATTCTGTAAGAAGCACCTCAGATTAGAAAGATTGAGACCAACGTATTAACCTATAAATGCCATTACCATTTTTTTTTTTTTTACTTGTTTTTGCCATACAATGTCATGATATCACCATGGGTTTACATATGCTTCCCCTCCGGAACCCCCCTCCCTCCTCCCTCCCCCCCAGGAAATCTCGCTGCACCAGTCCCGAGCATCAATCCTGGGCTGGCGATTGATTAGACACATGACAATTAACATGCTTCAATGCCCTTCTCCCATAACATCCCACCCTTACCCTCATCCACAAAGTCCACAAGTCTATTCTATACATCTGCCTTCCTTTTGTTGTCTCCCATGTTGGGTTCTCGTTACTGTCTTTCTAAATTCCATATATATGTGTTAATATACTGTATTGTTGTTTTTGCTTCTGGCTTACTTCACTCTGGATAATGGGCTCCAGTTTCGTCCATCTGAGTAGAATTGCTTCAAATGAATTTTTTTTTAATGCTGAGTAATATTCCATTGTGTATATGTACCACAGCTTTCTTATCCATTCGTCTGTTGATGGGCATCTAGGTTGCTTCCATGTCCTGGCTATTTTAAACTCCAAATTCCAGTGTCTTTTGCCAGCAGAATTATTATACCATGGGTATCATTAATCGTATATGCTGACAGCTTCCAGATGAACGTCATTATTAGGCATGCTTGACAAAAGCAAGACAAAGATAATGATTCTAAAAGATGAGTTCATCTGGGGTTTTTTATTTATGCATTCATGCCAAGTTCCTTGAGTAATGTCCGACTCTGCAACCCAATGGACTATAGCCCTCCAGGCTCCTCTGTCCATGGGGTTCTCCAGGTAAAGAATACTGGAGTGGGTTGCCATGCCCTCCTCCAGGGAGGGGATCCTCCCAATCCAGAGATCAAACCAGCATCTACTATACCTCCTGCACTGGCAAGCTTGTTCGTTACCACTAGTGCCACCTGGGAAGCCCATTTTTTTTATTTATAGTAGGAAAAAAAATAATTTTCTTCCTTGTTTCTAACATCAGTTGGTTTAATAAGTTATCTTATAAAACTATGCTTTGTATGATGCTTCCATTGATAATTTCACTTCCAGTTCCATGAAGTGAATGTTCACTGAACACGTACTCTAGGCCAGAGGCCTGGCTAAGTAACAGCCAGGAAGGAATGGAGGAATGGAATGACAGGCCCTGTTTTCCTGGAGCTGAACTTTGTTAAAAACCAATTTCCCTGGTCCTGTGTAGGATAAGATAGTGGACTTCCGAAACCTTAAATTCAGGCAGACATCTTAAAGATAACAGCTGTCAATTATCTTTTAGTAACCGTGGTGCTCAGAGACTGTGAAACAGCAGTAGAAAATGGCAGAGCCACTCGCTGGATACGTGACCTTGAACAAATCATTTAATCCTGCTCTCTCAGTTTCCTCATCTGTGTGACTGGATGGCGCACCTACTAGATAGTTAATTTTGAGATTTAAATAATGCAGAAACATCTTCTAAAAAATTGTCAAGCAAAGGGAACGACATATCTAATAACTATTTCCTTCTCTAACACACAGGGCAGAGGTAATTTTTTTAGATGCCCAACAAGGACAGCCAAATCTCCAGTAAACAGCATATTCTCAGTACCTGAGCTAGACCTCCAGCATGTATCAGGGTTATATCGGGCATCCAGAAGCATCCAGGAACCACCAAGCCATAAAGCGCGATCACAAAGTAAGGGACAGAATAGAACAGATACGCCAGCATCTGCACAGAAGAGAAATGCTATCAGTAAATGGCAGTTAACCTAGCCTGATGAAAAGCACACACACACACACACAAAATTAACATTTTCAGCTGAAAAAATGTTAACTCCTTTTTCCTATATGGTATCACATTTTCCTATTCTTAAAATTAGTTTTAGAAAAACTTCAGCCTTCACAACCACTTGACCTGGATTTTAGGATAAGCAGCAGGATCCTTTAGGTACGGCTCCTGAAATTGCGTATATAATCGGCAGAGCTCGGCTGGGCAATCCAAGGCAATCTAAGAACAAAAATGAGTTCATTATAAGAGACAATCACATCTGGTCCTTAGGTTTGCTGATAAGGCTAAATGTGCCAAGTTTAGTCACAAGCTGCTTTCTATGTAACAAAAGCTATTTCAGTAAAGCTTTCAGAAGCTCATCAGTAAAAGAGAGAAAATAAATATTCTACAGATTAAAGAGATCAAGTAGAGGATAACAGTGGAGAAGGAAATCGAAACTAATTCTCTATACCTGGGGATCTTTCTCATGTTCAGTTGAAATGTCTAGGGTTGGCTAACCAAAGCACAGCCTGTTTTAAATGATCAGCTTCCCTTTTCTCAGGAATAACTAGTCAACTAGTCCCTGCAGGAAGAACAGCACATTTCTATACCAGATTCATCTTAACTATGCTGAGTCCCCTCTAACTCACCTCCCTGAGGCACCACTCCTGGTGTCTTTAGCCATAAACGTTGTCCCACCTAAGTAACACATGTGAACACGTCAGTGGCGGAGTTGGTTAAAATGGATCCCAACCTTGAAGCCCCACCTTCCAAGGGTTTACACTTTACCCATGTTTTCCTCATGTGCACAGGGACATGGAGATGGCTGTGCAAGAATACAGTTGCAGCTTATTGTTACTGTTGCTGTTTTTCTTCTTTTGACTTAAAGAATTACAGCAACCATCCAGGAATGGTATCAGTGCTCTGGTCTGAGCAAAGCCTCTGCACTGCTTTCTCCTTTACATCCTTTCCCCAGGCCATTCCTACCAGCTGACTCTGTTCCAGGAAGTTTCTGACGATCCATAGAGGGAGACAGCTCTGAGGACTACTCACCCTGACCTACCAATCGTACAGGCCCCTTACAGCACAAGGAACCCAAAACAGTGACTCAGCTGCATCAGTTTACATTTACCATTCTGTCCCTCAGCTGCTGTGCAATGCCAGCAGGCTTAGAACAGTAACTGTCATTGCAGTTGAATATAATTAACCATATAATTCTGGCCGCTCAAATGTATTGCTACTGAGGATAAACCATGAAACTGGGATACTCTGAAGGACCCTTAATCAATAAAAATAGAGCAGTCACTTACTGAGTACTTTTTAAGTATAAGGCCCTCTGCAAGTGTCTGATGTGCCTAATCATTTAATCTTCAAACAATACTCTAAGGTAGGTACCCTTATTTTATACAGGAAGAAACTGAGGATCAGAGAGGTTAAGTGATGTTTCCAAGAGCACATAGCTAGGAAACAGCCAGGAGTCTGACAGCTTACTCTGATACCCTGTCCTCAATCCCATCTCCCTGCTCCTGAGAACACATGGATGCTCTGTGCCAGCTTGATTAGAGTCTTAAGTCACCACCCTTAACAAAGAAATTTCAATCAGAAATGTCAAACAAATGACAAGAATGAAAGGAATGGCTAATTTGGAGCCTTAAAGATTAATTGGTGGAGAGCTTGATCTGAGGACCTCAAGAAGATGGCATGAAACAGCCCAGAAGGGACCACCCTTTGGGAGAAGTTTGGGTGAGGGCAGGAGGGTAGCAGGAAGCAGGTCTAGGCCTCTAAGCTCTAATGTTATTTAGTTGCTCAGTAGTGTCTGACTTTGCAACCCCGTGGACTGTAGTCCTCCAGGCTCCTCTGTCCATGGGATTTCCCAGGCAAGAATACTGGACTAGGTTGTCATTTTCTTCTCCACTAGGCTCTAATAGGAAGTTTTGTTAGTGCCATGGAAAATCTGATTTAAAAGTTTTTTTATGTTACTGTGGTCCCTTATGCTTACCAAGCCTCTAAACACGCAAAATCCAGTCGCCAGAAGGAGACACAAAACCAACATTAAATCAAAGGGTCTTCTCAGCAGGTCTTTTGCTTGGACCTCTTGAATGACCTAAAATAGAGTTGGTAACTGATGAGGTGCCAAAGAATAACCTGAGATCTACTGAAACAAAGATACCATGATAAGAGAATTTCCAAGATTCAAAACCACTAACAAGGTAATTTAGGAAAATAGTTCCTCTCCCCAAGTCTCAGTTCTTCATCAGTGAAATGAGATTGGGCCTAGTGATCTTGAAGGGCCCTTCTGGTTCTATGAGGCCATATTTTTTTAAATAGCATTTTTATGATCTTAAGTGTAAAATATACTCATCTTTAAAATAAACTAGTACTCCGTCATACTACTATTAACACTTGTTGTATTTTCCAGTCACAAATACATAGTTTATATATATATATATATATATAATACTACATGTGTACATAGAATATATAATCTACGTTTATTTTTTCACAAAGTTAGGACTTAATGTATAAACAACTTTGCATTGTTTTTTAGCCTCTCACTACCTATAAGTACTTAACCACATTGTTAAAAGTTCTTCTAAAACTTACTACCACATGGTAGTGCCATCGTTGGATATTTAGGCATTTTCACTGTTTATACTTAATGCAATGACGGGCAACTTTGTCCATAAATCTTTGACAGGATTTCTGATGATTTTCTTAGGATACAGCCCTCAAAGTAGAATTACTAAGGTTAAAAAGTTAAATTTGTTAACATTGATAACATTGCCAAGTGGCTTTGCAGAGTGATTCTGAATCTGTGGTCGTATCAGCACTGTATGACTGCCTATTTCTCCCTGGCCATCACTGTATTTTAACATTTTTTAAAAAAATTAATGGTCTGTGTGTCTTACAACATGAACAATACAGATATGCTGGCTTGGAGCCATCAGTCAGTTAAGCAAGGAGGAAGGCTATGGTTTATTGTTGTTTAGTCACTAAGCCGTTAACTCTTTGTGACCCCGTGGACTGTATACAGCCCACAAGGCTCCTCTGCCCACGGGATTCTCCAGGCAAGAATAATGGAGTGGGTTGCCATTTCCCCCTCCAGGGAATTTTCCCAACCCAGAATCAAACCTACATCTCCTGCATTGTAGGCAGATTCTTTGCCACTGAGCCACTTGGGAAGCCCTTAAGGATATGGTTACTGTCTGCTTGGTTTTTTTAACAACCACCTCATTCCTCAAAAGGGTATAAGGGGCCACCAGTAATGAATGTGCCAAGCTGAGTTTACATAGCATGTGTCCGAACATTCACAAATGAAGTGTTTGTAAATTAAAATGTATTTTAATGAATTCTATTGTAAGTCTTTTTATAAAATGAAGAATCATGTTCTGATTATCTCTAGTAACTCATATTTTCATGTATCAATTTTGCTTAAGAATCTAATACCTATGAAAGGAAGAGAAACTTAGAAAGATGTCACTAGCTTAGAACTGAAGACCTTAACAGAGTACCTGCCGGCCAGTATTGTTTCACCTTGACCACCTTGGCTGTGACTGGAAGGGAGGTATCTCAGAAGATGTCCTGTAGCCAGTCTCCATGTGCCTGGATCTCCTGGTAATCAGACCCTCTGACTGTGTGCTACCTGGAACAGCAGTGTCTCTCCAGCCTCCCTCTGGGGCAGTAGTGCATAGATAGCTCTGAAAGAGGTGCCCAGGTGCTCAAACTCCAGGCCATTAGCACCGCCAGGTAAACCTCACACGCTGGGCAATAATGCGGAATCTAATGGGAACAGCCAATGTAACCTGTGGCACCGGAAGTTCCAAAAAGCATGGCCCAGCCAATCAAAGCAGATCTAGTCACACAGAAGCAGGCCATTCCGGCCGCCATTAATAAGGTGTGAACCACTGCTGCAGAATCAACACAGTCACGCTGACCGGCTGCCCCAAAGGCTATATAGTCCCTGGAGGCCTGGTCCAGTCCAATAGCTGATGGATACAAGTGACCTCTGAGTTTGAGAAGGTTTACATTTAAATTAATAAAATCACCTTTGAGGGATAATTATAATTTTCTGATGGCTGATTATAGATTCTGAAACCAGCCCAGACAGGAAGACAAGTATATGGTATGCTTAAGAAAAAGGCAGGGCAAATACGTGTTCCATACTTCCCTATTTAAAAGAAAGAAAGAAAAGGTCAAAAGTTTACCAAAAGTATACCCACATACAAGTAACATGTAGGATCCCTCCCCATCTCAAGTCATCTAAAATCCTGATATGGACCAGACAGTATTTTTAATGAGACCAGAAATATAGGTCAACTTAAAACTATTAGGTATTTGTTAATAGGTATGCCTTATTTACAGTACTTTAAAAGTAGACTTAATATAATATCCTGATTTCTGGCATGCGTAAATAACTTTTATATCAGCTTTCAAGAATCTTAATTTTCAAGTATGTTTATCATGTGCCCACCATGTGTCAAGTTATATATAATACAAAGAGATGTAAGAAATACTTTCATACTGAATGGAATGACAACCCCATTATTTATCCCACTAGATCTTTCTAGAAGTCATGAATCACTGATATTAGTCTAGTTGTTCAGTATACACTTTTGAAACTTGCTCAACAGCATTTCTTAAAAAGGAAAGTTGGAAGGGAAAAGAAGTAACTGCAAAACAGCTCTTTGGTAAACCTGGAATTTCTTGGCTCTATTACAACCAAAATAGCTTCCCTATTTAAAAATTATTCCCATTGTTTCAGAAAAGGAAAGTGAATTTAAGATAAAGTTTCTTACCTACAATGTTTCCTGGCACAAAAACAACAATGCTCATAATAATAGATCCGACCCAATATAGGCCAATGGTTCTATAACTTTCCCTGTAATGAAAAAAATCCTGACTTAGCACACTTGTTTTGGAATACTATTAGTATACTATTAGTATAAGATGCTCCACAATTGATCTGTTTTAACTAGTAAAGTATGTGAATTGAAAATGTACTGAATCAAGAGTAATAAATCCAGTACAAGGAACCCTGGTGATTGATCAAATTGCATTTCCCTATGTGATGAGCTATAGAATCCTCTTTGTGTCCTTTTGCATAGGAAATTATGCTTGCTACACCGATCTTCTGTTCAACTACACTATGGTCATCACTTCCGAAGGAGGCCTGCATTTCACTATTATTTATGAAACTCACAGCATGAAAGGGAAAAGAAGGTTCAAAGAAGAAAATTGGATCCATTTTTTAAATCATTGTAAGTATGAGTAGTAGGATGCTAACAAATGAACTTTCCCAGGTATCACAGAATTTCAAAGTCCTAAAGATAAATACACTAAGTGACACATAACTCATGTTCGGAAGGAGCTGCTAGACACATACCTCTAAGCTTAATAGGTGATGTTGACAAAAAGTTTTTGCAACCAATAACTGACAACCCGAGATGGTTAGATCGCATCACTGACTCAATAGACATGAGTTTGAGCAAACTCCGGGAGATGGCGAAGGCCAGGGAAGCCCGGTGTGCTGCAATCTGTGGCATCACAGAGTCGGACACGACTTAGCGACTGAGTAACAAGTGACAACCCACCTCCATAAGAGACTCAGAGAAATTCAAAAAGGGATTCTCTGATGGGAAAGAGAAGTGAAGAATACTGTGTGCTTTCTGCCCTGCAACGTATCAGATCCCAGAAGGCCCATTCATGGTGACTGGGACTGTCAGCAGGGGGCAAATCAGAATCTTCCCCAACACGACCACAGAAATGGTGGCCCACTCCTGGCAGGAGGCAGAGCCTGAGCATCCTCGGAGACACCTGCTGTGTTCCCTGGAGCTTGGGAACATTCATGAAGAGATGGGCGAGAGCCTAGAAAAGTCCAGAAATTAGCTGGGACTGTCTTGGAGTGGACAACTGGGGGCTGGGGAGGGGCCCAGGACAGTTGGTCAAGCTGAATTTCAACCTTGTGAGTAAGAATGTGAGACTTTAACCTGGAGTCAAAGGGAGGCCTGGGAAGGTAGGTGGACTTGAGACATCTTTAAAGAATTCCACCTCAATGGTATGCCTTCTGGATTATAGGGCTTCCAGCAGAAAGAAGCTGTGGGTGTACCTCATTGGCAGAATAGTCACACAATTTCAGTCCACAAGAGCATTGCTCATGTCAGGGATCAGGGTAGTGCAGAGGCACCTATGGTACATGCATATGTGCTAAGTCACTTCAGTCGTGTCCGATTCTTTGCAACCCTATGGACTGTACCCCACCAGACTCCTCTGTCCGTGAGATTTCCCAGGCAAGAATACTGGAGTGGGTTGCCATGCCCTCCTCTAAGGGATCTTCCCAACCCAGGGATCGAACCCACGTCTCTTATGTCTCCTGAATTGGCAGGTGGGTTCTTTACCACTAGTTACATCTGGGAAGCCCGGTTCCTATGGCAGGGGGTCTCCAAAGACCCCACACATGCACCCCACAAGGCAGAGCCAGCATATCACCTGGCTCCCAATACCCAGAAAACAGCACTGGTCACATAAGACTCTGCTCCTCTTCCTTTAATTCCATGTACACACACATTCTCCCAGAGGAGTGAGCTGAGAAGTAATAAAAGGACTGACCGTGTACCCCAGCCTCAGTGCAGACCGCTCAGTCTGAGGGTTAAACCTGAGCTAGAGGGAAAGAGAGAGCTCTGAACTGAAAGGAGTCTGAAGTTTTGAATTACAGTGGGCTTTTATTCCTGGAAATGAGAACGTTAAGGGTCTTAGAACATTAAGGGGTCTGCCGGAGCTGTTCATCGTGGCAAAAAAAAAGTGTTAGTCACTCAGTCATATCCGACTCTTTGCAACCCCACGGACTGTAGCCTACCAGGCTCCTCTGTCCATGGAATTTCCCAGGCAAATACTGGGGTAGGAAGCCATTCCCTCCTCCAGGGGATCTTCCTGACCCAGGGATCAAACCTGGGTCTCCTGCATTGCAGGTAAATCCTTTACCATTTGAGCGACCAGGGAAGCCAAAGGGGCAGTCCAAAGGCGTATGTTCAAAAGGGAGTAAGTGATGCAAAGTAAAACAGCCATGTCTCACTTGGGTCCACAGAGCCTGTACTCATGTCCGTGTGGCCCTCTCTATGTATCTGCCTTTGTACATCCCTGTTCCTTGCACACTCGCCTATCAGTTGCTAAGGTGACCCAGGCACACCCACCAGGTTAGCTGACTTACTCCCAGGCTATGGCTGCCACCATCACCAGATACATCAGATAATGAGCAGAGCCGTCCCAGTAGCAGATCATATGTCCATAGGCCGTGTTCAGATACGGTTCACCCTGACAAAAGCATAAGAAGTCCACTGTAAATAAAACTCAAACATTTCAAGGCAAAATACCAGATCAGTATTGCATGTAAAATAAAACAGCAAAACTAACATGTTCGTCTGCTGAAGTGAAACTATCAGAATCTGAGACAATTACAAAAATGGTAGGAACATGAAAATATACATGTCTTATATACATATATATGTATACAAAGATAAAAGACAGGGAAGCCTGGCAGGCTACAGTCCATTGGGTCACAAAGAGTCAGACATGACTTAGCGACTAAACAACAATGAGTATATACATGTACCCTGGAGCGGCCGAAACTATGGTCTGCCACAGCAGGTGGAATGAGTCTGTGCCTGTGCCATGCTGGGTCTACACAGGTGTGTTATTGTTCAGTCACTAAGTCGTGTCTGACTCTGCAACCCCATGGACTGTAGCCTACCAGGCTCCTCCGTCCATGGGGTTCTCCAGGCAAGGATATTGGAGTGGGTAGCCATTGCCCTCTCTAGGAGATCTTCCTGATCCAGCAATCGAACCCACATCTCCTGCACTGACAGGTAGATTCTCTACTGCCATCTGGGAAGCCCACACAGGTGTCTACAGTGATGCAAAACAGATGGTATCACAAGCAATCCTGCCCTTGTGGCGAACTCACTGAGGCCAAGTCCAGTCTATTACTAAAGGTGTTTATCTCTGGCCAGGCAGAGTGGCCAGAGGAGACCCTGCTGACTAGAGTCACTTGGCTGACCTTCAAAATTCATGCTGACCCAGAGGCCTGCTGGGCTGAGTGTAAGGAAGGCAGGGCTTTCCCCCACCGCTATCCCCTATGCAGGCATGGACGGGCTTCACACCCTGCCCCTCTCTCAGCCTTCCCAGCAGCACCATGGGATAGACACAAGTGATCCCATTTTACAGGTGAGCAAACAGAGGTTCCAAGAGGTTACCTGACCTGCCTAAGGTCACATGGCTAATTCCTAGCAGAAACTGTACTACCAGGAAGAGCCATGGGTTTCCCAGGTGCCTCATTGGTAAAGAATCCACCTGCCAATGCAGGAGACACAGGTTAGGTCCCTGGGTCGGGAAGATTCCCTGGAGAGGGGAATGGAAATCCACTTTAGTAGTCTTGCCTGGAGAATTTCATGGACAGAGGAACCTGGTGGGCTACAGTCCATGGGGGTCACAAAAGAGTTGGATATGACTGGGCAACTAAACAACAAAAAGAAGAGATATACTTCCAAGAAATTTTTAGTTTTATAAACACAGGTTATACAATGAGCCATTAATACATTTCCTTGTCCCAGGTGCTTTACGTTTGCAGGCCACTACTAGAATGTCACTGTCAAACCTGCCTGGGTGATTAGTGTCATTCTGGCTCCTCCCTACTCTCCTGTCTTCCCTTCTTCCACATCTGTGCTCTCCTGCCTTGTTTCAGATGTCTTCCTAAGATGCCTTAAGACCTTTCCACAACAAGGAAGAGTACAGATCAACCAGCCCATCAATCAGCCAACCAAGCAGGGGTTTTTCTGCACTTCCCTGGGGCAAGGACTGCCTGTCATCTTGCCTCACACATCAAATCATGTGAGCATCACAGGGCAGGGGGGTGGGGCGGGGGAGGACTTTAATACTCATGCCCAGCCCACATCTTTTCTCTGACATGCTTTGATTGAATAATACCATCCAAGGTCATGTTGTTTTTGGGGGGATTGTTTTTTGGCCATCCCACATGACAAGTGGAATCTTAGTTCCCCTACCAGGGATGGAACTTGGGCCCCTGACAGTGAAAGCATGGAGTCTTAGCCACAGGACCACCAGGGAAGTCCATCCAAGTTCATGGTTTTCATCATGCATGCCTACACATCTGGTTCTCTGACCCGTCCTGGCCTCACCCGGTGGCTTGCTGAGCATCTTCCTTCCACTGGGTGGTTCAGGAACCCTTCAAGCCCACCTTACCTCCTTTAACCCATCAGCTTCTCCCCTCAACTGAGCTCCGCTTGGCCCATGTTCATGGATACACCACTCAGCTTGCCCAGGTCAGAACCACAAGGTCATTGTCTACTCCTCCTCTTATGCAGTCTGCTGGCAGGTCCCATTGATCTATCTCTATGATGTCAACCCCAGGCAATCCTCCCTCTCATCACAGCCTCGTTCGAGCCCTCAGCATCCCTCACTGGACCTTTCCTATGTGGTTGTCCCACCTCTCTCCTCTCCTGCCGATTCACCACACCCCTGCCCTAGCTCTGGACATGTCATTCTTTGGCTCAGAAACCTCCCAAAGCTGGTGGCGACTGCAAGACCAAGCCATACCTCCTCTTCTCTGGCAGCTGGATCCCCCAGCCTGGCCCTGCACCCTTCCCACAGTTGCACCTCAGCCTCCTCCTCATCCCCCTTTTACCACCCTCACCAGCTCAAACTCCAGGCTCTCTTGGCAGCTACCTCCTTCCTAAACCCTCCTCGCTCTGGGCTCTGTGGCCCTGCACTCCTTGGGTATTTCTGCCTCTTTTTTAAATATATGTATTCTTTGTTGTTATTGTTGGCTGTACTGGGTCTTTGTTGCTGTAGATGGGGTTTCTCTAGTTGCAGAGAACAGGGGCTACTCTCTAGTTGCAGTGCACAGGCTTCTCATTATGGTGGCTCTTCTTGTTGTGGAGCACAGGTTCTAGGGCATGCAGGCTCAGTAGTTTGGGCACAAGGACTCAGTAGTTACACCCTGCAGGCTCTAGAGCACGGGCTCAGTAGTGGCGCACATGCTTAGTTGCCCCAGGGCATGTAGAATCTTCCTGGACCAGGAATCAAACCTGCATCCTCTGCATTGGTAGTCAGATTCTTGACCACTGGAATACCTGGGAAGCCCTCCTTCTGTGTTTGTGCCTGCCCTCTCCCAGGCCACTTCAGAGGCTCCTGATCTTCTGGCCAAGGTCTCCAAAGTTCCACCCTCAGCCCTCCTCTCTCTACCTTCTCCTCTCTTCTCAGACCTTCAGGTGCCAACTGTCCTGAGATGGTCCCTGTATCTCTTCCCTGAGCTCAACACCTGCAAAGCCTTGCCTGCTGGGCCATCTGTCAGGATGTCCCTTACCCAACTGAAACTCCTCACATCCCCAGATGAACTCAGCATCATCCCTGCCTGGCAGTGAGGAGCCCTGTGCTATTTCTCATCTTGAAGCCTCTGCCCACACTGTCTCTTCTCCTTGTAGTCCCTCCACCCCCAAGTCTATCTGGAAAACGTGTGTCATCCACTGCTACTGCCATTTTTAAAAAATACTAGGGCAGGGCTTCCCTGGTGGCTCAGTAGTAAAAAATAAAAATACGCCACCTGCCAATGCAGGAGACATGGGTTCCATCCCTGGTCTGGGAAGATCCCACAGGCCAAGGGACAGCTAAGCCTGTGCACCACAACTACTAAGCCTGTGCTCTAGAGCCCAGGAGCTGCAACTGAAGCCCTAGAGCCCATGCTCCATAATAAGAGAAGACCCTGCAATGAGACACCCAGGTGCTGCCACAACTAGAGAGTAGCTCTGGCTCTCTGCAACTAGAGAAACGCCTGTGCAGCAAAGAAGACCCAGCACAACCAAAATTAAATTTAAAAAAAATTTTTTTAAAGCTAGGGCAGCGTCTCAGAGGGCCCCCCTTAAGTGTTCCCAGAGTCAGGATGGCATGTTAGCTCTTATTTTCGCCACTACTCCCAGCTCATCCCTGAGACCTACTCATTCCAGCCACTCAAATTCTCTGAAGTTCATCCCTCCTCTACCATTCATGCTTGGCCTCCATCTGGGTCACCTTCATTCCCTCACTGGCCCTGCAGGACACCTCCTGGCTGGTGTCCTAGCTCACAGCACTGACCTTTCCCTTCAAACCCATTCTTCTCTGAGCTGACTGCATTGTCCCCTGACTTAACATCTTCCCTCACACGAAGGACAAAACCCAAACTCCCTTGGCTTGCACTCAAAGCTCCCCATTACCTGAAACATGAATGATGACTACACTGCTCCCTATTTCCTAGTGACCTTGAGTATGTTACGTAACCTCCCTGGGGCTAGATTCATCACACCGTCAAATAAGGAACGAGGACCAGCTCTGTCAAGTGCCAGGTAGATCAATAATGTGATGAGGGGCAGAGCACGTATTCATCATCACAATCAAATGGCTTTATTAACTGACTCCCGTGTTTGGCAGTTTACACATTTAAGACTGACTGACTTGGGCTTTATTTTTAAAAGAAAAGTCTTTTAAAAGTCTTTTTAGAAAATGGCAATAGCAGTGGATGACACACATTTTCCAGATAGACTTGGGGGTGGAGGGACTCCAAGGAGAAGAGACAGTGTGGACAGAAGCTTCAAGGAGTAATGCATTGATAACAATAGATACACAGGCTGCTGCTACTAAGTCACTTCAGTCGTGTCCGACTCTTTGCAACCTCATGGACTGTAGCCTACCAGGCTCCTCTGTCCATGGGATTCTCCAGGTAAGAATACTGGACTGGGTTGCCATTTCCTCTTCCAGGGGTCTTCCCCACCCTGGCATTGAACCCTCGTCTTTTACATCTTCTCCCTTGGCAGCTGGGTTCTTTACCACTAACTAGCACCACCTGAGAAGCCTTAAAGTACCCCACTTATTTTAAACACAAGTTGAGGAGAGTGGTGAGTCAGGTATGAAGACAGAGCTCTAAAACCCAACACTGCGGAGAGCTGCCTCCCACAGTCTAATCCTAACTTTCCGTTTCACTTTCCACATGACTGAGTGTCCTGCGTCCACGGCAGTCAATGAAATACCACGTCGTGCCTTCTTACACGACACGAAAGGATTTCCAGCTAGAGCAATACTGTTGAAGTTGCTGACCCTTCGGTTCCGGGCACATGGTGGCTAAGCGTACCTCTCTAAGGTAGTGCGTCATGAACCCGTCGATGATCCCATCTTGTTCCAGTCCTATGATGAGGTTTACGACGCTGGTAAATCCGAACACCGCGTACACTAGAGCAGAGAAAGCAACAGTTCAGAAAGCCACAGCTCAGGGGGCTAAGCCTAAGAGCTTGGCGTCCACCAGTAATGATTTATTTTTTACTTTTATTTATTCAGCTGTGCTAGGTCTTAGCTGAGGCATGTGGGATTCTAGCTCCCCAGCCAGAGATTGAACCATGGGGGCCCCTGAAGTGGGAGCATGGAGTGTTAGCCACTGGACTACTGGGGATGTCCTCAGTAATGATTTCTTGTCATGTTTTCCAGAAGACTCTATAGATGCCGTCAACAGGGACTCATCGAACGTACCTCCCATGCACACAGCTGGAGCTGCCCGCCAGTGTCATGAACCTGCAAGAGGACACCCACCGGGAGGTATGCCTGACAAGGTCCCAGGGGATTCTATCAGGCTGCCCGACTCCTCCCCTCCACTTCCTACAGTGGCTGCCAAGACCACATCTGCATTCCCGCTGGGCAGCAGGAATGAAACCACTCCTCTGTGGCCCAGGAAGCACAGAGGTGACCATTGACTCAAAAGAGATCATTCACATCAATGGTTACCAGGTGGCCTAACTCACAGTGTATCCAACATGTTTGCCTTACCCCACACTGAAGGTCGTACAGACAAACAGTGGCTGATGTGAAAGTAATGGCTGTTTTAGGAAGGAAGGCCAGTGATTTTTAGAAAACTGGATATGAGGTGGAATCATTGAATATTAAACAGGGAATGCCACAGCATCTTAGAGAATCTCACTATGGCTGTGAGAAGCTCCTCAGTGGGCTGAAAACTATCAGCAACAACTACCAGCTGAAAACTACCAGCTAAGGAATAATACTTTTTAAACAGTGAATGATCAAATTTAGCATGTGGCAGTTTGTCAATAAAGCTGTCTGTTCAAATCATAACAAATCAGCATCAAACTGTGTGATGGGCATGGATGGTAAAAAAATCTGGTGGTGGGACTTCCCTGGTGGTCCAGTGGTTAAGACTCTGTGCTCCCAGTGCAGGGGCCATGGGTTCCATCTCTGGTCAGGGAACTAAGATCCCACACGCTGCAGGGCACACCCCAAAAGAAAGAAATTTTAAAAAACATCTGATGGTGAATATAAAAACAGCTGTGAAACAAGAAAATGCCTAGGAGAGCGGGCAAGGTTAACTCACAGAGCAGGGAAGCCGGCCTTGCCTTAAGTCTGCAACCAGGAGTGCAGTGTCTACATTTTCCCCAGGAAGAGCAGGAGGCCCACACGTGCCCTTGCCACCCCATGCCTCTATGCAGGCCTTTGGTCCAGATCTCGCTGACAGTGAGGAGCCACTAGGTGATCAGCCATTGCGTCTCTCCCGGAAGAGGAAGCCTTCAGCAACTGATCATTCGGCTGTTCTGCCAACAATCACTGATGCCAACAGTAGTGTCAGGCTCTGGGTCACTGATGACAAGGACAGTCGCTGCCCTCCAATTGGGGCTGCACTGACTGACATGAGGACAGAGGACTCAAGGAGAGGAGAGTCCTCAGCCCTGAGGAGCCTGGAGAAACACGAGTGCAGCCAAGCGTGAGCTCCACGGAGCACTGAGGAAGGGGAAGGAAGCCGGCAGCAGGAGGCCAGTCTGCAAACGTGGGCAGAGGCCAGACCAGCGGCAGGTGGACTGGAGGCAGAAAGAGGACATGGATTCAGACAGGCCCAGCTCATCGACTAGGGCTGTCAGGGCCTAGGTAAGTTACATCATTTCTCTAAGCTTCAGAGTTTTTTATATGCAAACTGGGAGAAATTTGGGGCATCAATGCTGTCTCACTGGCTGTAACCTTGACCCCATTTCTCAGCACCTCTGAGCCAGATTCTTCCTGTGTACAGGGAGGATATTGTTGTGAAAGAGAAAGTGAAAGTCGCTCAGTGTCTGACTCTTTGTCATCTCCTGGACTGTAGCTGCCAGGCTCCTCTGTCCATGGAATTCTCCACGCCAGCATAATGGAGTAGGTAGCCATTCCTTTCTCCAGGGGATCTTCCTGATCCAGGGATAGAACCCAGGTCTCCTGAATTGCAGGCAGATTCTTTACCATATGAGCCACAAGGAGAGCCCTGTTTGTTGTGAGGATTAACTAAAATGATACTGCTAATGTGCTCAGAGTCATACTAGGCACACCACAAGTGCTCAATCAGTGGTGTTTTCATTTATTTAAGATACATGTGTATTTGCCAGGCAGTGGTTCAAGTACTTTACAAACAATATCTTATTTAATGTTTGTACCAGCCCTCCATGGCAAGTACTATTATTTTCCTCATTGTACAAATGCGCTTACTGAGGCACTGGAGGGCTAAGCTCAAAGCCAAATGGAAGGGGCTGCAAATAGCTGGCTGAAGGCCGAAAGCCAGGAAGGAGCTGGTATAAGAGCCGAGGTCAGAGGTCAGAGCATGGCTCAGGTCAGAGGTCAGAGCATGGTTTGGGGCAGAGGCGAGGAACAGAGGGTTGTCCTGTCTGGGTCCCAACTGGGACAGGGTGGGGTCCACCGCTTACAAGAGTCCTTTGCTTAGAGGGAAGCAGGGCTGCATCTTATGGAGATACTCTTGCACCTCACATCACCTTACCAGTTGGCTCAGAGTATTCACAGCCACAATGGAAAACAGACAGGCTCACACGTTGTGCTCTGAAGGTGGACACAAAAGGCCCCCTCCCATGGAGACATACCATAGAACAGTGGGTCCCGAGGGGGTTTTCTCTTGACCAGGACACGAGCCAGCAGGGCCACCAGGAGCAGGACAATGGCAGCAGCCCCTACAATCGTCCAGGAACTGCAATGACCAGAAAAGGGAGGTGGTCACTTATCAATATAAACACACGGGTACATGGAATTTCCTGGCTATTGAATGCATTCTCTCCCAGTGCAGCCTCTGCCTACAGCCCAGGCACTGTGGCATTCATGAAGTTTGTCTGCAGAGTTTGGGCCCCTCTGGGCTGCCCCATGACTTTCAGGGACCAGAACCAGAGCTACCAGGTCCTCACTCTCCTGTCATCCCACCCAGCTGGGCGAATGATGTGTCTGAGTGCCCTCTGCCACTGTCCGTCTGTCACTGTCCACCTGCTCCTCCAAGCCCTGTGCCTGGTGTCTGACAGGTGTAACCACTGAATCTGCCTCTTCCCGCAGGGCTGGCTGGAAACCCTAACACTGAGCTCCAGGGAGCATGCAGGAGTCACACCTACATCACCTTCTATGGAAGAAGGGCCCCAGGCTGTGTGTATAATCAAAGGGACCAGAGGACCAGGCCAACCCAAGGGGAGAAGAGCTGGGACTGGGCCCAAGGCCTGAATGAAGCCAGCACCCCGACACCCAGGAAGCAAAGGTGAGCTACACTGGGCAAAGCCCTGGACTTCCTCCTGGGAAAGAGCATGGCCCAAGGTGACAGGGAACAAACAAAGCCACTCCTCAGCGGGACAGAACAAGGGTACAAGGCTTGCTGCAGTGAGCAGTCGAGGGACCGGGAGGCTGGAACCTACTCTGCCCCTGCCTCCGGGCCTTAGGAAAGTCATGTCGTCACATCATCTGCTTTTTAGTTAATTAAGACATATTGAGGGACTTCCCTGGTGATTCAGTGGTTGGGACTTCACTTTCCAATGCAAGGGGTGTGGGTTCAATCCCTGGTTGGGGAGCTAAGATCCCACATGCCTAGAGGCCAAACAATCAAAACATAAAACAGAGGCAATATTGTAACAAATTCAATAAAGTCTTTTAAAATGGTCCACATCAAAAAATCTTTAAAAGTAAACATATTAAGGAAAAATGCATTGCACACCCCTATAGGCCAGTCACTGTGGATGAAATAGAGAGACCTCTGTCTACACAGGAGGACCTATCTCAGTGTGCTAAGCTCTCACCCAGAGGTCACCTCCCATCCTAAGAGGTATTTTCTCTCTCATACCTCCACACTGACAGGGCGTCCAGTTCTAGACTAAGCACCAGCCAGCCCATTCCCAGGGTCTGCTACACTAGGGCCTCCTTGGTAATCCTCGAGAGCTGCTCTAGCACCACCCTTTAGCCAAGACCCTTCCGCACCATCACAGAGGATGTCTGGATAACCTTTGCTGTATGTCCTTCGGACTTCTGGAAAGTACCCTTCACAGCCCAAGACCTACTAATAGCTGAGGGAAAAACTCATGCTGAAGTTCATTCCATACTCTACAGTTGGAATGGGTGCAGGCACCAGTCAGAAATTTGCTCCTAATGTCAGACAGGTCAGAGAGGGAGTGATCCATCTGTATGCAGGTAGATGAACCCCAAGGAGAGTGGCCTCAGGTCCATGAAAACTGTATCCCTTGCACCTGGCCCCAAGCTCCACTTAAGAGTTGAGGAGTGGTTTCTGGGAATCAGGAGCACCTAGACTTTCAAATGCCACCGCAGACCTACAGATTCAGAATACTACAGGTGTGGGGTATGGGAATAGGTTAATTTTTTCAAGATACCTGGGTAAGTATACACAGAAAATCTGCCTTAGGGACCTCTTTTAAGATTTTCAGGAACTGATGGATGAGTGAGGGAGGGAAGGGAAGGGAGAGAAAGAAAGGAAGGAGAAATGGATGGATGATGGATAAATGGATGTTTGGATGGATAGATGGATGGATGACAGATGATTGATGGTGGATGGTGGGTGAATGGATAGATGGCTAGATAGATGAATGATGGATGAATGAATGGATGGATGACAGATGAATGGTTAGATAATGGATAGTGGATAATGAATGAATGGATTGTGGATGGATGGATGGTGAATGATGGATGGATGGGTGGAGGGATGGATGGATGGGTGGAGGGATGAATGGATGTTTGGATGGATAGATGCATGCATGACAGATGATTGGTGGTGGATAGATGAATGGATGGATGAAGAATGACAGATGAATAGATGACAGATGGATGGTTAGATAATGGATAGTGGATAGTGAATGCATGGATTGTGGGTAGAAGAATAGAAGGATGCATGGTGAATGGACGACATAGTTCTATGATAAAAATGAAGACGACCATGTCAGTGTCCAGATTAAGAGACTGAAATAGGAGATTTCTAGTGCCACACATAAGTGGATGCTCCAAGCTCCTCCTGTAGGATGAGCCAAAGAAGGAGACAATGAAAGAGGGAACTAATATGAGTCAGGAACACATTGTTGGGCAGAAGCATCCTGTGAACAGAGGCGAGGTTAAGCTGCTGTGTAGGCTGAAGGGTCAGGAAGATCCCCTGGGAAAGGGAATGGCTACACATTCCAGTATTCTTGCCTGAAGAATTCCTTGGACAGAGGCCCCTGACAGGCTACAGTCCACGGAGTCACAAAGAGTCGGACACTACTGAAGCGACTTAGCACACACGCACACACAAACAGGTAGGCTGACAAAAGTTTTCATCACAGCCTGACTCTGGCAGGGGCCAGGGACGACTCCCATCCCTGTTCCCATCAAGGAGCCGGCTCACAGCCAGCACCATCACACAGCTGGTGCCCTTCTGGACTAGAGAGCAGTATAAACTGCTTCATGGTGTTTGCTCCCACTCTCCACCTCTAGGGGAGGAGCAAAGGGTGAAGAGTAACTGGGGCAACAGAGCATCTGCATCTCCCAGTGACAGCCAAGTGCTGTCAAGTCCAGTGTGTGCTCCCCCTCCTCAGAACAGGGGGAGATGGGCCAGCAGGGACCTGGAAGTGGGGGAGGGGTACGGGCTGCCACTAATACGAGGGTGGAAAAGCTGTTAGTTTTGTAATGTGTGTGTTTGGGGATGAGGCTGATGAGTTTCTGATGACCTTACATGAACAGATGGCTACTGAAAGGGATCATGTGTGCGTATGAGTTGCGTATGTTCATGTGTGTCTATGAGATACAGATAGAGAACTTAACTCTTCCTGATGCCTCAACTTAAGTGACTTTTTCTATTCTTCAGGCTTTTGTAAAAGGTCTGGTGGGAAGGAAGCTTCAGCTAATTCAACTAATGCAAACTAAATGGGATGCTTGCTAGGCACAAGCCCTCCCATCCCCGCACAGGGCAGGACAATGCTAAGGGGAGCCATGGCCTGAGAAGGTAAATTCTGACCACAGAGAAGTAACACTTGTGGGAAAAGCACAACCCAACAGGGGCTCAGAGGAGGCAGAGACAGAGGGAACAGAGACTCCCCTGCTTGAGGAGGAGTCTGGAAGAGGCAGAGGTGGCATTTTACTCCAGGTTATAAAGTCCAGATGTGGCTTCAACTATCAGGGACAGGAAGGAAGGTGTCCCAGTCCCAGTGAACAGTGTGAGCAGCAGCAAGGAGGTGGGGGATTAAGGAGTGTCCAGGGCACAGACCAGGTGGCGCTAGTGGTAAAGAACCCGCCTGCCAATGCAATGAGACTCAGTTCGATCTCTGGGTCAGGAAGATCCCCTGGAAGAGGACACAGCAACCCACTGCAGTATTCTTGCCTGGAAAATCCCATGGACAGAGGATCCTGGCAGGCTACAGTCCATGGGGGTCTCAAAGAGTCAGACATGATTGCAGGGACTTAGCACAAGGGCACAGAACAGTCTAGTGTGGCTGAAGCACCAGCACAGCTGACTGGGCTGGGATGGGGGGCTAAGGCAGACATGCGAAGGCAGTGCGAAGGGAAACTCCCTGGAAGGCTCTGCCAGAGAGGGCCAGTACTGCTGGCGGGGTGGGGAGAACAGGAAGGAGGAAACAGATGCTAGCCCAGCCTCAGGACTGATGGGGAAGGAGACCGTGGGAGGGTGGGACGACGGGAGTAGAGGAAGAAGAGGGAGGAGTCAAAGGCTACTGGGATTTTAATCTGCAGGAGGACAGGAAGAATGGCTGGAACCAGTTTTTCAGAACCCCCACAGGGCTCAGCAATGTGCTCAACAACACACAGCAGCACATAGTTCAGGATGTGCTCAATAAATGCAATCACCACCTTCCCAGGAGCTGAAATCAAAATCTCAGAGTCATCCTCAGATCCTCTCCACGCCACACAATCCTTCCATAAGCCGCATGACCCTCCCTCCCAAAGATCCCCTCCTCAAGCCATGTCCCTCTGTGGACACTGCTCCCTGGTCCCCTACCTGGAAGGCTCTGTCCCTAGATCTTCCTGACGCCATCTCCTGCAGCTCATGTCACCTCCTCCAAGAAGGCTTCCCTGATCCCCAGTACCCCCCATCACTCTCTCAAATCGCCCCATTTTATGTGTTTATGCCTGTCTCAACAACACACCTCCCGGATCTCTTGTGGTTTCTTGATAGCTAGTTCCCCAGCACCTGGAACTGTGCCAGGCATACATGTGTCCTCAATAAATTTTCATTGAGCTGCCCATAATGCCATTTCAGGACGGCAGAGTCCGGCATGCACTGTATTCATGGATCTGTGACAGTCCCTGCCCAGAGATGCTTCATCCAGGAGTCGTTCCCCAAGATTGGATTCGTTCCCCAAGGCCTAGAGAGCACCCCGATAGATGGGTGCAGTCTGGATAAGGCCCTCAGCCCCCGGAACGAGTGAGGAGGAAGTCACTGCCCCGTGGGCAGACACTTCTCCACAGCTTGAAGGTCTGGAGAGCGGGTGCAGCATACACACTGATGCAATTTCCTTAGCACCAACTGCTGTGGGAAGCAGCGCAGGTTACTTCCTCCCCCGGGCTGACAGCAGGAACATCAGCAGGCTCGGAGGTCTGGCGCCTTTCCCGCCGCTGGGGCAGGCCGGCCACTGCCGGCTACTTGGCCAGAGAGCCCTCACAGGAGAGACAGGTCTTTGAACCAAGTCCATCTGCTGCCTCCTTCAGCCCCACCCATTTCCCTAGCATGGAACTGCCCTGCCGCTCGCCAGGCTCCCCATCCTATACTCCACGGGCGCCCTTATGGCATCCTGACAATAGGATGGAAATACAAGCCATTTGACAGACCAGAAAACTGAGGCCAGGCCTAGCACCCAGGCCTTTGCCAGTTCATTCCGCGCTATTTCTGCTAGTCATTCACAACAGTTTCTAAAATTAATACGAAATGAGAAGTATGCGTGTGTCCATACATGGAAACGTTCCTGCGAAATGCAAAAGGATCGAGGCGCAGCCGGGCTCCTAGCTGTCGGTGTGTAGACCTCCCCACCTCTGCCCCTGGGCACTTCAAGGGCAGGGGCATTGCCTTAATGACCCCTGTAACCCTGGACACCTGGCTGGGATACCAGCACCGCGATACCTGGCACGACACCCAGCTCTCGGCCCCAAAACTGCGCCCGAGTGTCAAAGATGCCAGCCCGAGCGAGCGAGGATCCTGGCCCGCGGGACTCCGGGCGCCTCCCCTCCTCCGGCCGGCCACGGGGAGCCCTGGCGGCCAGCGAGCCTCTGCCCTGCCTGGCGGTTCAGCCCCCCTCTGAAAAGTTGCTGGGGCGCCCGCCACGCCGACCCCCACCGCTTGCGCGCGCCCACTCACTCGTGTTGGGCAGCCAGGTGGTTGAAGACGTAGGTGACTGGGATGGCCGAGAGGGACAGCACGAAGACCCCCGTGGCCGCCGAGGCACTCATCGCCGCTGCCGCGCCGCTAGCCCTTCACCGCATCCCGCGCGGGCGCCCCGCCCCAGCTTCCGGCTGCGCCCGCGCCCCTCGCGAGTGCCCTTCCAGACGCCCCGCGCCGCGCCGCGCCGCGCCCGCCCCGCCCGCGCGCCCCCCGTGCCGCGCCCTCAGCAGCGCGCCCTCCGCGCGCCCGCCCGCAGCCGCCCGGTGCGCAGGGCCGCGGCGCGGTCCCGGGAGGCGCCCTGCCGTCCTCCCGCCCAGCGTGGCTCGGGCTCCACGGCGAGCGCGGGGCGGCGCCGAGGAGTGACCAAAGCCCCCTGCTGGGGACAGGTGTCCCCCAGGCGCGCGCTCTGCGGGAAGGTGGCGGCCCGGGAGGCGGGCTCGGGACGCCTCCGGGAGCTGGTCATCGACGACCCAGAGAGGTTCTGGGCCGAGCTGTGGGCCAGCGTAGGGTGGAGCCACACCCGGGGTGTCGGAGCGGGAAGAGCCCGCGAGATCGTCCACGTGGGGAACCCTCGGGCCGGGATAGGGAGGGATAAATGATCCCGAAGCCTTGGAACCTCTCCACCGGCAGCCGGCAGCGAGTCCCGTTTGAACCCCGAGTCTGAATACGGGGTAAAAACCACGGCTACGCACTCGCCTGCTGTTGACCTTGATCAAATAACTTAACCTCTCTGTCCTTCCCCTTCTCTACAAAACGGAGATCACCCGCGTCAATGTGATTGTGGGATTCACGGAGTTAATGGACACGAAGTGCTTGCCCAGTACTCCTCAGTCCACTGCTATCATCTGCAATTCCAATTTTTTAATTGGAACTGAGACTCGGAGGAATACGATGATTGAAGAGACTAGAACGCCTAGTTATTTTTATTCCAGGTCGTGTTCCTGGAAGCCAGCTTACCACCAGCCAGCGTGCACAATTGGCTTCCCCAGAGATGCCCACCACAGAGAATACCTTGTGCCTAGTCTGCCCTGGCTGCTTGACTGTGTTAGGCGGCGGCCTCAGAAAGCACCCCATGGGACAGAGCCTGGATTCCTTGCTACCGGGAAATGGAAGGTAAGTGTGGTTCAGACAGAACAGCTCGGGCAACCAAGGGAAGCGCCTGTACTTAGTGACCTTATGACAACCGCAGCGTGTGAAAGAGGCCCATTTTAGAGAGAAGAGAAGAGAGTGGCAAACAGGCTCAGAGCCAGGGCCACTCAACTTTCCAAAAGCCAGCTCTCCCTATCCCCTCGTCCACCGCTTCTTGGAGGCCTTCTCAAACTCGGAGGTCATCGTGATCAAGCCTTGGCCCAAACTGTAACATATCCAGAGCTTCCCCAAGCGATGTCCTTACCTGTGACCTGGACATCACCGCCTTCCACAATGACTCCTTTACCAGCTGCTTAGCCTCCTTACTCCTCTCCATCACCAAATATCTCCTCCTAGACCCCTTCTCTTCTCCCAGCCAGTCTCCCAGGCCAGCCCAGCCCCTCCATCACCACCCAAACCTTGCCGAATCAGTCTTGCCTTCTCTCTTATACCTTGAACCTCTCTAGCTACCCTGGGTCCTCCTCCCTCAGTCTAGACACATGTTTATGTATGAGTCAGTTTAGAAAGTGCTCCCTCGGTGACAGGCTGTGACCTGGGACCCTCTGCTACTACAGTGCTTGCACCTGGACACACCTCTACTCCAGCAACAAAATATACAGGGAAACTGTATGGGACTAAAAATAACTGCAACCAGGAGCAGTTGGAGCACTCTGGACCAAAAAGATGCAGATTGAAAAGCCCAACTGCCAGTTTTGAAGAGCCTGAAACAAAAACAGGGTGTCAGGAGCAAAGCAGGGTACTCATGCCCCTTTCACATACACCACCTAAGGGGTGGGCAAAACACCCAAGCCACCCCTCTGGCCCAAGCTGTGGACACACAGCTACCCTCACCCCATAGAAGAAACAAGCTCACCCCCTAACTCAGGGATCAAGAAGGGGAACCCATTGTTTGTTTTCACTCCCCCTCACTACAGACAGGTCCCGATGAATGTGTGGCCACTTGTTGGTGTGTTGTTAGTCGTTCAGTCATGTCTGACTCTTTGCAACCCAATGGACTGTAGCCTCTCAGACTCCTCTGTCCATGGAATTCTCCAGGCAAGAATACTGGAATGTCTGGCCTCTAGTCAATTTCTATTGAATAGGCAAGGTGGGAGAAGGGCATTGAAGCATGTTAATTGTCATGTGTCTATTCAATTGCCAGCCCAGGATTGATGCTCGGGACTGGTGCAGCGAGATTTCCCGGGGGGGAGGGAGGAGGGAGGGGGGATCCGGAGGGGAAGCATATGTAAACCCATGGTGATATCATGACAATGTATGGCAAAAACAATAATAAAAAAAAAATGCAGGTGTTAGTGAGAAAAAAAAAAAAAGAATAGGCAAGGTGTGGTAACACCTGGACCTGTGTATCATCTTCATTCGCCATCGTCTTTCTTTCCTTTCCCATCCATGCTGGGTTTTAATGACCCCATCTATGCTAGTAGACCCCCAAATGATCTTTCCTAGCACTGATGTCTCCCCTCAGCACTGCCCTCTGGCCTTCCACAGGCACCTCACACTCAACATGGCCAAACTGGAATTCCCCATCTGCCTCAAGTCCACTCCAGCCTTGTCTCATCCGGTGGCGCTACCATTCACCTGGTCATCCAGAATCCTGGGAATCCACATCTGCTCTGGCCAATCCCGAATTTCCATGCTTACCGCAGTCCTCCTAATGTTACTTTCCAAATATCTCTCAAGTCTGTTTGCACCTCCCTATCCACGCCATTGCTGTCGAATTGCAGGTCTCTACCATCATCCAGGTTCCAGCCTCCTGCCTCATCTCCCTCCTCTGTCCTCACCTGCTTTGAAAGACCACCCTCCTACCCTCTTTGCTTTCTTCATAGTACTTTATTTGTACCATCCAAAACCATCTTGTTTACACATCTGTCTCCTGTTCTGTGTCCCTCTCTCCATTATGATGTAAGTGCCCTGTGGTCAGGAACGTTATCTACTTACTTTACTATTCTGTTCCCATCACTTGGACTAACAGTTGTCTAGAGCAGGCATTTAAGAGATGTTTGTTCACAGAATGAGCATTCTGGATCATCATTTTCTGACAGAAATATAAAACAAGCCACAAATGTGAACCTTGTGTATAGTTTTAAATTTTCTCATGGCCACATTAGAGAAGTAAAAGGCAGAGGTGAAATTAGTTCTAATAATATATTTTATCTAATGTGATATGTCCAAAAGATTATTGTTTAGGTGGTCATCAAGATGAAAGATATTAATGGGAAATTTTACACTCCTTTTTTTAAAAACAAGAACTTTAAGAAATATATTTACTTATTTAGTTTTGGCTGCCTGTGGGCTTTCTCTAGTTACAGGACACGGGCTTCTCACTGCAGTGGCTTCTCTTGTTGCAGAGCACAGGCTAGAGCTCGGGCTCTGTAGAGGTGGTGCACAGACTTAGTTGCCCTGCCGCATGTGGGATCTTCTCTGACCAGGGATTAAACTGAACTTGTGCCCCCTGCATTGGCAGAGGGATTCTCAGCCACTGGACCACCACCACATTCTTTTTTTAATACTAAGTCTTTGCAATTGTGTATGTATTTTGTGCTTAGAATATATCTCGTTTCAGGCTAGTCACATTTCAAGTGTTCAATAGCCACATGTGGTCAGTGTTTCTGTATTGAACTTCACAGCTCTGGACTTGTTCCTCCTATCAGATCAAACTGACTTCAGTTTTGCTCTATGTTTCTTTAAGAATAGATACAAAAATTAAATCCCTAATAAACTTATTCAAGCATCCTCAGAGAGTCTACCATGTTTGTAAGAAATGGTCACACAAAGATGAATTATAAATACATCTTGCCCAAGAAGACCATAGTCTGGTGTGAGAAAAGCACATGTTAACAAGTAGTATGCAAAAGATGCATGTACAAATTGCTGTAGGCATCACCAGTCTCTCTAGAGGAGTTAAGAAGAGCTTCAGAGAGAAGGTGAGTCTTTAGACCAGCCTTGCTAAACAAGTAAAAGCTGGCCAAGTAGACAAGAAATAATGGGGTTTTCCAGGAAAGGGAAATAACACATGTTAAAGGCAGAAATGTATGAGAGAGCATGTCACTCAATGAGCTTCAAGCTGTTTGCTCTGGTTGGAAGTACTTGTGCATGAGGGGGGCTGGTAGGAAGTAAAGATGGAGAGGTGATCAGAGGCTCAATCTTAGAAAACTTCAAGGGCAGGGAGCATGTAAGATTTATGCCTGGGTCCTGCATGCTGCAACTAAAGATCCCAAAAATGTGCAACTCAGACCCAGCACACATATATGCCAGAAAGCAATGCAATATTGTAAAGCAATTATCCTCCAATTAAAAATAAATAAAGTAAAAAAAAAATTAAAGACCCAGCACCTCCAAATAAATAAATATTTTTTAAAAAGAAAAAATATTTGAGTAGGAGGAGAGGCTGACTTCATCGGAATAACTTTTACTTTTTTTTTTAACCTGGGGACAAGATAATGAAAGCATAGAATCCTAACCACTGGACATCCTGGAAATCCCCCAGAGTAACATCTTTAAAGCCCTGCCTGGCAGCTGATGTGGAACAGGGTTTAAAAAGAGGAGAAGTAGGAGGCAGGAAGTCCACTTAAGAGACTTATTCTAGCAAGAGATGCTGAAGGTCTGAACCAAAGTGTTGGCAACGAGAGGGAAGAATGAAGAGTAGTTCCTGCTCACCGCAGCCAGAGAAAGCCAGAAAGCAGCAACAAAGACCCAGTGCAGTCAAAAGTAAATAAATAAAAATTTAAAAAGTAAGAAAATATCATACAAATAAATAAAATAGTTTTCATGCAGATATCTTTTTTTAACAACTTGTTTATTTCCTCATTTTAAAAGTTTTGGATGCACCCTGTGGCATGTGGGATCTTGCTTCCCAGAACAAGGATGGGGTCCACCCTCTCTGCATAGGAAGGTGGATTCTTAACCACTGGACCACCACGAAGTATCCCTTCTTCTCTTGAAAAAGGGCTGGATATGACTTAAAAGGCATTCAAACAGTAAAGCTGTTTAGTCTTTGATATTCAGTTTGTTTGTTTTTTTTTAAGACCATCCATCCTGCAAGCCATGAAGGCTGATATTGTAGCCAAGAAATTGGACTCCAAGCTTTCTGCAAGCAAAAATAGACACACTAAGGTCCGTCCTCTGCCCATTCCCTGATGAGAAAGACAGTTTTTTGCGTGTTGATTCAAAATAATTGACTAATCAGGAATGACACTGAAGGGCCCCTGACCATGCCTGCTTCTGCCATGGAGGAAAGTGAGAGCAGCACATTAGAGAACTTGGTCATGTAAGGAGAAACTGGGGAGAAAGCTGCTGGCCAGGGACCGAGGGAGCAGAGTCAGCCCCGTGTCCATGCTATAGCTCCCCATTCCAGCGCCTCTTTCCCTTGTTCAGTTTTCCACTTTTTTCTTCCTTCCTTTCTTCCTTTTCTTTCTTATTTGTTCTTATTGATGTATAGTTGATTTAAATACAACATTGTGTTACTTTCAAGTGTACAGCATAGGGATTCAATACTTTTTTGCAGATTATATGCCATTATAGGTTATTACAAGATACTGGGTATAATTCCCTGTGCTAAACAGTATATCCTTGTTGCTTATCTATTTTATAGAGTAGTTTTATCTATTAATGCAATACCTCTAATTTGTCCCTACCACTCCTCCTCTTCCCTTTTCTTCCATTTTTTACCCTTCTTTTTTTCATTTTTTATCCTTCGATAAAAGTTATGATTGTGATCTTTGGAAAGCCTGAACACTCTAGATGAATGTGCAAGGGGCAATCAAACAGATTGCTCTGTGGGTTATATAGAGACAGAATAAAATGACCTGAGAGTCCACTCAAACAAACATTAAATGATCCTCAACAATGAGTTGGGATGGGCTTCCCAGGTGGTTCAGTGGTAAAGAATCCACCTGCCAATGCAGGAGACACGGGTTCGATCCCTGGATCAGAAAGATTCCCTGGAGGAGGAAATGGCAACACACTCTAGCATTCTTGCCTGGGAAATCCCACGAACAGAGGAGCCTGGCAGGCTACAGTCCATGGGGTCGCAAAAAGCTGGACGTGGCTTAGTGACTGAACAACAACAGCAACAACAAACCCTTAAGTTACCTAAACCCTGGGTTTGTTTTCAGCCATAAGTTCTCACATGATTTCTCTTAATATGCTATGATGATTAATATTGATATATTTTTTAAAAATGTTTACTTATTTATTTGACTGCATGAGTCTTAGTTGCAGCATGGAAACTCTTAGTTGCATGTGGGATCTAATTTGCTGACCAGGGATTGAACCCCCTGACCTCTGCATGGGGAGTGTGAAGTCTTAGCCACTGTACCACCAGAGAAGTCCCTAAGTGGATATTCTGGGGCCCTAACAGGCATAGAGCAGGTGCTGAATAAATGCTAACTGAAGGGAGGGGTAAAGTTAGTATGTGAAATATTTGTCCAAAAGTCTCCTGCAGTTGCTAAATGAGATCTGCACCATTGCCCTGAGTTTCCTAGCAACCAAAGCAAAGAAGGAAACATTATAATAATCACAGTGTCCATAAGGTAAAAACAGATCAGTGGTTCAAAAGAAGTCTCTCATGGCTCCTCTTAAAGGAAACAGCGTGTTATATAGTATGTCCTTAGCAGCATTCCTACAATAAATATAGAATCTAATTCCACACAGTTGTCTCTCAGTACATCTTCAGTGCAGGTGGCTGGCGTACTGCCAAGAGCCACTCAGTGCAAAGGAACGAAAAATCATTCCTTGCAGATAAGCAACTCTCAGAAGGCTTGGCTTGGTTCAGTGGTACATTTTACAGTATGTGGGGGCAGGAGTGGAAATACCTTCCTGGCATGCACACTGTCCCTTCCAGTTTAAGCCCAGAGCAGATATCACCAGTGATCACTGACGCTCTCTCCTGTGGAGACTGGACATCACCAATAGGCTTCTTCTCTCCTGCCAACTGAAATCAATCTGCCAGCTCTGATCAAATGATATTCATGATTATCCTTCAGGCAATGTTCTGTGAGTATTAATTCCATGTAATAACATTTTCATACAAATGAGTTAATGGAGAGTTTGAAATTATAGTGACTGGAGAGAGAGAAGAAGTATTCTAAGTGGATAAGTAAGACAGAGCATTACGGATTGACAGGCAAACACGTGGAAGGTAGTTTGACATTTTTTCATGAGAAGGATGAGCATGCCACAATCAAACCCAAGACTGCTGCCTTGTTCAGACTGCTTCCCAGGTATAACAGAAGACCTACACGTGTCAGGGTGTAGGTCAGAAAAAGCTAATTGGAAAGAAGATTGAGGGACTTCCTTGACGTTTACTTTTCCTCTCAAGATACTTTGCCATCCTCTGACTAAAGAATTAACATAAAAATAGTTAACATAGGGACTTTTTTGGTAGTTCAGTGACTACAACTCTGTGCTTCCATTGCAGAGGGCATGGGTTCAATCCCTGGTCAGGGACCTAAGATCCCACATGCCGAATTGCATGGTGAAAAAATAATTTTTTTTCTATTTTCAAAACAACTGTAGGCAAAATGTGGAAAACAGAGTTACAAAACAAAGTGTAAATATTATAAACACCCTGTAAGGATCATAACTGCAAAAATTAAGGGGGATTGACAGAGAAGAAAGTGTTTCAAATTCTTTTCTTCAAAGAAAATAAAATTGAAATTGAAATCCCCTTCTCAGTCCTGTTCCTCTCCTTTTGTCTCTAGAAGCAATCACTACCTTTAAAATGGGGGCATACCCAGTCCATATTTACATACATTTTTATACATATAAACAAAATATGGGACTTCCTTGGTCACTCAGCGGTAAAGAATTCGCCTGCCAATGCAGGAGACAAGCCCCTGGTCTGGGAAGATACCCTGAAAGAGGAAATGGCAACCACTCTAATATTCTTGCCTGGAAATCCCCATGGATGGAGGAGCCTGGCAGACTGTAGTCCACAGGGTTGCAAAAAGAGTTGGACACATCTTAGCAACTGGACAACAACAACAACAACAAACAATATGCAGTTATTTCATAAAATTTATAATTTCATAAAATTATAAAATCCTTATGTATTTTTTCACTTAACATGAAGTTTTTTAAATCCACTGATTTCTATACACTTATTCTTTCATTTTCACTGCTAGAGCATTCTACCATAAAACCATACTATGTTTTATTTTTCATTCCTCTGCTAATAGATCTCAGAGTTGGTTTTAACTTTTCACTTCTATAAACAATGTTATAATGAACATCCTATAATTCTCTCCTGTGCACATGACAAGAGTTTATCCAGGTGACAATGCCTAAACAGAGAAGAGCAGGCAAGTTGTGCACGTTGTTTGGTGCTTTACATTTGTTCAGTCCAGGCCAGCTTCCTGCAAGTTTCTTCACTCACCTAATGAGCTTTAAAAGCAAAGAGTCCTTTCCAAGAGTCAGTTAGCTTGGCTTAATCAAGAAATTCTCAAAGGTGTCTCCAGTCTACCCTCTGAGAACCACGGTCCTAATCCATTGGCTGGAGACAGATATAATCTTCAAGCCTATATCACACATCAGGAAAAAATGCAGTTGATCCTAAGAAGAATCAGATGGGAAAGGTTAATAATTTCCTCCAGAATATGCTGGTAGCAGAAATTCAGATTTCAGACAATGATGTCAGGCTACAGTTTTCAGATTCAGATTCAGCCTGATTCAGATTTCAGACTACAGTTTACAAGGGAGAGTTCCTCCCCTACTCTGAGCTCAGAACATGACATATGATCTTTGTTTTTAGCTCCTTGTGTAGTGGGACTTTTTTTTTTTTGCTAGTTTGCCCTTTCATCACCGGTGTGTATCTCCTTGCAAAGTCCCAAACCTCTGCAGAATGTCAGTTTCAATGTTCTACATCCAGTGAACTCAAAGCCTGGTCTCCTAGCCTAATGTAGACATAAATACTAAGTTTCCAACTTATCGAAACAACAACCTGCCTAGAGCTGTGGGCACTGCATTGCTCACAAACTCCAGGCGCCTGTCTTTAGTTTTAGCCTCTGGGAATTTCACTTAACTTTATTGCAGTCTAGGCTATGTGATCCGGTTACCTTGTACCCAGCATTTAGTTATTCGAAGCGGTAGAGTTTTCAGATTATCTAGTCCAGGTTTTCAGAAATTTTAACTCAAAAAAAAATGAAGCTCTAAGTGAGAGGTGAAAATAAAAGGGCCTTTTCAGAAATGCATGGTCTCAAAAAATCTACCTCCCTTGAGCCTTTTCTCAGGAAGCTACTGGAGGACATGCTCCACCAAAACAAAGCAGTATACAATGTAGAAATTGATGTGGGATTTGGGAAACGAGCTCCATTCTGTGAACACAACTGAGAGGTCCCCCAGGAGAATAAGGGGACAGCTTTTCAGGAACCAATCTGGAGAATAAGAAATCCAGCTTAGGGCAAGAGAGAGGCAGCCCCGGGAGAACTATCTCTAGAAAAAAATGTAGCCTTTCCGGCCTTCAAGATGTGGAAGCGAGGACGTGGTGGGTCCTCTGGTGCGAAATTCTGGATTTCCTTGGGTCTTCCAGTTGGAGCCGTGATCAGCTGTGCTGACGACACAGGAGCCAAAAATCTGTACATCGTCTCTGTGAAGGGGATCAAGGGACGATTGAATAGACTTCCTGCTGCTGGTGTGGGTGACATGGTGATGGCCACGGTCAAGAAAGGCAAACCAGAGCTCAGAAAGAAGGTATATCCAGCAGTGGTAATTCGACAACAAAAGTCATACCGGAGAAAAGATGGTGTGTTTCTTTATTTTGAAGATAATGTAGGGGTCATAGTAAACAATAAAGGCGAGATGAAAGGTTCTGCCATCACAGGACCAGTTGCAAAGGAATGTGCAGACTTGTGGCCCAGGATTGCATCCAATGCTGGCAGCATTGCATGATTCTTTGGATTTGTAAAAAATAAAATTATTTGCTCCCCCCCCCAAAAAAAAAATGTAATTGCTAGGTTACCTAGTATGTTTGAAGGTATCAAGATATGAAAAATTCCAGAGACCTTGAGGCTAAATAGTGAGAGGAAATAGAAAACTAAACAAATGGCCTCATCTTCTATAGTAGAAAGCTAATAGATAACATTCAAACTTGAAAAAACTCAACATGTTATTTAGAAATATGGGGCCAAAGCAGGCACTAGGAGACACTGCTTTCTGGGGCAGAATTCAGGGATGGGTAAAGGTAGAACAAAAGATTCTAGTTTTTCTTTCAGCCATAGAAATCTACTTTTATTAAATAGATGTATAACTTGGATAAAAATAAATGAGTAAATAGGATGATGGCACAATACACAACATTCATATCATTTCTGAGTTTTGCAGCAAGATCCAATACAGGTGTCTTTGCATAAGTATTCAAGCAATTAGTCAGTTTTTCAAAGGCAGTTCTTAATCCTTTGATGTACAAATCACTGTCTTTGAAGCACTTATCACATTTTAATCCCTGTTGCTTATCTTCTTCATTTGTGAACTTGTCTTATAATCACATTTTCATTTCTGAATAAGCTCTTCTCCAACATCACATTAACTAACCTCAATTTGAAATTCTGCAATTCCACAATCCTGAAGAGACTGACTGACTAATACAAAAAAAGATATTTACTCAATTGCAGAGGTGAACTGTGGTTGATCCAGTGGGGACTGATTTCGTATTGACTGGTTTGTTAGTGAACAAATTTTGGAGGGTTGTTGACTTCTGCTACTTTACATAAACTCCAATTATGGGATCTTTTTTTTTTTTGAACTTTTTTCTCTTTTAAATATGTAAGTATGATAACATGTATGGGAAACTTGGATAATACAGAACAAAGATACATATAGTTCTGCCGTGCTAAGTCGCCTCAGTTGTGTCTGACTCTTTGCAACCCCATGGACTATAGCCTGCCAGGCTCCTTTGTTCATGGGATTCTCCAGACAAGAATACTGGAGTGGGTTGACATGCCCTCCTCCAGGGGATCTTCCAGACCCAGAGAGCAAACCTGCTTCTCTTACATCTCCTGCATTGGCAGGTGGGTTTTTTACCACAAGCGACACCTGGGACTCTCACACATAGTTCCACTATATATTACAATTATTTTTTAAATAGATAAAAATTAAGATTTTTAGCTGGAGTTTCAATATCAAACTCTCAAAAATTAATAGAATGAATAGAAAGATAGAAGGATATATAGTAGACCTGAAAAGCACTATGAACCAATAAAACAAGGTACAAAAATTTCATGGTCTAACAATAATGAAATCATACATAATCTGTTCTCTTATCATGGTAGAATTATGTTAGAAATCAATATCACAAGATATTTGAAAATAACCCACATATTTTCATTTACCAAAAGAGATCTTTGGGTCCTGTTGTGAGGCATGCAGGATCTTAGTTCCCCAACCAAATCGGTGTGGTGGCAGCATGGTATCTTAACCCTGGGACCACTAGGGAAGTCCCAAACTGTAGGGTCTTGACTAATAAATACTCAGACAGTAAGAATTCTGTTTATGGTAAAACTGACTGTCTGTCCCAACTGCCGTATTCACTCCTCACTCATTGGTTCCCCACCTACTAGATGTCTGGTACAGAAGGGAAATGGCATAAAGGCAGGAAGCAGAAAGGAGAAGTGGGAAGGAGATGCAGAATGAAAACTCAATACATAGTATACTTTATAACCAGCCTCTGGGTGCTGGAGCACTCACTGAATCCCTATCTAAACAATCACAATGCATTTAAAATGAATTTAAAATATTGAATTTAAAATTAAAACATTAATTCACTACACGTTTATTTATTGAGTGTGCCACAATGTGCCACATGCTTGACTAGGCACTGTGGTTATAAAAAAGGAAAGTGTGAAAAAGTGATCAACCCCTTCACAACCTACAGAGGACTCAGATCTATAAAAACAAAAATGACAGATGTACTTGAGAAGGACAGTAATCATGCAGATTAAAGGTACTCGAGGAAGGAATGATTTTTTTTTAAATATTTATTTATTTGGTTGCACTGAGTCTTAGCTGAAGTACACAGGATCTTTAGTTGTGGCTTTTGAATTCTTAGTTGCAGCATGTGGGAGCCAGTTCCCTGACCAGAGATGGAACCTGCACCCCCTTACATTCAAAGAGTGAAATCTTAGCCACTGCACCACCAGGGAAGTCCCATGGGAGAGAATGATTAATGCAGCCAGTGCTTCTCAGAGGAAGTAACCCCTGAAGGACTAACCCAGAGAGGGCATTTTAGAAAGAAGTTATCTACAACGTATAGAATGAAGTGTTAGTTGCTCAGTCATGTCCGACTCTTTGTGACCCCATGGACTGTACCCTGCCAGGCTCCTCTGTTCACAGGAGTTTCTAGGCAAGAATACTGGAGTGAGTAGCCATTCCCTTCTCTAGGGGATCTTCCCAACCCAGGGGTCGAATCCGGGTCTCCTGGATTGCGGGCAGATTCTTGAACCATCTGAGCCATCTGAATGAACCATCTGAATGAAATGGAAGCTGAAATACCATAGCACAGTCTGGGAACTGCCAGCCAACACTGGGGTAGAAGAACTAGTGAAGTTTTTAAGATGGAGAGGGACATTTTTAGGTTGACCATTATAGATTACTCTAGTAGATAGGCTGACCTTGAGATGAAAGAGAATGAAACAGGAGGCAAAAGGAGAGGAGCAGTAATCTAAGCAAGAAGAATGAAGGCATATTCTACCAAGGCAGCTGCAGAGAGGGTAGGAAGGAGACACTACTTAGGAATAGAATCTACAGATCTTAGTGATTAACTGGATGTGAGCGGCATGATGCAGAGAAGAACTTAGTAGTGGCAGCTTTCTGGGAAGAAGGAAAGGGAACCAAGGGGACAAAGATACACTGAGATTTATGGAAACCTATTGTGATCTTTCTTTCTTTTTAATATTTATTTATCTTCACTGCAACATGTGAACTTTTAGCTGTGATCTAGTTCTCTGACCAAGAAACGAACCGTGGTCCCGTGCATTGGGAGCTCAGAGTCTTAGCCTCTGGACCACCAGGGAAGTCCCCAGATTGTGGTTTTTCTCAGAACTCTGGAGACAGTTCTTCCTTCCTTGTGCTTGTTGCTGCCCAAATAAAATCAACTTTTATAAACTAGTGAAGACTGAACACAATTGTTTTGCATAGTCTTTGTGACCTGATGAAACCAGAGGCTGAAATCAGAGAGCAAGACATTCTTCCCACCTGAGTGCCAGGATCTCAGCTAGGTTTTCTTAAGGTAGCAACAATTTACCTCATAAGGAGCTGAAGGAGCTTCCAGGAAAGATGTCAACTCAGCTTGATGTGTTTGTGGAACTCCAGGAAGATTGCTTGTAGATGTTTGGATATCTATTAGTAAAGCAAGTATCATGGGACTTCCCTGGTGATCCAGTGGTTAAGAATCTGCCTTCCAATACTGGGGACATGAGTTCGATCCTTGGCTGGGTAATTAAGATCCCACATATTTCAGGGCAACTGAGCCCACATGCCACAACTAAAGAGCCCATGCACCACAAAGAAAACCCAGTGCAGCCAAAATAAAATAAATACATAAATAAAAGGAAAAATAAGTATTATGCTTATAAGAATGATCAGAGATGAAGATACAGATTTGGGAATCATCAGCATTAGCTGAAATCATGGGAATAGAAGAGATCACACATAAAAACGTGGTAGAAGGGGGAAAAACAAGGGCACCAAGGATGGAATCCTGAGTAAACCAACGGGTAAGGCTGGGAACAGACGAGGAGTTTGTCGTGTAGGAAACGGAAAACGAAAATGAAGAGATGTGGGACTTCCCAGGTGGTCCAGTGGTTAAGACTCTGTGCTGTCCAATGCAGGGGCTTGTGTTCAGTCTCTGATTGGTGAACTAAGATTGCACATGCCATGTAGCCAAAAAAAAAAAGTTACAGCCATGAAAAATTATAAAAACTTATCACAAACACAGGCAAGAGAGTAAATGTAATCAAAGAGTCAAAGAGTAAGTAGTCAATCATCACACCCAATGAAAATGAAATGACAGCTTTGGTGGTTAGGAGACCCCCAGTGGCCTTCAAGGTGCTCAGTGGAGTGGCAGCCAGAGCCATCCTGTCATTGCTTGAGGACTGGCAGGAGATGAGGATGTAGAGTGAATACTGTGATAGGAAGGACAATGAAGAAGGGGACACTTTGAGGCTGATACAGGGTTGAGGATTGTTTTCCTGTTAGGGGAAACAGTTACATATTGGGTTGGTCAAAAAGTTTGTTCCGGTTTTTCCATAACATCTTCCTGAATATTTGTGAGTACCAGGAAAAGATGCCAGTGGAAAAAAGGAGAGTTTGAAGTCACCAGGAAGAAAAGAATAGCAAGAGACAGAGCAGCAAGATGGTAAGGGAATGAACTGAAGATAGAAGAAGGAAAACTTAGTCCTGGAAAGAAAGGAAATAAGTATCTGAGGCAGATGGGAAGACCTACTTATCACCAGGTTGATCCAGTTGCTGTTGAAATGAACTGGGAAATCAATAGAGACGGGCAAAGTTAAACGCAATGTGTTCACATAATCAGCCTGGTCTATATTTACTTTGTTGTAACCAGAGAGGCAACATGTTCTAATGATGTGGACTCTGAAACCCAGCCTGTGGCTTTGAATTTCACTGCTGGCCATGACATGCTTTTTCGTGGAAGGTCATATTTATATCACTGCGGCAGAATCACAGCAACCCTGCTCAGGCTCTGTGGCTCATTTCAAAGATTCAAAATATGTGGGATGGATAATTCCAGCTCTTCAATGCCCTTGGAGCCCTAATATTATTTTTATGAGCATGACAACAGCCTTGATAATGTAGTGTAAGCTAGACTAATTTTAGTTATTTATTTTATACATGATTGCATCAGTACAATGAGATTTAAAATAGATTGAAAAAGGGAAAAATCACAGCTGTGACAAAAATGTGAAAACTATTCAGCTTCCACAGTAGTTACAGAAATGTAAATTAATTTGAAAAATGAGGCACTAGCTATTCAATGATCAAAAGCAAAGTCAAACTGTTAAATCTATGTGGGGTAAACTTTAGAAAAATAGAGACTGCCAGTGAGCACTGAAATTGGTTCAGTCCTTTGAATAGCTGCCAACATTTATTGATCATGTACTCCACATCAGACACTGTTTTAATGTTATCTTTTAAAAAATATTTTAATTAAAAAATCTAAAGATTTTCAATTAAAATAATAATATTTTACTAAAATTTTTTCATAGTTTTAATTTAAAAACATTTTCATATTTTTAGCTTAAAAACATTTTCAAGTTTTAATTTAAATACTGTTAATATTTTGATTTAAAATATTTAATATTTTACAAATATGTTAATATTTTACCTTTTATTTTCTAATAATTTCAAAAATATTTATCTATTTATTTGGCTGTACCAGGTCTTAGTTGGGTGCACAGGTTCTTAGTTGCAACATGAAGGATCTACATGTTTATGTCATACGAATTTTATCTCAACTTTTAAAATTTATTAATTAAAAATAAAACACTGAGGACCCCAAGAGCTTTTGTTTATGTGGGTTTATTTGTCAATATTCCTTGTGTTAAAATTTTACCTTTATTCACCTAAAAATAACAATGAAAAGAAATATATAGAAATAAATGCTAAAATTTTTAAATGATGAGAAACAAGTTATTTTTATTAAAAAATAACTATTTTCCACAGCAGAAAATAGAAGAATAGTATTGTTTTCCATTTAAAAAAAATCTCTTTAATATCTGGCTTATTAGAAGACAACTGAATTAAGCTTGTTACAATATCACTGTCAGGTAGCCTTGGGAAAAACATCACTGTACATGCCTAAGAGGATGAAAGAGGCGAATATTGTCTTCATTGTTATTATGAAAATAGTTTTGACCTCACAGACCCCCTGAAAGGGTCTCCAAGAACCCAGGGGCCCCAGGCATATTTATAAAACTGTGACTGAAAACAGAGCAGGATAGCTTTGTGAACACAGCACCAGTGTAGGCACACAGAGTCCTGTGCTCTGACAGGCCTCATATTTGGGGTTTAATGCTCTGTAGCCCTCATCTTAAAATTCTTAAGAATCTAATCTTTGATCATGTGTTTTGTAAGGTGGCTTAGACAGTAAAGAATCTGCCTGGGATGCAGGAGATAAGGATTCAATCCCTGGGTTGGGAAGATCCCCTGGAGAAAGGAATGGCAACCCACTCCAGTGTTCTTGCCTAGAGAATCCCATGGACAGAGGAGCCTGGCAGGCTACAGTCCATAGGGTTGCAAAGAGTCAGACATTACTGAGGGACTAACACTTTCACACTTTAACTTTGTCAGTGAAGTCCAGTGGGATAATGGAGCAGGCACCCAGGGCCTGGAACCTTGGCTCATGCACTGTCCCCCACTTCTGCTGCTTCTCTGCCTCCCAGCAAGCCACCCACCCCACTCAGGGTACCCTGAGCTTCCACATGGCTTGCCTTCTTGCCCTGCACACACTGGACCCTCACTCCTGGTAGGCGCCTTGGCTGGGGCAGGGGAAGGATCAGGGTTGAGCACCATGCGGTGAGTGGTAACTCAGGCAGCTGACTTCACTCCAGAATAGAAATACCCTGACCTCAGGGCAAACCTCTCACCTGTCCCCAAATCTAGATACTTACCACGTCCTGGCACAAAGATTGCAATACCTTTGAGGTTTACCCATTCCCGTGAGTCAGAGCAACTGGCCTATGAGAGGACAGCTCTGGACTGGCCAGGGAAGGGAACCCAGCCGCTATTGAGCCCAGTGCATGCCTGACACCAGGGGCCTGACCCCTAGGGGGCCTGTGAGTCTGCACTCAGCCTGCCAGCATGCCTGTTCACAGGGGAATTTGACATTGCTATTTAATAATAGTAAGTAAGAAACACCAGGACAGGTGGAGGGAGGAGTAGAGAGGGAAAGAAAGTGAAAAAAGAAAAAAGCTTTTTATTTTAGTATCTTAGTGGAATTTGTTTAGTGCTATTTGAACCAGGGCCCCCATGTTCATTTTAAGTAGCTGGTCAGGAAATAATCAAGACTTGTATACAGACTCAGGAAATAATCAAGACACTTGAGTGGAATTTCCCTTATGGTCCATTGGTTAAGAAATCTGCCTTGCAACTCAGGGGACATCCTTTTGATCCCTGGTCCTGGAAGATCCTACTTAGTGCAGAGCAACTAAACCCATGCACCGCAAATAGTGAAGCCCACATGCTCTAGAGTCCGTGCTCTGCAACAAGAGAAGCCACAGCAATGAGAAGCCTGAGCACAACTAGAGAGTAGCACTTGCTCACTGCAACTGGAGGAAAGCCTGCATAGCAATGAAGACCCAGTGCAGCCAAAATTAAAATTTTATATCTATACATATTCTAAAGAAAGAGACACTTGTGTGTTCCTGCCCTTGGTCCTAATATAATAAACCAACAAGGGTAATTTATCCTAAATGAATGGATTCAAAAGGGGGAAAAAAAACCTAAAAATAAAAGTACTTGGATTTACGTATTTACAGTCAAAAGTAATCTATAACTCATAATAGAAAAATTAGAAAAATGTCTTCCTTCATCCTCTAAAATCTATTCGTCCTCTAATATCCTTCATCTCATCTCTGTCCGTTGACAAGAACTAGAAATCATGACCAAGCCAGAAGAAATGAGCTTCGTTAGAAGCCACATTTTGGTTTCTAAATATATCTCCTATTAAAGAGAATTGAGGCTCCTTAGAGAAATAGCTAATTCCAGGTCTAGGGCAGCTTTGACATACTACAAAGCAAGGGAGCTCTTAAAGATTATTGCCATCAGGTTGTAAGGCTCAGAAACCCAGTACTCTTACAAAAACTTGGCAATTAATATGCCTAGACACAAAACATGAAAGCAAGCCTCTGTGGGTATTTGGAAAGGTGAAGCTAGAACAGTGTTGGTTATCTGTTCACCCTCTGTATCCAAAACTTTTCATTTACTTAGTTTTTCTGGCCACGCCCCATGGCATGTGGGATCCTTTATCCCCAACCAGGGGTTGAACTCTCACCCCCTGCATTGGAAGCACAGAGTCTTAACTGCTGGACTTCCAGGGAAGTCTCAGTGTCAAGGACTGTCATCAAACCTTCTAGATCAATTCCTGGCACATGGCTCCAAAGAGATGGTTACTGTTTGGGTGGGTAAATAGATGATTGGATGATGAACAGAATGGAAAAGTTAGAGAAACTATAAGAGTATAAAATTATTTTACTCATAAAGGGATGATTGTAGAGAATATCAATGCCAGGAGCTTTCTATTCAGAAAAATTCCTAAAATGAACAGTTTTCAGCAACAAAAGTTTACAAGTTGGTAAAATCAAGGAAAAATAACCCAAAGGAAGAGGGCTACAAATTTAGTTGCACTATACTCCTGATAGTTCAGTTGGTAAAGAATCCCCCTGCCAGTGCAGGAGACGTGGGTTTGATCCCTGGGTCGGGAAGATCCCTGGAGAAGGAAATGCTAACCCACTCCAGTATTCTTGCCTGGAGAATCCCATGGACAGAGGAGCCTGGCAGGCTACACCAGTCTGACCTTACTGGGTCCCACTGATTAGTGACATGGAAACTTGTACTTTAGTCCATTTGATTACAGTTAATCCAAGTAAGGAATGAGACCAATCCCTTTTTGTAAGGTTGCTTTGAGGGCAAAACGACAGTCTGTCCAATTCCACTTTCTTCCTCCAGCTTATCTCCAAGGTAAGCATTTGGATACAGGAAAGGGACCCTGGTGACCTCAAGATACCCTGGTCTCATGCTGGTCCTCTGCTCTGTGGGAGCTGGTGACCACTGAGACTCAGCTTGTCTTGGCCTGGCTTCTAGTGTCCACAGCTGACCCTGCAGCTGCTCTAACCTGCAACCCAGTTTTATTTGTCTTGGTCAGAGCTTGAGGACTATGCTCCAGCTGGCATGTCCTCACTGTAGCTTGCAGTGATCCATGGGCTTCACTGAATCGCTACCACATTGTTAGTCTGGCCCCTGAACAGGAGGTCTAGGCAGTGGGCTTGCCTCACTCCCACCCAGCAGATCATGGCTCTCAATTCTACTTTCCTAGGGGCTAAAAGGGGCTTTCCTAGTGGCTCAGACAGTAAAGAATCTGCCTACAGTGCAGGAGACCTGGGTTTGATCCCTAGGTTGGGAAGATCTCCTGGAGAAGGGAACCTCTACCCACTCCAGTATTCTTGCCTTGGAGAATTCTATGGATAGGGGAGTCTGGCAGGCTACAGTCTATGGGGTCGAAAGAGTCGAACACAACTGAGCAACTAACTCTGTGTGTGTGTGTGTGTGTGTGTGTGTGTGTGTAGGGGCAAAAAAAGGCTCAGGAATGAACACTGCATCTTTTCCCTGGGCTACCCTAATTTTAGACCAATCCGCTTGAGAAGGAGGCAAAAAATTCACTCTTTCCTCTTTTGGGAAGATAAGTCTCCTGTCTTAGGGAAGGCTGCATGGGAACATTACTTAAGAAGAAAATAAAATACATCCGTTTATTGTGTGCAAAAATACTGTCACCAATACTTAAAGCAAACAAAAAATAATCTAAGGATGATGATAGTAAAAATGCAGTGATAGCTTAAGGAAAATTTCTTGACTAAATCATCCAGGAGAGATGTAAAAATTTGGAGAAAAAATCTTTAACATTTTTCTGGCAATTCTAATATAGGTCTAACACACACCCCAAAAGATGCACAAATCCTAAGAGTATAGTTAAGTGAATTTTCAGAAGTCAGGCTACAATTCTACAGCACCCAGATCTAGAAACAGAACATTAACAGCACCCAGAAGCATGCCTCCTGTCATTTCCACGTCTTGACATGACACCACAGATCGGCTTCTTGTTTTTGAACTTTACATAAGGAGGATCACATACTCTTTTGGGTCAGACTCCTTTTATTCAATATTAAGTTGGAGAATGATTCATCTATACCATTATATCAGTTCATTTTGTGTAGATTTCCATTGTGATAATATGAGACAATTTACATCTCTATCTGCTGAAGATCAACACTTGGGTACTTTCTGTTGTTGTTATTGTTCAGTAGCTAAATCACATCCAACTCTTTGTGACCCCATGGACTCATGGCTTCCCTGTCTTTCACAATCTCCTGGAGCTTGCTCAAACTCATGTCCATTGAGTCAACGATGCCATCCAACCATCTCATTCTCTGCCTCCCTCTTCTCCTCCTGCCCTCAATCTTTCAAGCATCAGGGTCTTTTCCAGTGAGTTGACTCTTCACATCAGGTGGCCAAATTATTGGAGCTTCAGCATCAGTCCTTCCAATAAATATTCGGGGTGATTTCCTATAGGAGTGACTGGTTTGATCTCCTTGCAGTCCAAGGGGTTCTCGAGTATTCTCCAACCAGTGAAGTTGCTCAGGCGTGTCCTACTCTTTGCCATCCCATGGATTGTAGCCCAATAGGATACTCCATCCATGGAATTTTCCCGGCAAGAGTACTGGAGTGGGTTGCCATTTCAGCATCAGTTCTTTGGCACTCAGCCATCTTTATGGTCCAACTCTCACATCCATGTATGACTACTGGAAAAACTATAGCTTTGACTATACAGACCTTCGTCAGCAAAGTGGTATCTCTGCTTTTAAAAATCTTAGTAATCAAATGCTTATACTGCCTAATTTGCTCAAAGACATATTTATTTTAAAACACTTAAATCTAGCTCTTACCACATGTCAGACAATATTCTATTACGTCAGGCTTTATTACATTATCTTCATGGCAACTCTGTAGACGTCATGATCCCCAGTTTATAGATAAGGAGACTGAAGCATGTTGAGGGTAAGCAACTAACCACAGGTTGAACAATCAGTGAGGGGCAGAAGCAGAGTTCAAACCTAGGCAGTGTGTCTCTAGACTATGTTGTCTGCACTCTGTGCTAGTATAGTGTTAGTCAGTCGTGCCTGACTCTCTGTGGTTCTATGGACTGTAGCCCACCAGGCTCCTCTGTCCATGGGGTTCTCCGGGCAAGAATATTGGAGTAGCTTGCCATTCCCTTCTCCAGGGGATTTTCCTGCCCCAGGGATCAAACCTGTGTCTCCCACGTTGCAGGCAAATTCTCTACCATATATATTTTGTGCTATTCGACTTGAAATTATTGGGTGCAACCAGGGTGAATTAGGAATGGAATTTTTGGACAAGAAAGTTGTTAAAAATAAGTGATGAGGTTGTGTTGCTACTGACCAGGGTTCTTGGCCTTCCCCAATCAATAGAAGTTGATCAGAGGCCAGACAAGAGATTCAGGCAAGGCTTTATTGGGGTCCCTGCTGTAGCATCAGGGAGCAAGAACTAGCAACAGGTTCCCTTGCTTGCTCCCCAGGGTGGGGGGCAAGCTTGCTCCTTTTTTGGGATGGGGGTACGGGCGTGCAGAGACATTACTTTGCCAACAAAGATCCCTCTAGTCAAAGCTATGGTTTTTCCAGTGGCCATGTGTGGATGTGAGACTTGGACTATAAGGAAAGCTGAGCACCGAAGAACCGATGCTTTTGAACTGTGGTGTTGGAGAAGACTCTTGGGAGTTCCTTGGACTTCAAGGAGATCCAACCAGTTCATTCTAAAGGAAATCAGTCCTGAATATTCATTGGAAGGACTGATGCTGAAGCTGAAGCTCCAATACTTTGGCCACCTGATGTTAGAACTGACTCACTAAAAAAAACCCCTATTGCTGGGAAAGATTGAAGGCGGGAGAAGAAGGGACTGACAGAGGATGAGATGGTTGGATGGCATCACTGACTCAATGGACATGAGTTTCAATAAGCTCTAGGAGTTGGTGATGGACAGGGAGGCCTGGCGTGCTGCAGTCCATGGGATCGCAAAGAGTCAGACTCAACTGAGCAGCCGAACTGAACTGAGTAAACTATCCTCAGAGTGCCCTGACTTGTACTTGATTGACAAGGCTAGTTTCTCTACACACTCCTCTCTATGTAAATTTAATTAACTGAAAACCCAACATTTATGTCAGTTGTCCTGGCCCATAATAATGTGTGCTCTTATGGGATCAGAAAAAGGAGATGAATTTTAAAAATTATTTATTTGGCTGAGCTAGGTCTTAGTTGCAGCATGTGGAATCTAGTTTGCCGACCGGGAGTAGAACCTGGGCTCCCTGTATTGAGAGTGTGGAGTCTTAGCCACTGGACCAAGAGGGAAATCCCAGGAGGTGAAATTTTGACAGAATATGACAGATTCTGGGAATTCATGAGAATTTTATGGTATCTGGTATTTGGAAGAAAAATAGTGAGAAGGCAGTAAACCACACATAGGGCCCCAGGGCCTGCCAGTGGACAAATGTTTGGGCTAAGAAACCAGGGCTATTCGAAATTACAAACCTCAACTTTCCCTTATTCATCTCCCAGAAAGCTAGATCAGAAGGAATGTTATTGCCTGAGGGAACCTAAGAAAGAGAGCTCAAAAGATAAAGGACACAGACAATAAATACCTCCTCTTCCCATGCAAAAGTCCCATGCACCTCAGCAAAAAGATGCCACGAGTCTCTCTGGGATGGGTAGACAAGTCCCTCCTATCCCTCAGGTGGGTTGCAGACTAAAATTGTGTCTCAGCCATTACATTCTCATTAAAGTCAGTAAGAGTGGCTCCCAGGTGAAACCAGAAGAGAGATATTCTTCATGGAGATGAGGCATGTCCATCTCTCTGAGAGCTGGGGACTTAGAGAGCTTGAGCTGTCTTGGTGAAATAACAAGCCATCCTCTCCCTTGTTTTTTTTCTAACTTTTTATTTTATATTGGGGTATAGCCAATTAACAATGTTGTGGTAGTTTCAGGTGGACGGCAGAACACCCAGCCATACATAAACATGATTCCATTCTCCCCCAAACTCCCCTCCCATCCAGGCTGCCACATAATATTGAGCAGAGTTACCTGTGCTAGACAGTAGGTCCTTGTTGGTTATCCATTTTAAATATAGAAGTGTGTACCTGTCCATCCCAAACTCCCTAACTATCCTATTCCCCCATCCTTGCCCCTGGCAACCGTAAGTCCCTTCCCTAAGTCTGTGAGTCTGTTTCTGTTTTTATAAATAAGCTTATTTATTTCATTTCTTTTTAGATTCTGCACATTAAGGATGTCATAGGATATTTCTCTTTCTCTGTCTGACTTACTTCACTCTGTAAACGTGGTCCAAAAGGATCCACGTACTCAGTGTTCATTGCAGCACTACTGACAATAGCCAGGACGTGGAGGCAACCGAAATGTCTATTGACAGAGGAATGGATAAAGAAGATGTGGTACATATATACAGTGGACTATTTCTCAGCCATTAACCAGAATGAAGTAATGATATTTGCAGCATTATAGATGAAACTAGAAATTGTCTCCCCTGCTCTTGAAGAGCCTCTAGGGATGGGAGTCAAGTGAAGAGAAGAGACCTCTCAGAGAAGGACAAGAAGAGGCAGCTGATTCACTGAGCATCCAGGTAACCCACCACCACTCAGCAGAGACCCTGGCAACCATTCACAGTGGAGCACAGCGGTGGAGCCCTTGGTGAACAAGTCCAGCTTGGGCAGTTGGGACAAGAGCCCAAGAAAAGGGAGGGGACAGTCAAGGCAGGAGGAGGCGGGAAAGTGTTCAGTGAAACACGCCCTACAAGAGCTGGAGCAGACATGAAAGCTGACAGAACACTCGAGAAGGATGAAAGCTGAGCTGTTCTGTCTGGAGCAGGAAAGCAGAAGGTAGAATTGTGAGATCAAGGAGGTCAGTAGGGAGACGGAGAGATGGTGGGAAATCAAGCTGCTTCAGATTAGGGTGACCCTTCACCTGCTTGCTTTTTAATTTCTGGGGCCATGCCTCTAGGAAAGCCTTCTCAGAAATTCTTGACCATAAAGAGGGAGGCGATGGTGGGCTAAAGTCTGCCGCATATTTCCAAAAAGTGTTAATGCTCATTTGTAAACAGGTGAAGTGTGGGGAGAAAATTACTCTATAGGCTCAGAGGTCTTAGGAATAAGCCTCTGCTGTGTGTTAATGTTATCGTAGTGAAGTCTGGTGAAGACTTGGAGTGGTTTAAAAGATTTATAAGGGCAATCTTGGGCCATTCTGACTTTTACCCCTCCCCTCTTCCCTGGAGCTCAAACTCAGGTCACAGGCATAATTGCAGCCTTATGAGTTGAGGATATTATTTCACATGCTTATCAGTTTCTGCTGGACACGTGAGTCTTTTTATGCGGTCAGCTTCTTGACCTTAGCTTCTATTTATACCCACAATACTCATCCTTTCAAATAGAGGGTAATCCAATAGCAGCTACTTTTTCACATGCTCCTGAAACATAAAAATCCTAAAGACAGAAGCAGTCAGCTCTTCACTGCAGCAGTATTGTAATCAACAAAGCTGGAAGCAGTGGAAATTTCCAGCAAAGAAATACATTAAGGTTTTGTACGCTTGATGCAATGTGAGAATGCAGTCATGAGAATGACAATTACAAAATGATGTAGCAACCTTGGGAAAATTTTAGTATATAATGTTAAATGTTAAAAGCAGGATACAAAAAATTGCATATAGATTACAAAATATAAATACAACCTTGTTAAAATACACAGAAAAACATCATAATGGAAAATGTGAAAGTTATTAATGTGGTGAAATTATGGATAAATTCATGATGCTATTGCCCCAGCTTAACTGTATTGTTATATTATCTTTCTGTAAAAGTTTAATTTTGCTGTAAATGAATTATAGGTTTATTGTTTTAAAAAAAATCTAAGTACAAACTTGCATGAAGTTTAAAAAAAAAAGGAAGAAATCATAAGGACACGGTAAGTGCATTTTATATTTTTCAAATGTCTTTTCTTTCTTTTGCATTAATTTCCAAAATAGATGTTTTCCTCATTCTCCTGACTGCCTTTTCTAGAGTTTTACTAGATGTTTTTTCTGCCAATAGGTCTTTTTCTTATAAATCCTCACATTTGTTCTAATTATAAACTAGCACACATGGTGACATATATTACTTTCCTAGGCTGAATTCCAGAAAGCGATGACAAGCAGAGAAAGAAGAGCTCTGTAAGTAAGCTGAATTTAGTCTAGGGGATGGCAAATTGCCTTTGCTGTTGTTTTTTTTTTCTTTTTAATCCAAAAAGAAATTTTATTTTTAGCTGAAGCAGGTCCCAGCGGGTTTTCCCCACTACTAAATTATTAGCTTCTTTGAAGAAAGTAGTATATTCTAGTCATCTTTGTAATGTCATCTCCAGTGCCTTGCACTAGGAGCAGGAAATGAGTGTTGAACGGAATTAAATTGTATTTTGTCAAACGAGAGGTGATACCTCACAGCATTTCAGAGGAAGACAAATAAACAAACCACATGACAGACATGCAGGTGTTCTTGCTGTAACTTACCAGTTAGCCAATTCAATTATTGGATTTTAGTCAATTGTAGTCACATCTCACAATATTTTTCCCTTTTTTTTAAATATACTTTTTAAAAGGTTGTTTTGATGTGAACCATTTTTAAAGCCTTTATTGAATTTGTTACAATATTTCTTCATCTTCTTTTTTTTTATGTTTTGGTATTATGGCTGGGATGCGTGTGGGGTCTTAACTACCCAACCATGGGTAGAACCTGCACTCCCTGCATTGGAAGGTAAGTCTTAACCATTGAACCACCAGGGAAGTCCCCTACCTCTTTCTTAACCTCAAACGAGAAGAGTAATATAAAGTGAGTGGGATCACTCACAATCCCATCATCCTGTAATATAGCAAATTAACAACAGTTGTTATAAACTTTATCTTTTTTATACATATAATATAGACATTTAAAACAAAATGGTGTCCTCTTGAGCCCATAGGAAAAAATAGTATGCTCTACATTTTGTTCTGTAGCCTCCTCTTTCAATCAGCTTTATGAGTTGAGAACACGTTCTTACATCAATAAACATTTCTCAGTAGGTATTTATTGTTCTGGCATATGATTGGTTGTACCATAATTTACCAAACCAATCATCTATGTAGGCTGTTTCCATTTTTTAAACTTATTATCATGCTTTGACATCTGTGGTGGTGGTGATTTTATTCTATGCATGCTAAATCGCTTCAGTCGTGTCCAATTCTTTGCTACCCTATGGCCTGTAGCCAGCAGGCTTCTCTGTCCATGGGATTTCCCAAGCAAGAATACTGGAGTGGATTGCATTTCCTTCAGCGATTTTATTCTATACTTTGATCTTCTTTCCTCAGGATAAATTACCATAGGTTGAATTTCTGGGATAAAAGATACATACATTTTTAACTGTGGAACACACATTTCTGAGTCACTCTTTAGAAACGTTATACTTCTATGCATTCCCTGTTCATGTCCTGTGTCTATTTAAAAAGGGTGTAAGTGGGTATTTATCTTACTGATTTACAAGGGCTCTTTGAATGTTAAGGATGTTGTTCTTTTGTCATAAAAGTTACACAAATATTTTTTTCTATTTGTCTCTTTGCTTTTTAAAAAATATTTATTTTTATTTACTTAATCATTTACCTGCACCAGATCTTAGTTGCAACACATGGGAACTTCAGTCTTCATTGTGGCATGTGGGCTCTTTAGTTGCAGCATGCAGGATCTAGTTCCCTGACCAGGAATCAAGCCGAGGCCCCTGACAATGGGAGCACAGAGTTTTAGCCCCTGGACCACCAGAGAAGTCCCTGTCTCTTTACTTTTAATGTTAATATGCCTTATTTGTAGATGGACAGAAGTTAACATTTTTTGTAGTCAAATGTGCTAGGATTTTTATTTTATGGATTTAATCTTAGTGTTATGTTTAGAAAGAAATTCCCCACCTCAAAACCAGATCATTTCGCTTGCACTTTATTGTGTTTGTCTTCTTATTTTTCTTCTTTGTTATCATTGTCTTCTTTACTACATAGATTTATTCTTTCAGGTATATATTTTTGAGAGTGCAGTATACTCGACCTCCAATAAATAAATGTATATATGTAATTGAGTCTCTTTCTAGATTGGCTAGTCTGCTGTATTTCCATGTCAGTAATGTATAATAACTATATTTATTGAGCAGTTAATGGGGCTATTCTAAATGCTTCCATATATTGATTTAGTTAAGCCTTACATCAACTCTATGCAGCAGCAAATTTATCATGAAATTAATGAAGTTTAAGCCTCAGGGCCCCTCACTTGCGGAAACTTCATCCAAGAGTCTGGGAGGGGCCCTGGTTATTCACATTATGTTCTGTTTTTATAAAATTTGCAAAACAAAGTATTTTAATGATGGTTGGTTAAGACTAGAGGTTCTGATGAATCTTCCATCACAATTTCCTGTGTCACTGGAAGGTACTGGAATGGTCTCTGGCCTTAAGGAGAAGCTGAGTCAGGGATACATTTGGTTAGGTTTAGTAGGATAGACTTATGCGGTCATCAGTCACTTCTGTTGGATGCCCCCTGTAGGAACAGCTTCCAGGACTACTTCTACTGCCTTCATGGCAACTTACCTGGCATCATGACAGAAAGGTACAAGCCAGCACTCTTATTACAATATAAATGGATCCTCTGGGACCCAGCCCCAGTGGTATGCAGGCAGTAGAAAAAAACAAGGTTAAAAATAAATAATAACAGATTTCTATGGAAATTGTTCCAACCTATCAAAATGTAAAATTGCAAATGGAGGAGGGTTTGGTTTTTATCAACATCTGGTCAAAAAAGAAGTCCTCTCTTTGGCTGGGGGAATATTCTTGATAATTCATTGGTTACAATAATAGCTAATCATAGCCTTTTGTGACAGGAATCACACAAAATAGAGTTTATCAGAATTTCCGTTTATTGGACAGAGACCTCTAGCAGTACTGTAAATGTCTATTACACCTCAGACAGAAGGGAAACATTAGAGATAGGTTCCAAGGTTTCACAATAATGCTTAAAATATGCATGTTATTAGCAACAAGTTCTGAAATGCAAAATCTTGTCTAAACAGTCAATAATAAATTTTCTGATCCTGTTAGAGGAAAAGGGTAAATATTCTGTTCTCTCTCTAGAAAATGATGTTTCAAAAATATTTTCCTGCCAGGAGACAAGCAGTACAAAGACCAGCTATAGGAAAAAAATTATAGATGTTTTTTCAGTCAGTTACTTGATTAAAAAGATTATGTTATTTCCTGGAATTGTGCTGTTTGTCATATTTGTCAGCTGTTTTAAATGTGTGATTTCTTTCATAATAAGGCATAAAAGAAGGGTGTGGGAGAAACTGGAGTCATGTTTTTTTTTTTTAATTGGCATGAAATTGCTTTATAATATTGTGTTAGTTTCTACTGTACAGAGGGGTGAATTGGCTATATGTATTCATGTATCCCCTCCTTCTTGAGCTTTCCTCCCCTCCCCTCATCCCTCTAGAACCCTGAGAGCACCAAGGTGAGCTCCCTGTGCTGTACAGCACCTTTCCACTAGCTATTTCACACATGGTAGTGTATATGTGTCAATGCTGCTCTCTCAGTTCATCTCACTGGAGTCTTATGTTAATTCATGCTTTACTTCCCTGTTTGCGGCTCTCAAAATATTAACCTAAAGCAGGTTGGGAAGAACTGGAAAACATTTTTAAAAATAAATAAAACTGCAACACTCTAGACATCCCAAAGTGTGATTTCTTATTATTTTTCTTATTATAAACAAATACTTTTCTAACTGACTTTTCTAATAATTTCAAACACATAGAAGAGTTTGAAAGACTTGCACAATTAAGAACCCATATACCCCAATTTTCTGATTTTGCATTCTTTTTCTTAAAAAGTACCCCCTGACACACACACACGCATATCATTATATACAGTTCAGACTCGTAAAACCAAGTCTACTCTTGACTCTATGGTATGACTTTTATTGATCTAATAATAAATTGACATTTAAAGAGACTAAAGTAGAGAGAGGTCAAGGCCAACAGTTGGACAATACACTGTCACATTGTCTTATTGCTGTACACTATAATGCCTACTAAATTTTGTATTATTTCAGCTTCATAACTCATTTTTTAAAAAATTTTATTTGTTTTTAAATTTTGGGGGTTGTGCTGGGTCTTCATTGCTGCTCAGGCTTTTCTCTAGTTGAGGTACACAGGTTTCCCATTGCGGAGGCTTCTCTTGTTGCAGAGCATGGCTTTAGGGCATGCAGGCTTCAGTAGTTGCAGCATATGGGCTCAGCAGATGTGGCTTCCAGGCTCTAGAGCACAGGCTCCATAGTTGTGACGCATGGGCTTAGCTGCTCCACGGCATGTGGGATCTTCCCAGACAAGGGATCAAATCCGTGTCTCCTGCATTGGCAGGCAGATTCTTTGTCACTGAGTCACCAGGGAAGACCCCAATAATTGTTGTTTTAAGCCACTAGGTTTTGGACAGGTTTGCTACACAGTAATAAAGAGCCAGAACAACACCCATGTAACTACCACTACATACAGAATATTTCTGTTACCTTAGAAGGTTCCCTCATGCACCCTTCCATTCAACAACCCTCCAAAAGCTAAGTGCTATTCTGACAGTAGCACCATGTTAGTTTTGCTATGGTGAAGTTTGATATAAATAGAATCATGATATATTCTTTGTGTCTGGCTTCTTCTGCTCAACATGAAATTAATTCATATTATGTCAGTATTTGGGTTTGTTCTTTTTCATCCATTGTAGAAATATACCACCATTTATCCATTCTAGTACTGATCATCATTTGTTCATTTATTATGAATAAAGCAGCTATGCACATCCATGAACTTCTTTTGGTAGGCATAAGTACTAACTTCTGTTGGGTATATACCTAGGAGTGGAATGGCTAAGTCATAGGATATAGGTATGTTTAGTTTTAGTAGGGTGGTGGTTTTATTTTTATTTTTTTTAAGTGAAGTGTAATTGCTTTACAATGTGGTGAAAGTTTCTGCTGTACAGCAGTGTGAATCAGCTGTAAGTATACATATACCCACTCCCTCTTGAGTCCACCTCCCCTCTCCCCCCATCTCACCCCTCTAGGTCTTCAAAAAGCACCAAGCTGAGCTCCCTGTGCTATACAGCAGCTTCCAAGTGTGCTCAGTCACTCAGTCATGTCCGACTCTTTGCGGCTCCATGGACTGTAGCCCGGCAGGCTCCTCTGTCCATGGAATTTCCTAGGCAAGAATAGTGGAGTGGGGTGCCACTTCCTACTCCAGGGGATCGAACTCGCATCTCTTGTGTCTCCTGCATTGGCAGATTGTTAACCATTGAGCCACCTGGGAAGCCCCAGTACACAGAGTCGTGTATATATATGTCAATGCTACTCTCAATTTGTCCTACCCTCTCCTTCCCCCGCTGTGTCCACATGTCCATTCTCTACGTTTGCATCACTATTCCTGCCCTACAAATTGGTCCATCAGTAGGGTAGTGGTTTTAAAATATGCCCATGAATTTTTTGATACTACCCCATAAAGTAAGGGTATGTGTGCCCCCTCCTTGAATTTGGACTGGTCTTAGCGACTCATTTGTAATCAGTTGACTATAATGGATATGGCCTTGCATTTGCATGACTTTTGAGGCTAGGTCTAAAAAAGTTATGCATCTCCACCTGGTTTTCTTGGGACAGTATCTCTGGGAAATTTCCAGCCAGAATTTCTCCAAATACTGTTCTGCTTCATTCTCATTCTCTTTGTAGTAGTCCATTTTTTCATTCTGTCTCAGATGATTAATAGACACATACTCTTTTCTGTATTTTCTGTCCTTTTTTCTCTCTGTTTCAATTTGTACACCTTCAACTGACTTGCCTTCTAGTTATACTAGTCATCTGTTTTGCTGTGTCTAATTTGCTGTTAAACACAATTTGTTATAATGCTTTTCCGGTCAAGAATCTCTGACTCTTTTTTCATGGATTCTAACTTTCCGGTGAAATTCTTCTCCATCTTCTGTTCTTCTCATCATTAATCATAGCTATTTCACAGTCCTTGTCTGATAAATCCGATTGGATTTATCCGTAGAACTGATTCTGTTGTCCATAGAACTTAATCATTCATAAAACTGATTTCTATTGTCTCTTCTTTCTCCTTCTCTCTCTCCTTTTTAACACACCTCATAATTTTCAATTTTTTCCTGACAACATTGTAGGAAAAAAAATGTTGAGTCTCTGGATGTATATCTTTCTTCAAATAAGATTGAATTTCCTTGCAGCAGCTCTTACATATCACCTTGATCCTGTCAAAAGACTGGTTTTACGCTAGCTTATTTTTTTCATATTACTAGTGTGTAACCCTTTCTTCTAGGGCATGTCCTTAATGAGATCTCAATCTAATTACTAAGGCTCTTTCATTTTAGTGGAGCTTGAACTAAAACTTCTGTCTCCCTAACACTGTAGCACATGTGAAGTCTCTTCTTACCTCTATTCTCTCAGCTGCTACTGTTTCTCCTTGTACATGCACAACTTAGAAATTATCCAATAGCATGAAGTTAATTTATATGACAATTTGGGGGTTCCCTTTTAGGAAGGAAAAATCTTCATAGTTCCCGCTTTTCGAGGACTTTACTCCAATCTTGGCAATTTCATAGTCTGTCTCTTGAATTCTTTCTGCTTAAGAAAGTGAAAGTGTTAGTCTCTCAGTCGTGTCTAACTCTTTGCAACGCCATGAGCTACAGCCCGCCAGGCTCTTCTGTCCATGGAATTCTCCAGGCAAGAATAATGGAGTGGGTTGCCATTTCCTTCTCCAGGAGATCGTCTGGATTCAGGGATTAAACCTGGGTCTCCTACATTGCAGGCAGATTCTTTACTGTCTGAGTTACTGGGAAAGATGTTTCTGCTTAAGAAACAAGCAATAGATTAGAAAATACTCTCAGGGAAAAAGCAGGAGTAAATCTCATGTGCTTCCCTTCTCTTTAGGACCCTAGTCCCTCAAGTCTTATCTGCTGTATTTATTATTTACTGCTGACAAAGTCTCCTTGACGAAACTTCAGGCAGGCTCCTCTGAGCCTAATTCTCAGCTGTGCCTCAACTGTGGTTCCAGGCCTGTCTTTGGCCTGCCTAACTCAGTCTTAGCAAGAATTTTCTAAGTTATGAATAATTTAGTAAGAATGTCTGAGACTTTCCTGGTGGTCCAGTAGCAAAGACTCTGAACTCCCAATGCAAGGGGTCCTGGGTTTGATTCCTGGTCAGGGAACTAGATCCCAAATGCTGCAACTAAGACCCTGTGCAGCCGAGTAAATTTAAAAAATAAAAATAAATATTTTAAAAGTATATTGCTTAATTTCCACAATTTTATGAATTTCCCAGTTTTCCCTTTGTTATTAACTTGTAACTTCATCTCTCTGTGGTCAGAGAAAACAGTCCATGTGTACCTGGGAAGAATGTGCATGCTGCTGTTGTTGAATGAAGTGTTCTGTATATGGCTGTCAGATCTAGTTGGTTTGTTATGTTAAGTCCTCTATTTTCTTACTTATCTTCTGTCTGGTTGCTCTATCCATTACTGTGCGTGGGATATTGATGGCTCCAACTATTACTGTAGAGCCAGCTATTCTCCCTTCAATTCTGTCAGTTTTTGCTTTATATGTTTTCAGCCATTATTTCTTCAAGTGTTCTCTCTGCCCCTTTTGCTCTCTTTTCTCCCTTTAGAATTCCTTCAACTCTATTTAATGAGGGGCCATAGTTCTCTTAAAGTGAAAGTGTTAGTTAGTTGCTCAGTGGTGTCTGACTTTTTGCAACCCCATGGACTGTAGCCCTCCAGGCTCCTCTGCCCATGGGACTCTCCAGGCAAGAATACTGGAGTGGGTTGCCATTTCCTTCTCCAGGGGATCTTCCCAACCCAGGGATCAAACCAAGGTGTCCTGCATTGCAGGCAGATTCTTTACCATCTGAGCCACCAGGCAAGTCCCTAGTTCTCTTAGGCTGTTTGCTTTTCTTTTCTCTGCTTTTTTTCAAGCTTTTTGCTTTCTGTTCCCTGCTTGATAATTTCTGTTGTCTTATCATGAAGTTTGCTGATTCTTTTTTTTTTTTCTGCTTGCTCAAACATGCCTTTAAATTCTTGTAGTGAATTTTTTATTTGAGTTTTTGTACTTTTCTGCTACGGAATTTCTTTTCGGTTTCTTTTCAGGTTTCCTATCTCTTTATTGATACTTCCATTTTGTCCACACATCATTTTCTTGATTTTATCTACATTTTCTTAAGTTCTTTGACCATCTTTAAAATAGTTGTTTTAAAGTCTGTCTAGTATATCTGCCATTAGGTCTTTTGTAGAAGTGGTTTCTTTCTACTGATTAATTTTTTCATTTGTTTGCATGGGTCAAACAAACATTTATTTCTTTGTATGACTTGTGATTTTGTTGTTGTTGAAAACTAGACATTTGAGTCTAGTAATATGGTAACTTTGGAAATCAGATTCTCCTTTTCCCCAGGGTTTTCTATTTTTTAAGGTAACTTTTTATTAATTTTATTGATTGGTTTTATTTCTGCCTGCACTGGGTCTTTGTTGCTGCAAGCAGTCTTTCTCCAGCTAAGGCAAGTGGGGGCTACTCTCTAGTTGCAGTGCGCAGGCTTCTCATTGCTGTGGCTTCTCTTGTTGCGGAACCTGGGCTCTAGGTACTTGGGCTTCAGCAGTTGTGGCACCTGGGCCTAACTTCCCTGAGGCATGTGGAATCTTCCCAGAGGAGGGATCAAACCCATGTCTCCTGCATTGATTGTTTTAAAATCTGTCTCTTTGCCAAGGACCTGCCTGAGGTGTAAACTTAAGGTCTTCTCAGGCATTTTCTCTGCCATTCCCTGGGCATGTATGGTCACTTTCTAATTTTTCCCATGTGTACAATTGCTTTGTAATATACTAGTCTTTAATACCTGGTTCCACAAAAGGGAAAAAATGAAAATGAAGGAGGGGTGGGGAAGGGTGCTGGTCCTTTAAAACCCCTGGAATCACTTCAGCTAAAGCATCCTGCAGCAGTGGAGAGAGGTAACCCAACAACAATAGTTCTTTGTGCCTTTGTGTTCAGAAGCAGAAATCCTCTTGAGTGCAGATCCCTAATATTTGGAGGATAGGTGCCTTTTTGCCCTCCTTGGCTCCTTCAAGCTGTCGACTGAAAAAAAAATCCACAATGTGAGAGTTATGAGTTGTTTTATTTGGGGCAAAATGAAGGCTACAGCCTGGAAGACAGCATTTCAGAGAGCTTTGAGAAACTGCTCCAAACAGGCATGGTGGGGGGTGGAGTGTTGAGGGGGAAGGTCAATATAGATGCGATTTTGGTGAAGGGAGGACTACATGCAATCAAGGACATATATTTTGCAGAAGGTTGCTGTTAGTCACAAGGAGCAGGGGTCCCATGAAGGATTTTAGTGCTTTTCTAGATACAAGGAGAGGCAAGGATTGGACTCATAAAATCGTCTCCTGGAAATATCTATCCGAAGACCTGTTTGGCCAGTTTCTCCCAGAGCACATAGTGCCTCATTGCTGATCTCCACCCTGAACTCCTTTCAGAGGGTGTTGAACAGCAGCAGCTGCAGTGGCTCATAATTTGATCCTTGCAGAGGTAGATGGTAAGTGCCATGTGTAGGTGACAGAGCTGTGTACTACCATGTGGCTGGTGGTGGAGGATGCATAGCTGCTACTGTGCAAAAAGCTGAAGTTGACCAAAATCAACAGCAATTTGCTGTCCAAATCTTCCCCTAGAAGTTACCAGCCTTCAACAGAGTCCATCGTTCTAAACTAAGTACAGCAAAAAGATTCTGCTAGTGAAATTGTTTACCTGGGAAGACAGACTCCTGGTGATCCAAACTCTATCTTCCCAGAAGCCTCAAATTCACTTATTTTTATTATTTTCAGTTTGGCCAAGAAGTGCTTCTGGCTATTCTTTGCACTCAATTTTTATAACATTTCACATGCTTTGATAATGCAGTGTCTTTATTTTTTCTGTTATGATTTTATTGTCCCTTACCAGATACAAGTGTTAGTTGCTCAGTCCTGTCTGACTCTTTGCGACCCTGTGGACTGTAGCCCTGCCAGACTCCTCTGTCCGTGGCATTTCCCAGGCAAGAATACTTGCATTCCCTTCTGCAAGGGATCTTCCCAACCCAGGGATAGAACCTGGGCCTCCTGCATTGCAGACAGATTCTTTACCACAAGCCACCAGAGGAGCCCTAATTTACTACTGTACCTTTGAGGGGTTTTGTTTGTTTTTTGAGATTTAGAATACGGTCAATTTTTGGTAATTCAAACACATTTATTGGTGCACCGGGATGACCTAGAGGGATGGAATCGGGAGGGAGGTGGGAGGGGGGTTCTGGAAGGGGAACACATGTATACCCATGGCGGATTCATGTCAATGTATGGCAAAACAAAAAAAGAAAATAAAAAGAAGAAAAGGAAAGAAAAAAGAAAAGGATAGAAGATTTGATCTATATAGATACCAAAAATAGAGGCAGAAGTGGGAGGAGGAAAGGGGGAGGCTGTTAGACGCAAGGGATCCACGCTTGCTCCCAGTATTACCACAGGGACAGTGCCCCTCTGGAGGGGTGACTTCGAGGATTCCTAGAGGAGCGGGCCACGTGAAATCACCTTCTCCCCTCTCACAACCTTTCTTGGCCATGCCCTCCGCCCCCTCCTCTTCCAGACGTGAAACTCCCAGAAGGAGAGCCAAGGAACTCGTCCTGGATACAAGTGGGAGGCGCTGCAGTTGGTGAGGAGGGGCCTAAGCGAAGGAAGGGGCCAGCGTTTCAGCCCCGGGAGAACTCCCACCTCCGGGAGCGCCGGGCACCTCGCAAAGGGTACCGCCCCCGCCAGGCCTAGCTGGGGCGGCCCCGCGGCGGGGACGCGCCTCCGCCTCCCAGCCCCGCGGCGGGGACGCGCGCCGGACGACTCGGGGAGGGACCGGCGGAGGCGCGCGGCCTCCGGAAGCGCCTTTCCCGGAAGGTAGGGAGGCGGCGCCGGCCTCGGCGATGGCGGTTGGGCGGCGGCACCGCTCTCTCTAGCCCGCGGAGCCGCGCCGCTGGAGGATGGCCTCGCTCGGACCAGCAGTTACGGGCGAGCAGGTCCCGGGGGCTGAAGCGGAGCCGGGCGCCGCGGGGCCGCCGCCGCCGTCGACTTCCTCTCTAGGGCCCCTGCTCCCCCTGAAGCGGGAGCCGCTGTACAACTGGCAGGCGACCAAGGCGTCGCTGAAGGAGCGTTTCGCCTTCCTCTTCAACTCGGAGCTCCTCAGCGATGTGCGCTTCGTGCTGGGCAAGGGCCGCGGCGGCGGCGGCGGCGGCGGCGGCGGTGCTGCCGGGGGCCCGCAGCGTATCCCGGCCCACCGCTTCGTGCTGGCGGCCGGCAGCGCCGTCTTCGACGCCATGTTCAACGGGGGCATGGCCACCACGTCGGCCGAGATCGAGCTGCCCGACGTGGAGCCCGCCGCCTTCCTGGCGCTGCTGAGGTGAGGGCGGCCGCCGGGCCGTGACTTTGGGCGAGGCTCTGCTTACCCCCCTGCCTCAGTTTCCTCCCGCGTCAGTGATGCTCGGGGAGGTCGAAACCGACATTCATCAGCCGGGACGGCTGCCCGCCTGTCGTTAGGGTAAATACTAGTGTCTGGGGCCCAGGAGCGTGCGTTTTCCCGTTTCAAGTAGCGTGGTGTCGCCTAGGCTAGGGAATTAGGGACGTGATGAGAAAAGAGTTTGGGTCAGGTCGCCCTGATGGCCTGTTTGCGACGTTTTAGGTTTTTGTTGGGGGAGAGGGGTAATTGCGGAGTCTTGGAAGACCAATGACCTTTTAATTTGATTTTTTAAAAATTCTTACTCTTTTTTCATTAAATTAGTTGTCATGATCCAGGAAAGTGAACACCCAAACAAGTGAGTTTGCTTCTAGCTAGCTTGCATTCCTGCAGACAAGGTCATGTTTGCTAAAAAAACCAATCTCCCTGTCGGTGTTAGAGTTGACTTTTTGATTACGTGAGGATAGAAGAGTGACTTCTGATTGATATTATTTAATGGAGGGAGCTAATAGTTTGGCATTATTAGCTGTTATTCACGAAAGTCCATTTAAGAAGGTGTAAGTATTGTTTTATACAGTTTTATTAATGAGACTGAGGCCCAGAGAAGTCAAGTAACTTAACGGAGGTAACAGAGGCAACCATACCAGAGACCATGTGTGTTTCATTATGAGATGGTTTTAACTGCCTGAATAGAATGTATTGTTAAAACAACAATCTTGGATGGTACTGAGGCATAACAGGTAGTTGAGGGGAACAGGTAAGTTCTCCACAAAGGCTCACAGCTCACTCAGGAAGATCAGTAGGAAATGGAATACAAAGTTAACACAGGTAGAAAAGTAATACCAAAATACCATTAAAAAATGAATAAAGGACAAGAGAGATAATTTTGGGAAGAAAAAATATAATTAACAGCCAGTGTTTAACCTCATTAGCAATTACAGAAGTGCAAATTAAAAGTATAGTACTTTTTCTCTTCTTACAAACGCTCCAGGTTTTTTTTGGGGGGGGTGAAGATAACCTGGTGGCTCAGAAGGTAAAGCATCTGCCTGCAATGCGGGAGACCCGGGTTCGATCCCTGGGGTCAGGAAGATCCCCTGGAGAAGGAAATGGCAACCCACTCCAGTACTCTTGCCTGGAAAATCTCACGAATGGAGGAGCCTGGTAGGCTACAGTCCATGGGGTTGCATAGAATAAGACATGACTGAGCAACTACTTTAGTAAGTAAGTAACATCTGGCAAGCTCTGTCCGACAAAAGTGGGAGGAAAACAGTTTGGCATTGTAGATTGTTTTCCCCACAGGTAGGAAGTATTCAAGTACTGAAAATGTTCCACATAAAAATATTTAAGCAGAACTGTTTATAGTAGTGAGGAAGTAGTGTAGCAGAGGGAATGGTTTTAACAGTGATAGGTCCATCAGATGGCATGTGGTGCAGCTACTAAGGAGGGCACCGAAACCCACTCCAGTATTCTTGCCTGGAGAATCCCATGAACAGAGGAGTTGGGCGGGCTGTGGTCGAATTTATTGTGGAAAAAAAAATGTGTGTAATTAACATTTGAAACAGTGCTCACAGTAATTAAAAACTGAGAAAAGAAACAGCAAAGATATACTTAGAGAAAGGGAGAGAGGAAATATACCGAAATGCTAACCAAAGTTGTGTTGGAGTGGCAAGATGGTGTTGACTTGTTTTTCATTTGTTTCTCATATGTTTTGTAATTTAGTTCAACTACATTTATAAAAGGGAAAAAACAACAACTCAGAAGCTAATATCTAAATCATTTTGGTATTTGGTTTGAAGTTGACTGGGAGTATTGGTTCTACTTCTTTAGATTTTCTAAACTGGAGGTACTTTTTAATGAATTGTTGGTTCACCTTCATTGTGATCACCTGTTAAATTCTTAATTCTCTTCCTCCCTCCTTACAATATTATAATATTTGCCGGTGGGACCTTGAGAGCATATTTAATACTCTCCCTGAATCTGATATCGGCTACGTTTGAGAGCCACTGATCTAAATATTGTTGGGTAGCTTTTTCTCTTAAAAATACAGAAATTGCTAAGGTAAGAATGCAGAGAGAAAATGCTGGTTTCATATTTTCACTGAAAACTGTTAATCAGTCCATTGTTTCCGACGAATAGAAAATAAGTGAATTCATCTGAGTCCTTGAAATTTTTCTAGTTTCAGTGTGATCATAGTATTTATGCTTCTTCAGGCTCTAGTCATTGTTTTATTCTGAAAGTGATCTCAGGACTGATTTTTAAACTTAGGTTATTGGCTGGTTGTGAAGCAGAGATGCTGTACTTAACCTATTATTGTGTGACAAAAAGATGCTCATGGTACTTGCTGAGGTTGAAAAGCAGGTTAGCTTGGGCATACTTTTATGTTTACAGCTTGAATTAAACATTACTTAAAGGCTTTTGAATTTGAGTTTGAAGCACTTTAAGAAACTGCTCATTTTGATCTGCCAGACCTTTAAGTGATGTTCTTAGTTGTTCATTTGAGAAACACTGCCTTCCTTGTACTGTTTTAGATATTGGATATAGCACTGAACAAGAGGAAGTCCCTGCCCTCACAGAGTTAATCATCTAGTAGGGAGAAACAAAGACAAAATGTCAAGTACGAATAAGAGTTTTAAGGAAAAATGATCAACCTGTGGGAGAAGGACCATTCATAGCAGGGAAAAACATGTTTAAGGCCCAAAATTTCTTCTGTTAGACAAACTACAAGAGTAAACCAGTGTGATCTGAAGAGATAGAATAAGGGGGAAAGTGGTAGCAGATGAGGTCAACAAGATAGGCTGGCCAGGATTGTGCAGAGCTGTAGAGCCCATGGAAGGACTTGGATTCCTCCTGTCTATGGTGGGAATCCTTTGAAGGATTTTGAACAAGTTGATAGGAAAAGTGAAAATGTCAGTCACCCAGTCGTGTCCCACTCTTTGTGGCCCCACCAGGACTGCATAGCTCACCAGGCTTGTCTGTCTGTGGAATTAGGGGTTGCTGTGATCTGGTTTAAAAACTCCTTCTGGCAGTTGTTTGGAGATTAGACTGTGGAAGGAGTAAAAGGAGCAGGTGACAGCTGTTCCACAGGTTCTGTCTTTAGCTATTGTTTTCCATTCTCCCATTAACCTATGGCACTACATACTACCCCAGCGGTACTATAAAACTTCTACTCAGCCCAAACCCAGTTTCCAACTGGACAGTCACAAATGAGTGTCCATTTAGTACACACACAGATGGACTGTCAACAATAAAAATACCTTAACACTTAATGAGTGCTTGCCATGTTCTGCTTACTGTTGTTCCTGAGCACCTTGTGTGAACCCAAGTTCCAGAACAGTCTTTGAGGCAGGCACACTTCATATGTCCTGTCTCAGGCAGCTTTTGTCATAATAATGCTGTAAAGCACCCCAAAAATCAGGGGCTTAGACAAACAATCATCTATTCTTCTTCTGAATAATCTTGTTAAGTGGCTCAGTTGGGGATGACTCAGGTGGGCATGGCTCCAGGCTGTAGTTTGGTTCCAGTATGTTCCATTTGTTTCTCATCCTGTTTGGACCAGTCTTGGAGGTTCTACTCAATTCTCTTAAATTTTTTTGGCATTGCTTCAAACAGATCACACTACCTTTAGACTCAGCTCTCTTCATTCTTCATGCAGTTAACAAAGTTATCTCTGTGATATCTAGACATTATCACAGGACTCCCCTGAATCTCTCAATGACTTCTTTTTGTGTATGGGATGCATTTAAACATTTTAGCTGATATACAAGACCTTTATGATTTGATATCTGTTCCTCTTCCTCTCCATCTACTGAGTACCCCAGCTCTGCTGATGGTCTTTTTCTTATTTTAATACTTGCCTTCTAATGCCTCCTTGCCTTTGTACTTCTTTGTCTGTCTAGAAGGTTTACACACTTAATTATTACCCTTCAGATATACTTGAGGCTTTCCCTCTTTATGAAACATCACTGCCGGCAGATTTGTGCTCTGCCTCATGTAATGTCTTACAGCAAGTTTTTTATCTGTTGCTGTAGAACAAGCCACTCCAACACTTAGCAGCCTAAACATAGTCTTACTATCTTTCACAGCTGTGTGGAAGGTTCTTCTAGCATATTCTTCAGGTCACCCATGCAGTCAGAGTCTGATAGCAGTTGGGGCAAGGATTATCTGGAGGTTTGATTCAGATTATGGTTTGGCTGAGCATTTCTCTCTCTCCAAGGCTCCTCCAGCTATCTTTGCAAGGTTAGTCTGACTTCCTGGAGAGCAGCAGGCCATGGCTCCTGAAAGCACAAAAGTAGGAGCTTCTGCATCCTCAGAGTTTCAGGCTGGCATGGTGTTACTTCTGCCACGTTCTGTTGATTAAAGGGAATCAAACAGGATGAGCCCAGATCCATTATGGGACAGCTCTGTGTAAAGGTCTGGATCATAGAAAGCATGATTTATTGGGGCCATCTTTAGAGATTAGTTATCAAATCAGGCCTAATGTATAATTATGACATTACTTTTTAATAATTTTATTACCAAACCATGAGCTTTTTATGGATCTTGTTGTCTGTGTTTGTATTTCTAGGACCTGTCTATTATTATATAGCCCTCAGTAAATGTTTTTGAGTAAAATGAATGAATCAGTAGTGACACAGTTTCTTGTACATAATCTTATGATTTTTCTAATTTACAATGAAGTTTTTACCTTAGTTGTTTAATTTTTAAATTGGATTAAATGTAACCTAAGTTTTATATTTTGGAAAGCCATTCATCTTCAGGAAAAAGTCAGAAATAGTTTGATGACCTGTAATTATTTCTCTGTGTTCTTGTTCTTAGAGGTAGTGTATTCAGTTCAGTTCAGTCACTCAGTCGTGTCCGACTCTTTGCGACCCCATGAATTGTAGCACGCCAGGCTTCCCTGTCGATCACCAACTCCTGGAGTCCACCCAAACCCCTGTCCATTGAGTCGGTGATGCCATCCAGCCTTCTCATCCTCTGTTGTCCCCTTCTCTTCCTGCCCCCAATCCTTCCCAGCATCAAGGTCTTTTCCAATGAGTCAACTCTTCACATGAGGTGGCCAAGGTATCGGAGTTTCAGCTTCAGCATCAGTCCTTCCAATGAACACCCAGGACTGATCTCCTTTAGGATGGACTGGTTGGATCTCCTTGCAGTCCAAGGGACTCTCAAGAGTCTTCTCCAACGCCACAGTTCAAAAGCATCAATTCTTTGGCGCTCAGCTTTCTCTACCGTTCTACTCTCACATCCATACATGACTACTGGAAAAACCATAGCTTTGACTAGACGGACCTTTGTTGGCAAGGTAATGTCTCTGCTTTTAAATATGCTATCTAGGTTGGTCATAACTTTCCTTCCAAGGAGCAAGCATCTTTTAATTTCATGGCTGCAGTCACATCTGCAGTGACTTTGGAGCCCCCAAAAATAAAGTCTGATACTGTTTCCACTGATTCCCCATCTATTTCCCATGAAGTGGTGGGACCAGATGCCATGATCTTAGTTTTCTGAATGTTGAGCTTTAAGCCAACTTTTTCACTCTCCTCTTTCACTTTCATCAAGAGCCTCTTTAGTTCCTCTTCACTTTCCACTGTAAGGGTGGTGTCATCTGCATATCTGAGGTTATTGATATTTCTCCCTGCAATCTTGATTCCAGCTTGTGCTTCTTCCAGCCCAGCGTTTCTCATGATGTACTCTGCATATGAGTTAAATAAGCAGGGTGACAATATACAGCCTTGACGTTCGCCTTTTCCTATTTGGAACCAGTCTGTTGTTCCATGTCTAGTTTTAACTGTTGCTTCCTGACCTGCATACAGGTTTCTCAAGAGACAGGTCAGATGGTCTGGAAGTCCCATCTGTTTAAGAATTTTCCACAGTTTATTGTGATCCACACAATCAAAGGCTTTGGCATAGTCAATAAAGCAAAAGTAGGTGTTTTTCTGGAACTCTCTTGCTTTTTCAATGATCCAGCGGATGTTGGCAATTTGATCTCTGGTTCCTCTGCCTTTTCTAAAACCAGCTTGAACATCTGGAAGTTCACGGTTTCATATTGCTGAAGCCTTGCTTGGAGAATTTTAAGCGTTACTTTACTAACGTGTGAGATGAGTGCAACTGTGCGGTAGTTTGAGTATTCTTTGGCATTGCCTTTCTTTGGGATAGGAATGAAAACTGACCGTTTCCAGTCCTGTGACCGTTGCTGAGTTTTCCAAATTTGCTGGCATATTGAGTGTGGCCCTTTCACAGCATCATCTTTTAGGATTTGAAATAGCTCAACTGGAATTCCATCACTTCCACTAGGTTTCTTTGTAGTGATGCTTTCTAAAGCCCACTTGACTTCACATTCTAGGAATTCTGGCCTTAGGTGAGTGATCACACGATTGTGGTTATCTGGGTCATGAAAGGCAATTTGAATGGAGTTGTGAGCCATATGTTAGTGACTCAGTCGTGTCCGACTTTGTGCGACCCTGTGGACTGCAGCCCACCAGGCTCCTCTGTCTTTGGGATTTTCCAGGCAAGAATACTGAAGTTCCTTGCCATTCCCTTCTCCAGGGAATCTTCCCAACCTTGGGATCAAACCCAGGTCTCCTGCATTGTAGGGAGGTTCTTTATCACTGAGCCACCAGGGAATCCCTGTGGGCCACATAGTATAGTCTAAAAACACAATTATTTGGTTCCTGGAATATTCTTCCTACCCTCTTTTCATGTTTTGGATCTCAAGGAGAAGTTCTTGTGAGAACCTTTTCCAGCTCTTTTTGTGAGGGATCCCAGTTATAGATTGTTACAGAACCATGTACTTCAATTTTGTGGAACTGGTTTTCTTAAGCTTGAATCTATTCAAACAGTGGTAATAAAGGCCCTGCATCTCAGCTCTATATTTTATAACTCAAGTAATTTTTGCCTGAAAACAAACTAAGACAGATATGAAGACTTCTTCCTATCACTCCCTTAAAAACTTACTCGGTTTCTCACTAAAGAAGGGAATTGAGCACGTTGTTAGCCTTCTGTCTGTTCCAGTTAAAATGACTATAGAGAAATACAAAAGAAATAAACCAATTACAGTGAAGACAAATCGGGAAGAGAGGTTGGAAGGCAGTGTAGAAAAGGGACAAGGCAGTTGGAAGTGTGTTGATAATGAAGTGAAGTGGCTGGAGCCCAGAATCCAGAGGAGGAGCTGTGGCTTATAAGGAAATCAGAATATGAATGATAAAGACCAAGAACAGCTGGTCCTCAAAGAACTAGGTAATTCAGGGAACAGAAAGAAACTTAAGACTTGGAGACTGAGAACATTTTTCACATCCATAGAAATGAGACATTGTGCTGTGGAGTTAAAAAGAATACTCAAGAAGCAAGAATTCTTAGAAATTTAACTGTGTGATTACTGGGGGGGAAATAGAAGAGCTGGAACACTTGAAATTTTGTGAAATGCAGAGGAAAATAGCAGAGATAAAAAATGAAGCAGTATAAAAAATAGCTAGCTAACGCCTACGGAGACTTAAGTATTTGTGTGTATTTTAACTGATACTAATCCTCACCAGAGCATTATGAAGAAGATACTGTTGTTCACATCTCTTAACAGAGAGGAGCACTGTTGTGCCCAGATTATAGATCCCCCAAAGACCACCTCAGGAGCCGATTCCGCTGTAAACACACGAGGGTCTTTTATTCAAGCTCGAGCAGGGGCTTCCACCCACACTGGCGCAGCAGCTTAGGTAGGAGAGCCCCTAGTAACAGCAGATAGGCGTTTTTTATAGTTTGTGGGGCAGGGTGAGGGGTTTTCGAAATTTATAAAACAGCGATTGGTGGACTTTTCGCGTGTTTGTTTCTGATAGGTATATTTAACCACAAACAACCTCCTAATTGGTGTATTTTTGGCACTCCCCGGTGTGTGATGATTGATCGTGTCTAGGGTAGTGACATGGGGTAAGGGGCTGGACTGTTTTATGGTTATTCTAGGAACTTGGGAGTTGCTTTTTACTACAAGATGGCGGCTCCTTTTTTTTTTTTTTTTAAGATGGAGTCACCTAGGCTCTACAGCACAATGAGAATAATTTGTTTAAAGTCATGTAGCTAGCAAGTGATGGAATAGACTCAAACTCAAGCGATCTCTTCTTGAATCCAGGCAAATTAAAGAGAGCCCCCACCTGACTGGTCTGAGAGTCTTACACTGAAAGCAGTCAGAAGCCCAGAAATGGTGTGTTATGGTAGCCAGCTTTTGTGTTTTCTTAGTCTGTTTCCCCATCTTTAAAATGCAGGTAGCAGCACCTCCCTTCCTTGTAAGAGGATTAAGTGAATTGGCATCTGTCACGTGATAGACTCAACAGATGCTAATTTTCCCTCCTCTTTTTATTCATCCCCCTACCCCTGACTATAAGAGACTAAGATTTTTTTTAGTTCCGTGCGCTCATCACTGAATGGCACGTATCGTTAAGTGAGTATTATGAGGGTGGTACAGATGGCTGGCTTGAAAGGTTTTGGAAAAGTGTTTGCAAACAGTGTAATCTTGAAACACAGCAACCTTCACTTTTGTACCTGAGGTGTAAGAGAGTCGCTCAATCGTGTCTGACTCTTTGTGAGCCAATGGACTGTAGCCCACCAGGCTTCTCTGTCCATGGAGTTCTCCAGGCAAGAATACTGGAGTGGGTAGCCATTCTCTTCTCCAGGGGATCTTCCTGACCCAAGGATCAAACCCAGGTCTGCTGCATTGCAGGCAGATTCTTCACCGTCTGAGCCACCAGGGAAGGATGGGAGTGAACAGCTTTCACTGGAAATAATTGTAAGGATAATGATCTTATTGGAGGGATGCCAGCATTTGGTTAAAGTGGGAAGTTGGGGGATGTAACCAGCTAGAATTTGATCTTGGGCAGTGATTCTGGCCACCAAAACCGAGAAATTGAAAAGCAGAGGGAAGGGACGTGAACTAGAACCTCCTTTCTTCACTCACACTCCTGTATAGTGTTCTGAAAGATATTAATGGGCTTTCAGGTGTTCAGAGTCTTAATTCGTATTGCTAAAATAAAATACTTGTTCTCAATGCCTTATTTCTCCAGCACCCTCAGCTGCTCTGAGTGTAACTGAGAATTGGGCACTAAGCTCAGGGGTCTCTGACTAACCGCAGAGGAACTAAAATGAATATGCAGTAGCTTCAGTATAATTCAGCAGGAACTGCCCAGGCCTTCTCTGAGATGCTTATCCTCTGTGTGCACTTCTAGGAATCTGATTTATCTAGTGACTGGTAGAATCAGCTCCTGAGGCTGTGGGTAAGGTGGTATTGGTCTGATAGTATTTCGAGAGGAAATTCGACCTATATACCCAAAAGCATATAGCAAAATGGGGTCATTTAAGATATTATTAAACTGTTTTATTCTTCTGAACCCCCGTACTCTAGTCTTTGGTCATAATGCTAATTCTGGGATAATAAGGAAAGGTTAAAAGATGCCCAGAATAAGAAGACACCATCATCAGGAAATAAATGGATGTTTTGACATTTAGAGATGTGAACTTAAGCTGTCTGTAAGTTTGCTTAAGTGGACATTTTTTGATGAAGAGAGAAAGCTGCTGTGGAGTGCTAAAAGGCCTTAAAAAATTTGGCCTGAGGACTTAACTTTAGTCCCCTTTATAAATGGAGACCGCCTGCCTCTCAGGATTGAGTCAGAATAAAATGAGGTGATATATGTGCAAATAACCCTCGGAAGTCTGATGTGCTTTTCAAGTTATTTTTCACTTTGCTCATTACCTTTTCAAATATTCCTCAGAGACTTAACTGAGGATGGATTGCTTGTCTAAAACCCTCCTGACTGTCTCTGCAATTTCCACTTGCTTCCCAGATTTCTGTATTCAGATGAAGTTCAAATCGGCCCAGAAACAGTTATGACCACTCTTTATACGGCTAAGAAGTACGCAGTCCCAGCCTTGGAAGCACATTGTGTGGAATTTCTTACCAAACATCTCAGGGCAGATAATGCCTTTATGTTACTTACTCAGGTAAGTTGATGTAGCTTTTAACTACAAAATTTTTTTAACTTTAAAAATTGTGTTTAACTGTATATGAATATTTAATATTTCCTGGAGAATTACCCCAAGATGATTATTTTAAAGCATATGAAATCTTTTGATTTCATTGAGGGAAATACATCAGGTTCGTAGGGTTTTAGAATAGAAAAACAAATTAGAGTTAATGTATCATATAGATGAAGAAACTGAAGAAAGTGTTAGTTGCTCAGTTGTGTCTGACTGTTTGAGACCTCACAGGCTGTAGCCCATCAGGCTCCTCTGTCCGTGAAATTCTCCAGGCAAGAATACTGGAGTGGATTGCCATTCTCCTCTTCAGGGGATCTTCCTGACGCAAGGATCAAACCCATTGCAGGCATCGCAGGCAGATACTTTTATCATCTGAGCCAAGCCTTATGTAAATAGGGTGTTTCACCTCTGTAAAGTTATATAGCTGTTTAGGATTGGAGTTGAGATTGGTGTCCAGCGTTGTTTCTGCTGTGATTCAGAGTATGAGAGTATAAAGCTTTCTGGACTTTTGTGCTCTTATTCTTGTTGGGTCTGAAATTAACATTGAGTATTTCAAGTCCAGAGCAGTTGTAACATTTACTGTATTCTGTCAGCTTGCTGACCCACTTCTGGAGGGTTTAGAATTTATTTTTATTTTTGAACACCAAAACATTTTGTATTGGGATATAGCCAATTAACAATGTTGTGACACTTTCAGGTGAACAGTGAAGGGACTCAGCTGTAGATATACATGTATCCATTCTCGCCTCCCATCCACATTGACACATAACATTGAGCAGAGTTCCATGTGCTAGATAATAGGTTTGTTGGTTATCCATTTCTAATATAGCAGTGTGTACATGACTTTTCCAGAGTCCTTAACTGTACCTTCCCCCGGGAACCATGAGTTCATTTTCGAAATCTTTCTGTGAGTCTCTTTCTGTTTTGAAAGTAAGTTCATTTGTATCATTTCGTTTTTGGTTCTACATGTAAGGGATGTCATATGATATTTTGGAGAAGTTAGAATTTAAGAATATTCTTTCTTTGACACTTACGAAAGTTTTCAGTGAGTATACTATAAACACAGAAAAGTGTACACATCATACGTGTATAGTCTGAATGTTTATATACTGAACACATTTATGGAACCATTAACCAGTCCTCAACGTACACTATTTAGCACTTGTTAAATGCCTATAATCTGAGCTTCATACTGGAGATATAAGTAAATAGATTTTTTTCTTCTTAGACAATGTAATGATACCCTTTTACGAATTGTTTAAAAAAATCCTAAGCTAGTCTGTAACTCGGTGCCAGGGAGTGAGTTGTGTCCACAGAATTCACGTGTTGAAATTATAATCCCCAGGACCTCAGAATGTGACCTTACTTGGAGATAGGGTCTTTACAGAGGTGAAAGAGTTAAAAATGAGAGTGGGGGGGCGGAAATGTCTAAGCTGATAATATGTAATCCTGCTGAATATTAGTAGTGGAAATAATCATGGATACTCCTTAGCTTAACCCTGTCATTTTCCAAATGAAGAAACTAAAACCTGGCTAGTTAACTACCTGCCCAAAGTCTCACAACAGGTTGGGTAGAGTCAGACTTGTTTCCAATTGTTCATCCATTCTGTCACATCACAAATGATTGATGATACTTTTTGTTTTTAAATCTTTGGTCATCGAGTATTTATAGTTATAGAAGAAAGAACATGCTGATGTCACCTCTTCCTGACAAGAATCACAGAACTCCCTGTCTGTGTGTTTTGTGCGCCAGACAGAGACTATTCCATTTGTATATATTATCACATTTACTCCTCCTTTAAGCTGTGATGTTATTTATTATTATTATTATCCCCTTTTCAAAGATGAAATGGAAGCTTAAAGAGCTAAATATCTTAAGTAATATCAGAGAGCGAGTGGTAAAAGGTCTCAACCTCAAACCAGTAGAGTATGGTGATATTGATGACAACTGCAGAATGTATTGAGTGACTTAGTGTGTGCCAGGTCCCATTCTAAATACTTTGTATGTATTAATTCATTTAATCTTTACAATAACTTTAGGAGTGGTAGCTATCCTCGGTGAAGATTTTCTTATCATCCTCTTTTTATATAGAAGCACAGAGAAGTGAAATAACTCAATAAAGATTATATAACTAACAAGTGATATCTGTTGTTCAGTTGCTAAGTGATGTCCGACTCTTTTGCGACCCCATGGAGTGAAGCCCGCCAGGCTTCTCTGTCCATGGGGTTTCTCAGGCAAAAATACTGGAGTGGGTTGCCATTTCCTTCTCCAGGGGCTCTTCCTGACCCAGGAAACAAACCTGCGTCTCCTGCATTGGCAGGTGGATTCTTTACCACTTGGATTTTTTTTTCCTTTTCTGAACTTGTGATGAAAATCTAGTAAAGAGGTTGATAATCATGATTCTTTGTTGTCTGAAGAATTTTATTGTGTGTGAAGAAGGTCACTTAACTACTTTCATTTTTTTAAATTCAGTCATAAAATTTAGAAACCAGTAGGAATTTCCTAGCTGTCCAGTGGTTAAGACTCCGAGCTTCCACTGCAGGGGGCTTGGGTCAGATAGATTTCTGGTTGGGAAACGAGGATCCCATGTGCTACACAATGTGGCCAAAAAAAGAAAAATTAGAAGCCAGTAAATTAAATTTTGACAATGAAAATCCACTTTCTAGTTCAGTAAGCCAAAGTCAGCTGTATACTCTTGGTCAACATATATTTTACTTTCTTTTGCTTGCCATTAAGTCTCTGGGATTCATTCCTGTTGTTGTAGATCTACACACAGCAATAGGGGCCTGCAAGTCTGCATTTCTAACAGACTTTCAGATGATGCTGGTGCTTCTGAACCACACTTTGAGTAGCAAGGCTTAACATATGTCACTGAGGAAAAAAGGAACTTTTCAGTGCTTGGTTGGTCTTAGAACTCAACATTACTCCAGATTTTTCTTTGGTGGGGTCATGTGAATTAGCCCACGAATTGTCATGTGAATGTCTTGTTCCTGCCAAGTGAATCATTTGAACTGAGCATGTTCATTTACTTGAGAGGACTTATGCCAGCGTCCCTCTAAAACAAAGAACCAGTGTGCTGTCCCAGCTTGGATTACACAGGGAACACACTCCGGGGCGGTACAGTCATTGAAAATAGCGCCACACTCAAATTTAGAGAAAATTAATTGTACTCCTAAGTAGCAGCAGTAGATTCCCAGGCAAATATGATATTGTATTGAATGACTGAAAAATGCTACTCTGAATAAAATAACTTTTACCAAAAAATATTTTTCCTAAAAGTAAAATAATCCATTTTTCTGCATATATACTAACTCAACTATAAACGCTGAGTTGGCCAGCTAGAATATCTGCCAACATTAGAATTTTACTTACTTTTAAACTTGTTTTTTTGAATTATAATGTACATCCTGATAAAGCACATATTAGAAGTTTGACCTCTGACTTCTTAAAGTTCAGCTTTGCTGAAATCATATAGCAGTTGACTCTTGAACAACATGGCCTTGAATTTAGTGGGTCCACTTATACATGTAATTTTTAGTAAATAGTACACAATTTGTGGTTGATTGAATCCGCGGATATGGAAGAACCTCAGATACAAAGGTCCAACTGTAAGTTCTGTGTGGATTTTCAGCTGCACTGAGGTCAGTGCCCCGAACCTGCAAGTTGTTTGAGGGTCAGCTGTATACTCTTTTGCTCAACATATACAGTACTTCCTTGCTTACCAATAAGTTTGTGGGATTCATTCCTATTGCTGTGTGTAGTTGTTACATTGTTCATTCTCATTGTATACTGTTCTGTCATGTGAATTTACTTATTTGCTCTTCTGTTGTTAGGCCTGGTTTTTGTTTAGGTTCCCAGAACTTTAATGCTCTAAAATTTTTGTACTTTATTCTCTTCCCCCCAATCAAACAAAAAAATCTGTACTGATAGGCTTGACAATTGATGTTATCATTTAGTGAAAAGATCCTAAGACTGGGATTTAAGGGCTGGCTTCTCCTGTGGTTCAGCTGGTAAAGAATCCGCCTGCAGTGCAAGTGACCTGGATTCGATCCCTGGGTTGGGAAGATCCCCTGGAGAAGGGAAAGGCTGCCCACTCCAGTATTCTGGCCTGGAGAAGGGAAAGGCTACCCACTCCAGTATTCTGGCCTGGAGAATTCCATGGACTGTACAGTCCATGGTGTCGCAGGTCAGGTACAACCGATTGATTTTCACTTTCACTTTGGAACATAGCTGGCTAGAGTCAGTGCGCCTTTCTGAGCCTTTCTTTTCTCATCTGTGTAATGGGAAGATGTCTGCCTTATCTATCCTAGAGTGTTTCATTAAGGATCAAAATATGTAATATATAAGTGCATATATATGCATATAAAAATAAAAATAACAGAGTTGTTAGTGGTCATTTAATTAATTGTTATCTTTTGGGCATTTGTGCTTTTAGCTTTTATTTCTGATTGTGGAATGAAAAGTTTTAAGCATATTATAATTGTATTTTAAGTATGAGTTTTTATATTATTGACAGTTATAACTGTTTACAGTATTACCTTTGAATATGGACAGCCCAAAGTTAGAATAACTGTAAAAATAAAATAACTATCTTTTTATACATTTAGGCTCGTTTATTTGATGAACCTCAGCTTGCTAGTCTTTGTCTAGACACAATAGACAAAAACACAATGGATGCAATAAGTGCAGAAGGATTTACTGATATTGACATAGGTAAGTTCACTGTGAATTAAAATGTTACCTTTTAAGTACAGTAATGTGTTACTAGTGAGCCTTGTTGGCAGAGGAGCTGTTTTTAAACCAGTGGTTTTTTTCAAGTGATTTTAAGTCTGCCTCTTTAAGAGTTTTGCTTTCTTTATTTTGCTGAAATAGTCCTAATAGTCTTAACTCCCTCATTGCCTTTTAAAAGATAGCAGATCAAACAAATTTTCATGCTCACCATATGCATAGCATTATATTAGGGCCCTATAAGAAATACAAAGAAGGATAAGATTTGATTTTTTTTCTTTAGGAAACTGTCATCTATTTGGAGAATCAGAGAAGAAATATGTGAAAATTAAGATTAAGACATTACATAGAAAAGATGACATATGGCAAAATGTCTTTTCACCTTTTCGGAACTAGATACATAGAAAATAATTACTATGCAAATCCAAAATGTGGAGAGAGCGCCTTGAAATGGGTTGTTAGGAGATCTCGGAACAGGAAGTTCTGACATGGGCCTTAGGGAATGGATAGTATTTGGGTAATGAAGAGGGGAGGGCATTAGAGGCAGGTAGAACCACATGAAGAAGGCGTGTGTAGAGGATGGGGGCTGCAGGGCAAGTGAAATCCAGGGTGTGGGGGCCATGCAGTCACAGGCTCAGGAGTTTGAATTTTGTCATGTAGGGGAGCAGAAGGAGCGGATCCAGCCTATAACTCTAAATATCATCTTCATCTGATAAGCCCAAAATATCTCTAATCTTATCTTCTGGGCTCCAAATTTGCGTAGCCAACTATTTACTTGACATCTTCATTTGGAGCTTTTATAGGCATTTCCAGTAGCACAGCTAAAAGAAAGCCATTGATTGTCCCATACTCCCCATTATCTTTTCTGTTCCTTTCCAGTTTTTTTTTTTTAATCCTCCTTAATGCCACCACCATATATAACTAAAAACCTAGAAGTTATTTTTAACTACTCTCTTTCATACCCCACATGAAGTTTATCAGCATATGTTCTCTGCTCTCCAGTCAAAATGTGTGCTGGGGGAATTCCTGGTGATCCAGTGGCTAGGAATTGGTGCTTTCATTGCTGGGCACAGGTTCAGTCCCTGGTTGGAGAACTAAAATATGACAAGCTGTTTGGTGCACCCCACCCCTCTAAAAAATAGTATCCTGAGTTCTCATCATGTCTTACTTTGTCTGTTGCTCCCACCTAGTTTGTGTCACTGTTCTCTTTCATCTGGATAAGCTCTGTGCTCTCCTGTTGTGCCCCTGCTTCCACTCACTCTTTTTTACTTTATTTGTATTTTTTATTGGAGTATAATTGCTTTACAATGTTGTATTGATTTCTACCATGTGACATTGTGAATCAGCAATCAGTATGTGTATGTGTGTGTGTACACCCTCCCTCTGGTGCCTCCCTCCCCCCCCCCCCCCCCCCCCCCCCCCCCCCTTAGGTCATCACAGAGTGCCTAGCTGCGCTCCCTGTGCGATACAGCAGCTTCCCACTGGCTGTCTGCTTTGCATATGGTAAGGTGTATGTTTCAGTGCTACTCTTTCAGTTCATCCCACCCTCTCCTTCCCCTGTTGTGTCCACAAGTCCGTTCTCTACATTTGTCTCTACTCCTGCCCTGCCGATAGATTTATCAATACCATTTTTCTAGATTCCGTACATATGCATTAATATATGAATATTTATTTTTCTCTTTCTGACTTATTTTACTCTGTAAAACAGGCTCTAGGTTCATCCACTTCAGATCAACAGACTCAAGTTTGTTCCTTTTTATGGCTGAGCAATATTCCATTATATATGTGTACTGCAGCTTCTTTATCCAAACACCTGTCATTGGACATCTAGGTTGCATCTGTGTCCTGGCTATTGTAGATAGTGCTGCAGTGAACATTGGGGTACAGGAGTATTTCTGAATTATGGTTTTCTTATGGTATATGCCCAGTAGTGGGATTGCTGGGTCATGTTGTTCAGTCGCTCAGTTGTGTCCAACTGTGACCCATGAACTGCAGCACACTAGGCTTCCTGTCCTTCACTGTCTCTTGGAGTTTGCTCAAACTCATGTCCTTTGAGTCAGTGATGCCATCCAGCCATCTCACCCTGTCGCCCTTTTTTCCTCCTGCCCTCAGTTTCCCAGCATCAGGATCTTTTCCAGTGAGTTGGCTCTTCGCATCAAGTGGCAAAAATATTGGAGCTTCAGCATCAGTTCTTCGAGGGTTGAATATTCAGGGTTGATTTCCCTTCGGATTGACTGGTTTGATATCCTTGCTATTCAAGGAACTTTGAAGAGTCTTCTCCAGCTGGGTCATATGGTAGTTTTATTCTTAGTTTTTAAAGGAATCTCCATACTGTTCTCCATAGTGGCTGTATCAATTTACATTCCCACCAACAATGTAAGATTGTTCCCTTTTCTCCAAACCCTCTCCAGCATTTATTGTTTGTAGATTTTTTGGTGATGGTCATTCTGACTGCTGTGAGGTGATACCTCATTGTGGTTTTGATTTGCATTTGTCTAATAATGAGCAGTGTTGAGCATCTTTTTGTGTGTTTGTTGGCCATCTGTTTGTCTTTGGAGAAATGTCTGTTGAGGTCTTCTGCCCATTTTTTGATTGGGTTGTTTGTTTTCCTGATATTCAGCTGCAAGAGCTGCTTAAATTTTAGGGATTAGTCCTCTGTCTGTTGCTTCATTTGCAGTTATTTTCTCCCATTCTGAGGGTTGTCTTTTCGTCTTGTCCGCTCACTCTTGCTTTCATCTTGTCCATTCTCTACTCAGCAGCAAACTGTATCACCTCCTTGGTTTCCAGTGTTTTCCCAGTACAGTTAGAGTAAGATTTAGATTGCTTACAGATTACAAGATCCTACATGATTAGGCCTTTTATTAGGGTAGGCTATGCTTGGCCATGGTGTTGATAACAGATATACCCCAAAATGCAAGCACAACACATTTGCACGGATAAACCCCCCAAATGCATACTGACTCCAACATAAAGAAATTGATATCACACTCACACAGCAGTCTGAGACAGTATCTCTGGCCAGTGATTAGCTCTCTGCTACTTCCTGTGGCTGAGTTATTATCTGTACCTTGCTGACAGATGGGAAAACACCCACGTTTTATGAGGTTTGGCCTTGAAATGGCACCCTCTTTTTGGCTCTTATTTCACTGGACAGAATTCAGTCACCAGCCCCTCCTAACTTCAGGGGAGGCGAGGAGATGCAGATGATTCACATCCCAGGAAGAAGAGAAAACAGAAGTTTTGTAAAGAGCTGGCAGTTATTACTTACCTCTCTCTATCTCACCTGTCCCGTGCCATTCTGTTCCTCATTCGCTATGTTCCATACACACTGGCCACAGTTATTTCGATTTTTTGAGCCTTTGTATTTGCTGTTCCTTCTGATTGTAATCCTTTTCCCCACTCTAAATCTTTGTATTATTGTTATTCACTCAGTCGTGTCTTACTCTGCAACCCCATGGACTGCAGCATGCCAGGCTTCCCCGTCCTTCGTTATCTCCCAGAGTTTGCTCAGACTCATGTCCATTGAGTAAGTGATGCCATCCAACCATCTCATCCTCTGTCGGCCCCTTCTCCTCATGCCCTCACTCTTTCCCAGCATTAGAGTATTTTCCAGTGAGTTGACTCTTCACATCAGAAAGTGCTGAAGCTTCTTTGTATGGTTACCTCTTTTTAATCATTCAGATCTTAGGTTAAAGGAGACCTGAGATGTGCCATCTCACACCTACTTAAAGTAGATACCACATTCCGCTAAACAATCCCTGTTCCATTACTCAGATTTCTTTTTCTGTTAATAATGTATCACTCTCTGAATATCTTGTCTGGGTCTTTGTTTATGTATATGTTGATTGTCGACCTTCCCCTTCTAGACTGTAAACTTCCTAAACTCTAAACTCCTTTGTCTTGTTTACCACTGTACTGCCAACACTGAAAGCAGTAGAACACAGTACGTGTTCAGTTAATATTTGTTGGACTGATTGGCTGTGTCTAGAATGTTGCCTTTCTTTCCCATCTTGCTGGATCTTACTCAGTCTTCATGTCTTGGCTCAGATTCTAACTCTGCAGAGACTCCTTTCTTAAAAGCTGCCACCCTACCCCTTCCATGAAATTTAATACATTCCTGGTTCCTGGTTACAGTGACATCTCTGTCTTAGTTTGCCTGTCTGTTGCATATTGTCATGGGGAGGATTCATACTCTTCCTGCGTTATCCTGAAGGGCAGGCACTGCGTCAGGTTCCGTCCCAGTTTCTTTCCTTTGAAGGGGCGTCAGGTGCTCCACTTCAGTCCACTCTCATGTGAAATAATGCTGCCAGCGCCAGGGTGACTCACTCCAAGAAGCTGTTTTGTGAATAGCTTCTACATTAGTCATGCCATTGGCTCCTGGAAGTCTTGAAGTAGGCTCCTTGCACAGGATGAAAACCCCATAAGTATTGACTGAATCTGACGCGCAGTGGTTTATATTAAACTCAGCATTGTCTTATGTATATAAATATAATCTTACGTGCTTTCATGATCTTTATTAGGCTCTCAGCTGTCATTTCTTATTATAACACATCTGTCAATAGAAGACCTACGTGTTTTTACCTCAGTCTACTTTGTCTCAAGTGTACTTGTTAAGAATTGGGAATGAAAGAGCAGTCTAGGAGCTGAGAGCAAGCCTTGGCTTCAGGAGCTTTTTTTCAATAGCTGTTTTACATTCTGGGGGTGTTTTTTCTCCTCTGGCATTTGAATATGAGCTCTAGAGAGATATGCTTAGCTTTATACAAGTAGTGAGATACTATTTCTCTCTCAGCTTTCTGTCAAAGGAGAAAGATAATACATCTTTTGATAGAACAGAATCAATTTACATTATGCCAAGGGCAATATAATGTGCTTTTTTTTTTTTTTTAGTTTCTGTGTTTATCTTTACTGCAGTTACTACATACAAGGTAGAGACATGTATGTTGAAAGTTGTCTGTTTTTCTATTGAATGATTAAATATTATGGTAATAATGCTTTCCTAATTCTATAACGATTGAGGTATATTGATCTACATTCATTTTCTGGGTTTTCCTGGGGCCTTAGTTTATATACATCTATCTACTCAGCTGTTAGAGAAGAAAAAAGCTTGAGTTTTTAAAAATCAAAAGGTTATGCTTAACCTTTTCATTTTTAACATATTGTTGAGCCCCTTCTGTGTTCTAGGGACTCTGATGTCTTTGCTGGAATGATACTTGTGTTTCTTATTAAACTATTATTTGGTTCTGGTATGAATGTGTAGGCCACTGCAGAATAAAATTTTGTTTTAAACAAATTTTCTAAGGTGTGTGTTTCTGGGTAATTTAATTGTATTTTAATGTATTCATTGATTTCTACTATATAGCATCCTCATTTTTATTTAAACTTAAAATACAATTGTTAGATATTTTATAATAGTACCTACTGTATTGAGGGTCTTTAGGAAATAAGGTTCTCTGATTTTTCTGTACATCTCGAACAATCTTTTTTTTTTTAAAAAAAAAAAAAAAAGAAGGCATTCATTTTGGCCATTTGAGAAAGATACCTAAAAAAAATGCTTTACTTTGCCTGTCCTTATTAAACAATACATATTGACTGTAATTTAGGATTCTTCTGGTTAGTAGGACTCATTATTATCAGTATCAGTTACTGTAAATTGAAGCCGTCAGGTCTCTGAAGTTTTTTTAACATCTCTTTCTTTGTGTAAAAGACTCCATACCGTCCTTTTCAAGTACTTCTGTCTACTTTTCAGAGTTTTCCTCTCTTTTTGTCCCTGTTAGATTGCAGCAAGTTATCTCATGTTAGTATGTTAGCCTCTAAAGCCCTTTTCTCTGAACTTACTGCTTCTTGTCTACTATAGCTTAAAAATAACTCAGCCTATTTTAATTTTGCCCATGATAAGAGGAAAAGAATTCTGAGTGAGGGCCTGAGTTACGGTCATGACATTTATACTCAGATGTCAAATAGGGCTTCAAACTTAGTATGTCCAAAGTTTAACTTGATCCTCTCACCACTTCCTCTCCCTACCCAACTTCTGCATAGTTGCTCTTATCTCAGTTGCTGCCACTGTCAGCCCACCATTGCTTACCATTAACCTGAGAGTTACCCTGGACTTAGGCTTCCTGTCACTCCTTTATCCAATCTGTTAGGAAGTCTTCTGTCTCCTTTCAGAATATACCCTGAATCTGATCATTTTTCACCACTTCTGCCTGGTCCAGGCCACCATCACCCCTCACTGGGAACCACATAAGAACCTCCCAACTGATAATGTTTCCACTCTTGCCTCTGTTACCATCTCTTCTCATCGTAGCTTCCAGGGTAGTCCTTGTAGAGCGTAAAATATCACAGCCCAATACCCTTCAGGGGTTCCCTTTTTCACTCAAAAGCCAAATGATCTGCAGGGTGCCTTGTGAATGCATCCTGCTTCCCACATGTTCTAGCTTCCTCACCTCCTACTTTCCCCTCTTACTCACTTCCCACCACACTGGCCTCCTGGTTGTTCCTCAGACAGGCCAGGCACACCCTCGTAAGAGACCCTTCGCACTGGCTGGTCGTGGCGTGCTGCTTCACGATGTCTATCTGGCCTACCAACCCTGACCCAAAACCTCCATCAGATCTTAGCTCAAATGAGGCCGATCCAAACCATCCTGTTTTAAGCTGCATTTCTGATTATTCCACTTACCCTGCTATTTTTTCCTGCATTTATTATGTGACACATTATAACTTACTTATGTTTACTTAATGTTTCCCCCATTAGAATGTAAGCTCCATGAAGGAAAGAATTTTTAAACCTTTTTGTTTAATGATGTATCCTTGGTGTCTGAAATAGTACCTGACACATTTATGAGTGGTTAATCAGAAATATTTACTGAATGAATGAATGAATGAACTGTAATCTATAGACTCTATGAATTTTTTCATTACTGATTGGGAGCCTTTTTCTCTGACTTATTATTCTTATCCTGGATATTTGAGTTTGCTTGTAAATGGCATGAAATATATAAGGAGATACTGTATGTAGGGTTTCATTTATGATAATAAGTTCAATATTGACCATATTGTAATTTTTAAAAGAATTCTTTGAAGTTCCTTTAATTCTTTAATATTTTTAAATGTAGAATCTATAGCTTTAAGTAACCTATTTTTTATTGATATTTGAAATTTTAATATAAGCATATTTGTCAGTATTTTGTTAAATAGCAAAATATTCCTAATTTGACTTATTTTTGTAAATTACCTGTAGACACACTCTGTGCAGTTCTAGAAAGAGACACTCTTAGTATTAGAGAATGTCGACTTTTTGGAGCTGTTGTACGATGGGCAGAAGCAGAATGTCAAAGACAACAATTGCCTATGACCTTTGGAAACAAGCAGAAAGTTCTGGGGAAAGCACTGTCCTTGATCCGCTTCCCACTGATGACCATCGAGGAGTTTGCAGCAGGTAAGGCTATATAACTTGTCCAAAATCTACTTGAAACTATTGCAGTGGGCAGTCAGTCTCTCTGTGCGAGAGAGGAAAAGAAGATATTTATGTATGTACATTTGTGTGTGTAATTTCTTCCAGTTCTCCTGATAGCCCTTTAAGATAATATTGTAGGGTATATATTTACATTTTTAAAATTATATATTTTATATCTTTTAAAAATATTATAAATACATAGAAGTTATATGGTATCTTATAGGTTTAAGAATGGAACCTGAGAGGTGTTAAGCACCTTACCCAGAGTTACAATGACAGGTCTTTCGGACTCTGAGGGTTGCTGCTTCTTAGTTCTGTGACCAGTTCTTATTTCCCATATCAACACTGAGTATATTCTGCTTCTAAGTCATGGCCAGATTGATTTAAAAGAAAAAAATTTCGTAATTGTTTACAGTTATACTTATTTATGTTTATTGGCCATTTGTATTTTTTTCTTAACATTCATGACTTTTATTCTATTGAGGTATTCAATTTTTCTTATTATGTTGCAATATTCTCCCAGGTTGTTTTTGCTGGTTGGAATCATTTGTTTTTTTCTTTCTATAAACTGTTTATAACATGACATAGTAAAGTGGATAAATACTGTGAACACACCTATATAACCACACATGCCACTTTACAGTACATTATCATATCCCTCCAGTCTCCATCATGCATGCCTCTCCTAGTCTTTCATCTCCCTTCCAAAGGTGACTACTTTCTGGCTTCTATAAATGAGTTTTGTTTGTTTTTAAACTTATTATAAAGGAAGCCATGCATTCAGCATGTATTCTTTTGTGTGTGGCTTCTTTCTCTTGACGTTATGTCTGTTAGATTCATCTACATGGCTGTGTATGGCACAACCACACACTTTTTCATTGCTGCATAATCTGTATGGATGAGCCATGATTTATTTATCCACTTTACTGTTGAACATTTGTGTTGTTTCTATATGGGACCATTGAGAACATTCTTATATCTGTGGCTTGGTGTCTATATGTGAACATTTCTGTTGAGTGGGAGCAGTACAGTTGCAAAGTTGCAGAGTGTACACGTGTTAGCATTGGTAGACCCTACCAAACAGTGGCCCAGAGTAGTTGTAACATTTCACAGTCAAATACCAAACTTAGTCAAGAGTTCATTCCAGTTGCCTCATATCGTCTCCATCATATGTATATAATCTGTCTGAAGACTTGTATCCAGAATATGTTAGACACATATATAATGCATGTGTATACAGCTAATATCCCCCAGTCTGTGGATTATCTTTTCATTAACTTAATGCTATCTTTTTACAAATAGAAGATCTTAATTTTAATGAATTAATTATCAATCTTTTTGTTTAAGGTGAAGGCTTTTTATGTCTCCCTTAAGAAATTTTACCTGCCTCAGATTGATAAAAGATACTCTCTTAGGTTTTTTTCTAGGAAGTTTATTGTTTTACATTTAACTTTTCAGTCTGTAATCCAGTTGGGTTTTTGGTTTTTTTTTTTTTTTTTCACACATGTGTGTGGTGTGAGGTTAGAGGTCAAGATTCCTTTTTTTCCTATGTGACTATATATTAAAAACTACCCTTTTCCCATGCCCAGCAGTACTAAAGTGAAAGTGTTAGTTGCTCAGTCGTGCCCGACTCTTTGCACCCCTATGGACTTTAGCCCTCCAGGTTCCTCTGTCCATGGAATTTTACATTGCAGACTGATTCTTTACTGTCTGAGCCAACTACAATGATAATGAAAGTGAAAGTCGCTCAGTGTCCCACTCTTTGCATGTTGCAGCCCCATGGACTAATTCTCCAGGCCAGAATACTGGACTGGGTAGCCTTTTCCTTCTCCACGGGATCTCCCCAACCCAGAGATCGAACCCAGGTCTCCCACATTGCAGGCTGATTCTTTACCAGCTGAGTCACAAGGGAAGCCCAAGAATACTGGAGTGGGTAGCCTATCCCTTCTCCAGCTGATATTCCCGACCCAGTAATGGATCGAGGTCTCCTGCATTGTAGGTGGATTCTTTACCAACTGAGCTACAGCAGTGCTAACTTCTGTAAATCAACTCACTGTATATGAATGAATCTGTTTCTAGAATGTTTATTCTACTCTGCTGTTGTATTTGTTTATACTTGAACCAATTCTGTAGAGTTTTCATTGCTGTGGTTTTAAAGTGAATCTTGAAATCTGATAGTGAAAATACTCTAGCTTTGTTCTTCTGAATTATCTTGGCTATTCTTGGTCTTACGTATTTTCATATAAAAGTTTTAAGCAGCTTGTTAGTTTCCACCAAAAAAAAGTCATGGGTTTCTGATTGGAATTACGTAGAATCCATTGGTTGGTGTGAGGATAATTGATATTTTTATGATACTCTGTTTTCTAATCCATAAACTTTGATTTAAGTCTTTAAAAATTTCTCTTGGTAGTATTAATAGTTTGAGTTTTCTGGTAGCGGTCTGCATATTTTTTGGTAAGTTTATTCTGTACATATTTGACTTGCTAAATGTTATTACAGTGATTGGTTTTTAATTTTCATGTCCTAATTAATTGTTTGCCAGTAGAAGTGCAGTTGGTTTTCCTGTATTGACTTTGTATCTAGTGACCTTGCTAAATTTACAAATTCTAATAATTCTTTGTAGTTCATTGTGCATAGTCTACATGTACAGTTATGTGATCTGCAAACAATGATAATTCTGTCTCTTCCCTTCTAATCCTAAGACATTTCTTTTTTCTTGCCTTACTGTATGACTTAGAAGCCTGAGCATGCTATGAGGTATGGATAAGTGAATATCTTGTATTATTTCATCTTAATCAGAAAGTTTTCAGTATTTCCCAACAGAGGAATTTATGCTTGCTGTAAATTTTTTGTAAATACCCTTTATTGGATTAAGGAAGTTTCCTTCTGTTACTACTCTGCCAAGAGTTTTATCATGAATTTTATCAAATGTTTCTCCTCTGTTGAGATAGTGATGCAGTTTTCCCCTTTAATTTTCTTAACATGCATTGTGTGATTTTCCAAGTTAAACCTTTAGATTCCTTACTTCAACCAAACTTGGTTGTCATGCATTATTCTTTATATATATTCCTAGATCCTCTTTACCAAATTTAAAAAATATTTTTAGAACTGCTTCATGAGAGAAATTGAAGGCAGTGGCACCCCATTCCAGTACTCTTATCTGGAAAATCCCGTGGACAGAGGAGCCTGGTAGGTTGCAGTCCATGTGGTCACGAAGAGTCAGACACGACTGAGCGACTTTACTTTCATGCATTGGAGAAGGAAATGGCAACCTACTCCAGTGGTCTTGCCTGGAAAATCCCAGGGACGGGAAAGCCTGGTGGGCTGCCGTCTATGGGGTTGCACAGAGTTGGACACAACTGAAGCGACTTAGCAGCAGCAGCAGCATGAGAGAAATTAGTCTATAATTTTCCTTTCTTTAATGAAATTATCAGATTTTGATTATCAAGTTTATGCTGGACTCGCACAAATCTTAGGAGTATTTATTTTTTCAGTATTCAAGAGTTTATATAAAATTGGTGCTATTTTTCCTTAAATGTTTAGGGTAACTCATCAGTGAAGCTATCTGGATCTAGTGTTTTCTTTGTGGAAGTATTTTAATTAGAAATTCAATTTCTTGAATAGAGTAGGACTTTTCAGGTTTCCTCTTTCTTTTTGTAGCAGTTTCATCTAGACCTTTAATTTGTTAATGTGAATTTCATAATATCCCTTTATTATCTCTTTGAAATCTAAATTATGTCCCCTATTTTGTTTCTGATACTGATTTATTGTGCCTTTAATCAGCCTTGCCTAGGAGTTTACCCATTTTGTTAATTTTTTCCAAGAACTGACTTCTGGCTTCATTAATTTTCTTCACTGTATATATGTTTTCCATTTCACTGATTTTTGCTTTTTTCTTTATTATTTCCTTTAATTTTAATTTGCTGGGGATTATTTACTTAGTCATTATGACTTTTTGAGATATACTCAAAACAGTGACTTTCAACTTTATTCTTTTCATATCTAGTTTTCTGTCTAAACATCCATTTTTCTCCCAGAAATTTTGATATGTTGTGTTTTCATTCAATACAAATTATTTTCTAATTTTCATGGTAATTTTTTTCTTGATCCAAGGGCTATAAATACATAGCTTAATTTTCAAATATTTGGGCATTTTTCTTCCCAACATTAAAACAGAAATTTCTGTTTAACTGTTTTATCTCTTAGCAGCTCCTTTCTGTTTGGTTTCATGGTGTCATAGTTTTCTCTTGCTTTTGCATAGCTTAGGAATTGACTAATACTTCAAGGAGAAGTGATGCACAAGATGTTGATCTTGTTTGTCTATTAAGTATTCTCTTCCAGATCATTGTCTGGCTGCTTTGGTGGCTTTTTGTCTCTTCAGTTGAGTGAGGACTACCACAGTTTCCAGATTGCCAGTTTGTGTGTGGCATTAAAGCTCTGTGAAGCACATCAGCAAATATTCCAAGGGGAAAGTGATGACAAATATAGGGCTTAATCTCAGTATACTCACCTTCTCAAACACTGTTTGAGTTGTTCACTGTTAATGTGAAATAACTGTTTATGTACTGTTTCATCTATAGTTCTCCAGGCAAGAATACTGGAGTGGGTAACCATTCTCTTCTCCAGGGGCTCTTCCCAACCCAGGGATCGAACCTAGGTCTCCTGCATTGCAGTCGGATTCTTTACCATCTGAGCCACCAGGGAAGCCCAGAGTTGTTCTCAGATGTAGGCTATTCCATCCCACAGACTTGTTAATATTTTTATGTAGTCAAATAACATTTCTTCTTTTGCTGTTGTGTGTGCTGTTTTCTGTTGTGCATATTATTCTGTATTATATTTTTCAAAAATGTTTTGGGGAGAATTCCCTTTATATTCCCTATTTTGTGTTTAACACTTTTTTTTTTCCTTTTAGAGATTAGGAAATAATAAATTGTGCATTTAATTTTTTCCTCTTCAATTTCCTTAATTTTCCATTCATAATAAAACAGTATTTATTGGCCTTCCCTATTTCAGATATGAATGTTAATATGGTGTTTCATCCTTTCACCCTTTCCAGACTACTTTAAGTAGATTGTGCACCAGTACAACATGCTACAAAAATACAGCTCTCTTAGACTTAACTGTGGGTGGTATTGGTTTTAGTGCTCGTCCTGAGTGTATTCCTGATTACTTTCTTTAGCTAAGTATATGGTATATATCTGAGAGTGTTTTTCATGATCTGAAGACTTCTTTTTTCAACTAAGGAAATTTTATCATACAGGCATACCTTGGAGATAGTGTGGGTTAGATTCCAGCCCACCGCAATAAATTGAATATCACAATAGAGTGAGTCACACAAATTGTTTGGTTTCCCAGTGCATATAAAAGTTATATTTACACTATATTGTTGTCTATTAAGTGTGCAGTAGTATTATGTCTTAAAAAACAAAGTGCATACCTACATTTAAAAAGACCATTGCTAAAGAACACTAGCTATCATCTGAGCCTTTAGCAGGTCATAATTTTTTTGCTGGAGGAGAGTCTTGTCTTGATGTTAATGGCTGCTTACTAATAGGGTGGTGGTTGCTGAAGATTAAGGTGGCCTTGGCAATTTCTTAAAATAAGTCAACAGTGAAATCTGCCATATTGATTCCTTTCACAAACGATTTCTCTATAGTAGGTAATGTTGTTGGATAGCATTTTACCCACAGTAGAGCTTCTTTCAAAATTGGAGACAACCTTCTCACACTCTGCCATTGCTTTACATAAACTACGTTTATGTAATACTGTAAATCCTTTGTTGTCATGTCAACAGTCTTCACAGCATCTTCACCAGGAGGAGATTCCATCTCAAGAAACCTCTTTTCTCATCTGAAGAAACAGCTCCTTATCTGTTCATTTTACCATGAGAGTGCAGCAATTTAGTCACATTTTCAGGCTCCACTTCTAATTCTAGTTGTCTTCCTGTTTCTACCACATCTGCAGTTACTTTCTCCACTGAAGTCTTTGAACCTCTCTCTCAGTGTTATGCATGAGGGTTGCAATTTACTTCCTCCAAACTTTGTCTGGTCTTGATATTTTGATCTCTTCCCATGAATCGTAAATATTCTTCATGGCATTTAAAAATGGTGACTCCTATCCAGATTTTCAGTTTACTTTGCCCAAATGCATCAGAGGAATCACTGTCTATAGCTTTACAAAATGTACTTCTTAAATAATAAGGCTTAAAACTCTTACACTCTTTGATCCAGATTTAGCATAATTCTTAAGGACCCTAGGACCTTCAGAATGGTGGATGAGCCTTGACTTCAGTTGAATGGCATCAGCTGTATTTATCCCTAGCAAGAGAGTCAGCCTGTCCTTTGAAGGCAGGCACTGACTTCTCTCTAGCTATCAAAGTCCTAGATGACATCTTCCAATGGAAGGCTTGTTTGTCTACATTGAAAATCTGTTGTTTTGTATAGTCACCTTCATTAATTATCTAAATTAGATCTTCTAAATAACTCATTTCATCTTCTGTATCAACTACTTCACCTTGCGCTTTTATGTCAGAAGGTGACTTCTTTCCTTACACCTCCTGAACTAACTTCTGCTGGCTTCAGATGTTTCTTCTACAGCCTCCTCACTCCTCTCAGCCTTCACAGAATTGAAGAAGAGTTAGGCCTTGCTCTGGAATAGACTCTGGCTTAACAGATTATTGTGGCTGGTTTGGTCTTCTATCCAAAACACTCAGACTTCCTCCACATCAGCTTTAAGGCCATATTGCTTTCTTATTATTTATGTGTTCAGTGGAGAAGCACTTAATTTTCTTCAAGAATTTTTCCTTTGCATCCACAGCTTGGCTAATGTTCAGTGCTGGAGATCTAGCTTTTGACATGCCTTCCCCATTCAGCTTAATCATTTCTAGCTTTTGATTTAAAGGAGACATGTGTGACTGTTGCCTTTTCTTGAAACACTTAGGAGGACACCATAGGGTTGTTAATTGGCCTTATTTCATTATTGTTGTATCTCAGGAGGAGATGGGAATGGCTGATCAGTGGAGCAGTCAGAACACACACATTCCATCAAGTTCACAGTCTTATTATGGGTGTGGTTCAAAACTAATACAGTAGTAACATCAAAGGTAACTGATCACAGATCATTATAACAAATATAATGAAAAAGTTTGAACTGTTGTAAGAATTACCAAAATGTGACACAAAGGCACAAAGTGAACAAACACTGTTGGAAAAATGGCGGGAGTAGATTAGTTTGGTGCCACAGACCTTTAATTTGTGGGAAAAAATAAAAATGTATCTGCGAAACATAATAAAGCTAGATGTACCAGTATCTTCAATTATTGCATCATGCTATTTTTATTAGTTCTTAGGAATTCTAGTTACTACTGTATGTTGATCTCTGCTTTTTATCATCCATTTTAATCACCTTTAACATTTTAATTCTTTTGTCTTACCTCTTGTTATTCTCAGAAAGTTACATGAGTTTTCACCTCCATTTCTCTTCTGATCTTATGCAGTTCCAGTTCTATCCTTTTCCTCTCTAAAATGGATGTTTTAAGTTTGTAATGTATTTTTTTTTTCTTTACAGTCTTATCCAGCGATTCCAAATGAACCATAGGGCCAGATCTAGTAGGTTGATATATTTTGTGTGTGATATTTTTAAAATTTTTATTAAAAATTAGGGCATTTTATATTAAAATCTGATTTATAGCTTCCTAAACCAAATTTCTAGTGTATTGCAATCTCTTCTTTAAATTGTTTTTCCAGCCTTGGAAGAGATCTCCTGGCATCTTTTATGAGAAATAGCACTTATTCCTGGGTATATTTACGCAGTTTGGAGTTTTCTCAGAAGCAGTGAGTGAGAGAAGTATAGCATGTGATATGCTGCTTTCACAGCTCTTCCAAGTCTTAACTCCTGCCCCCTGCTAACTTCAAAATCCCACAGTGAAAGCACTGTGCCATCTATTTCCACCTGTACATATTCCGTTGTTCGATTATAGCCTCAGACAGGTGAGGAATGGAAAGGTCAGGATAACTCTTGTCTACCACTGTAAGCATTTCTTCACTTTTCCTTTCTGATAAACAGAATCCTCAAAGAGGGTGAATGGATAGCAAAGTCCAGAGATCTTTCTCTGATCTCAAGGTTTCACCTAAGCTTTGACTTATCAGTGATTTACACACTTACATATTAGGTTAACCTCAGATGAATTTAGTAAAAGTTTTAAATATATGCTAAAATTACATATTATAATATGTAGTTACAAAATTACATATTGATCAAGTTCCAGGAGTTGGTGATGGACAGAGAATCCTGGCATGCTGCAGTCCATGGGGTCGCAAAGTGTAGGGCACGACTAAGCAACTGAACTGAACATATGCTAAGATTTTTTTATCTCATTGTTACTTTACATCTTTCCCATTTGAATTCACCTTATTATGTGGAATATTACACAGTTAGGAACTGTAGTGAAGTTAGTTTTATTGAGGTTTATGCTTTTATTTCTACAGGTCCTGCTCAGTCTGGAATTCTGTCAGATCGGGAGGTGGTCAATCTCTTTCTTCATTTCACGGTCAATCCTAAACCCCGTGTTGAATACATTGATCGACCGAGATGCTGCCTCAGAGGAAAGGAGTGCTGCATCAATAGGTTCCAGCAAGTAGAGAGCCGGTGGGGCTACAGTGGCACAAGTGACCGGATCAGGTATCTGCCATATTGGAGTCTCAGGAGTGGGCAGGGCAATGGGTTAGCCTTTGACTCTCTTATTCATATCCTGGGAGATAGTTAACCACATTTTATTTTATACTTTATTTAATACATGACTAACTTGATACAGCAATAATGGAGGCTTACTGGTCTCCTTACTGAATTATAAGCGAAGGAATCTTAGGAAACAAGGAAGGATTGAATGGGGCTATGAGTTTTGTAAGGATTGTCACTGGTGGGGCGCTGAAGTCTAGACCTTGATTGATCAAACACTGTTTAACAGTCTTAGGGCTACAGTTTAGTACATTGAACATTAACTCGGTTTAGTGTAAGTTTTTTCTTTGCATAGATGTTACATGGAAAATATCTCAGTATACATTTATAATAGTTTTGAATGGGAAAATTTTTTTTAATCTTAAAAGATGTATGCATATAATCCTTTTAGAATTTATATTTGCCCTATCGTGTTTCTTAGGCTAAATGTGAAAATAGGATATGTATCTGTTTTCATAAAACATACCTTTTGGATTTTCATTTATTGAATGTTAATAACACTTTTGTATAAAACTAGAAACTAACAGAAAGTTTGTTTAAAACTAGAACTCGAAAGGGGAGAGGATGGCTATAAATATTGGGTTAAAATAGAAATAAAAATGCATTTGTGGCCTATTTAGTAGTAATTCACACAGTGAGACTACTATATAGAAAACTTAGGGGATGAGGCCAAAGCATCACAGAGAGAATTAGCAATAATTAACTACTTTTATTAAATAGAGTAGAAATAAATGATTTAACCATTTCACCCATGAAGCTAGAAAATGAATAGCAAAAAAAAACATATGAAAAGAGAAAAGAAATAGATAAACATAGAAATTAATGAATTAAAAATAGTAGAATTGCTAAATCCATAAGCTGGTTCCTGAAAAAGACCAATAAAGTAAACCTCTTGCAAAGGTAATAAAGAAATTACATCTACAAATAATGGAATATAATCATATACTGAGGACGTTTTTATTTTAATTCTGGGTTTACTCTATGCTAATAAATTGAACATCTTCATGGAATGGATCATTTTATAGGCAAATATAAATAATCAAAATTGACTGAAGAAGAAAGCCTGACTAGACCAGTTACCATGGAAGAAATTAAAAGTTATCAAAGAACTGTCCCTTCACAAGGTGATTTTGACAGGTGAGTTTGATCAGACCTTTAGGGAACAAATTGTTTCCTTGAACATTCAAAGAAGAAAATACTTCTTGGTTAATTATTGAAGGAAGCCTAACCCTTACACAGGAATCTAACAAGCTCACTGATATAGAAAAGACATCCTACCTAAAATAGCTTGTTGAATCTAGCAGTACCTCACAAGGATAATACTATAAAAGCAAGTAGATGTAAATCAGAAATAGGTGTATATCAACTATACTCCAGTTTTAAAAAAAGATGAATCAGAGTTGGAAAAATACATCAGTAGAGATAAATATGTAAGATCCAAGTTCTGACATCTTAAGCTTGGTTCTGAAGCTGTAAAGTTATAGAAATTGAAGAGCTTATAACGTGAAAGGCACACATGTTGCTCAGGAGAAGGGTGGCCATTTCAGATACAGAGACTTAAGAGAAGTTCCTCTTGTGGTTTCTTAGAAAGAGGACACTGAGCAATGCATTGAACATCTTTTAAAGTAACATCCATTCAACAGAGAGTTTTGTAGGACTATTCCTGATGAAGTCCATCAGTGGAAAAGGAGTGCAAAGAAACCATAAAAGGGAAATAGTTTGTTTGGAGATTGAAAGAATGGCTCAATACTAGGAAATGTATTACTTTAACTCACCATGGTAGCAGATCAAAGAAAAATAAACAGTGTATTTGAATAGATGTCAAGAATTTTTGATAAAATTTCACCCTCAATCCAGGTATAACCATTAATAGGCTAGGTCTAGAGGAATACTTATTTTAACACAATAGACTATTGAACCCTCCAGATAGGGGTGCCTGGTAACCTTGCTGTTTTCAGCAGTATTCTTTTAACACTGATTGATGTAGGCATAAAGGATAAAGAAACATAGTAGTTAGCACAGTGTTGTAAATCAAGTATACTTCAATGTAAATAAATAAATATTGGAAAGGGTCTTTTTCATTTTTTGCAGATAACATCTATGTTAGTAGTTCTGCACTCCATCAGATCTAGTTCTCCCTCTTTTATAATATTTTGTATTCCTCCTTTAGTAACCTGAAATAAAATTTATAGTGTTTTTCTTTTTTTTTTTTTTACCTTTTAAGAGTAACTTTTTCTTGTATAATTGTTTAGTTTTAGCTTTTTCTCTAGTTGCATCGAGCGGGAGCTACTCTCTAGTTGCAGTGCCTGGGCTTATTGCAGTGGCTTCTGTTGTTGCAGAGCACAGGCTCTGGAGCACTGGCACAGTAGTTGTGGTGCATGGCTTTAGTTGCTCCGCACATGTGAGATCCTCCCCGATCAGGGATTGAACGTGTGTTCCCTGCGGATCCTTTATCACTGAGCCACCAGGGAAGCCTGTGTTTCTTTTTTTTTAAGTGGTATAATGGCTTTGTTGTAATGTAAAGGAAAATAAATATAACTGACAGTAAAATAAAATGCATACTTCAGCATGTAGGCACTTGGGCAGCAACAAAGACAAGAAGCAATCAGACATAGTGCCTGCGCACACCAGCATGCTGAGACAGCCGCAGGTGCAGAGAACAGGGTGTGGAGCGCTGCTGCCAACTTTGTCGTTTTCTTTAAAGGTTTTCAAGCAAAGCACATTACAATCCATCCTGTTTTTCCATATCTGAGAACTCATCTACTCCATTTGTAACCCCCAAATCAACACCAGCAGGGCATTCTCAGTCATTCCCAGGAAAGATTTGAATCATTCTTAGAATTTAAGATTATACTCCACATAAGTCGAGTACGTACGTGTGTTGTTGTTTAGTTGTGAAGTCATGTCTGACTCTTTTGCGACCCCATGGACTGTGTGCCTCCATGCTCCTTTGTCCATGGGATTTCCCAGACAAGAATACTGGAGAGGGTTGCCATTTTCTTCTCCAGAGGGTTTTCTCAACCAAGGATCGAACCCACATTTCCTGCATTGGCAGGAGCCTCCAGGGAAGCCCGGGGTGTGTATACATACTCCCCTAAGAGTAGTGGTTTAGTATTTGCTGATTCTGTGTTTGTGAAAACTATAAAATAGAACTATCACAAACAATGAGAATTAACCAAAATTCTACTTCCTTGATTTCAATTGTAATCACCTCTTGTAAAAGTCAGTGAATATTAAAATTGCTGTAAAAATCTTTGGTCTATAAATAAGTTTTAGTTAGGTTCAAGGCTCATAGTTAAAAACAGGGTTTTTATCTGCATAAATTCTGACCAGACACTTGAACTCATTGGGGTTCTTTGTTTTGGGAGCCTGTCCCAAGCATTGCAGTAAACCTGGTGGCCCTGGCTGCCTGCCAGTAGTGCTTCATAATCGTCGTGAAAACAGAGCATATCTCCTTGGGGATAGAAAGCCTTTTGAGAACAAGTAGTCAAACCAGACAGCTTCAGGATCAGTAAAAATCTGTTAGAACCAATAAAGAGAATAGTGATCAGTTACAAAATGTATATGCAGAAGCCAGTGATGCTCTTATGTCATTAAAATTCCGTTACAGGAACAGATGGTAGTGGTGGTTAGCAGCAGTGTGAATGTGCTTAATACCACTGAACGAGGGACTTTAAAATACTGAAGATTGTAAGTTTCGTTACATATTTTGCCACAGTAAAAATTTTTAGGGAATTCCCTGGCAGTCCAGGTGTTAGAACTTAGCACTTTTGCTGCAGAGGCCCAGGTTCAATCCCTGGTCAAGGAAACTAAGATCCTGCCAGCCACACAGCACAGCCAAAAAAAAAAAAAAAAATTAATGTTTGAATTTTCATTTATAATAGTAAAAACAGACCCACCTGCAATAGTAACAAATAACAAAGTAGCAGAATTAAATCCTATAGAAAATGTACAGTGTGGTACTAAAGAACTGGAGAACTTTGACTGAAATCAGGCAGTGTCTTTCCAAACTAACCTCTGTGTTATGCAGTTCCTTATAGATGTCTCATGTTTTTGGTAGGGAGGGGTAAATTGGCAAAAGTATTCTAAAATTAATCTGCAAAAATAAATATTTCTTTTAAGAGAGTGGTATTAATAAAATATGAAAAATATTGTAAAGCTGTAAGATAGTGTGTATACAGAATTCAGAAACCAATCTAATGTAAATGAACATTCAGAATGTGAGGCAAGAATTAACCACTGGGAAAATAAATTTCAGTCTTTACTGATGCCATCTTCCAGCATTTGCATAAATTAAAATTTTAACATTAAAAAAATGAAACTGAGAAAGTGTTGGAACAGAATGTTTATTGTAAGGTCGAGATAGGCCTTTCTAAACTTGGCATAGATCATAATTGGACTACAAGTAAATTAGAATGTTTATGTCCAAAACCACCATAAAGTTGAAAGATAAATGACAAATGAAACTCTGAAATGGATATTACTGACAAAGCATGAGCTTTCAAATCCACATGAAAAAGACACTCCTCAGCTGAGAAAAATGGGAAAAAAACATGAGTAGGATTTTCATTAAAAGAGAAAATCCAGTAGAGAGTACGCATATAAGCAGATGTTTTAACTCATTAATGGTGGTGGTGGTAGTTTAGTCACTAAGTCGTGACCAGCTGCTGTGACACCATGGACTGTAGCCTACCAGGTTCCTCTGTCCATGGGATTCTCGAGGCAAGAGTACAGGAGTGGGTGGCCATTTCCTTCTCCAGGGGATCTTCCTGATCCAGGAATCGAACCCAGAACTCCTGAATTACAGACAGATTCTCTACTGACTGAGCTATGAGGGAAGCCCAAACTCATTAATAATCAAATATAAATAGAATTTGTCAGCCATCAGTTTCTCAACAGTAAAAAGTTGATACTCATAGTTGTTGAGAGTGAGATAGCAGTGATTTTCATTCCTTGTTGGGTGTAGTTTTTTTTTTTTTTAATGTTTTTTTTATTATTTTTTTTTTAATGTCTTTATTGAATTTGTTACAATACTGTTTCACGTTTTGGTTTTTTGATCGAGAGGCATGTGGGATCTTAGTTTCCTGAGAAGGAATCGAACCAGCACCCCTGCACTGGAAGGTCAATGTCTTAACTCCTGGACTATCAGAGAAGTCCCTGGGTGTAGTTTTATAATCTGCCCAGAAAGCAGTTTGATAAAGTTCATCTAATGCCTTTAGAATATACCATTTATTTTCCCCAGAAAATCTCCTTAAGGGAATTTATTCTAGGAAATAGTCAAGGCACTGTGAAATGATTTAGCTAGAAGATTGTTCATCATGGCATTGTTATATATAACAACAAAAATTGAAGACAACCTAGACTATCTAACATATAGGAATTAGTTAAATATAATGAATTGGTAATAATCTTTCACCTCTTTATATGAAGTTATAAAAATATATACTGACATGGTTTTTAAAATAGCACATGTATATTCACAGATAAAAGTCTCTTTCTCTGTACTTTAAAAATAGAAATAAAAGTCTGAAAGGGAAATGCACCAAATGAAAAATGAAGTTATCTCTAGATAGAAATATTTAGACATGCTTTAAATTTTTCCTCTTATTTGTTTAGCTGCATTTTTAACTTTTGTAAATAGTATATTTTTTTATAATAAAAACTATATTATAAATTTTTAAAATTATAAGGAGAGCCTCATACTGGGAATTTTAGCATGTTTAAGAAAGAGCGTGACCTTTTGATTCGTGTAGCCCTGGGGTTGTGTCCCAGCTCAGGTATATGCAGTTTTGATCCAGGCAAGTTGATTTCTCTAAACCTCAGTTTCTTCAACTATAAAAACTGAGGATGATAAAAATAATACTGTTAGTTAGTTTATAGAACTATTATGACTAAAGGAAATAATTCATGTAAAGAACTGGGCTCAGTGCCTAACACAGGAAGTGCTCATAAAGTGGTAATGGTGTGGTAGTAGTAATAGTAAAATTAAACTTGTGACTTCAGTTCTTGAGACATGAAATGTTGAGGATAACTCCTTTATGTTATAGATTATTTCTTATTAAACAGTTATCTGTGCCATTTGTGCTTGATGCTAGTTTTCATACATTTATAAATGGAGTAAAGTGGGTCTGTTTCTTAACTATAGTGATCAGACTGGACCTGCTCGTTGTTCTGGTGTGGAATCCCATTCTGATCCGCCGGTGTAACTCAGGTCCTGTCCCCAAGTCCTCCACCACCTATGCTGTTACAGCAGCCTGCTTCCTTCACAATTCTTAGCACAATTTATAATTAATGATTTAACTCTTTGTTTACTTACCTGTAATCAGTGTCCTCCACATAAGTGCAGTAGGGCCGGAGACTGTCTTGTTGACCATTATTTCCTCAGGGCCAGGTGCAGCGCCTCCATCTAATAGGCCCTCAGTAAGTAGTCATCCAAGCCGAGTAATTGTCAGAGTTTGGGATGCTGCTGGTTGACACATCTGTGTTCGTGAAGGAGACGGGCAGGCAGATGTGGACTAAAATTATCACAACAGAAGTGGGCATGTAGACTGAAATGCTGGACTCAAAGGTGTACAATACAAGTACAGGCAACAGATTGTGGTTAAGTTCCCATTAAGTTACTCTAACTAGAGGTTTTTGGTAAGCAGAAGACATTTCTAAGGATGTTTAATTTTTAATAGTTTTCTTTATTATGAGCAAAGTTACATGTGCTGAGGAACACTTAAAAAATATATAAGCCTTTAGAACATGAATGCTTATTGAATTTTGTATATTATTTGATATTTGGCCTCATTCCCTCAGGTTCACAGTTAACAGAAGAATCTCTATAGTTGGATTTGGTTTATATGGCTCTATTCATGGTCCCACGGATTATCAAGTGAATATACAGGTACACTTTTTTCACCTACTCTATACCATCTGAAATATATAACAAGTGTAATTTTGCAGTAAGGTATTGTTTTGGTGAAATCCAAGTTTCAGTATAATTATCAAAGGCATCAGAAAGCCTACTAGTAGCATTTTAAGCGTAGAGGGTTCCTTTTTACAATTGATCTAAAGTGTGTGATTTCAGAAAATTGGGAGTCCTGGGGCTCTTAACAGAAGCATTCACTATAAGGAGCTCTCCTTTGTCCAGGAACCCCTTCTGTTAGCCCTTCCTAACTGCACTGGCTATCTGCAAACACCCACCTGCTTTCTTCATGATACTTGAACTCCAGGGCTTGAAACTGCCTAATTCCCTATAACTCCTGGTGACATTTCTGATCTCTGATGGTCTGACTGTGCCCTGCCCCATTCTTAGGTCTGCTCCACCTCAGTTTTTTCAGATAAGGCATGATCACTTAACCCTTGAAGAAAGTGAAGCTCCTCTCTCCTTCCTTCTCAGTCCACCAGTGTTCTCCACACTTGCCATTGCATGCCCTAGTCAGTAAAATTATTTCTGAAAAACATCCACATTGTACTTTTATCTTCTATACACATACACCTGTGCAGTACTATACTAATTTTATACATAAATAAAAACACAAAACAAAGGAAAAAAGGAAGTAAACAATATTTCAGACTTCCATCAACCGAAAAAAACTACCTCTCCAAAATGTTATTAATATTCTATTTTTAATAGTGAAAACATGAGTAAACTTTGTGATCAAAATGCATCATTAGTCTTCAAGACCACACGACAATTCAAAGACCTTGTCTGATGACCCCCAGAAAAGATACTTCACTTCCTCACAAAGACTCACAAAATATACAGCAGCTGCTCAGGCACCGGCATCAGCGCCTGCCCGGACACTCAGGCTGCAGGCCCAGGCCCTCGGTGGCAGTGGCAGAGCGCAGTGAATCTCTGAGCCAGTTTCCAAAATGTGGCAACTCCTGGCCACTATTAAAAAAAAAACCAAAACAAGACTCACAAAATAGCTCAGTTGTGTCCAACTCTTTGTGAACCTATGGACTATACAGTCCATGGAATTCTCCAGGCCAGAATACTGGAATGGGTAGCCTTTCTCTTCTCCAGAGGATCTTCCCAACCCAGGCATCAAACTCAGGTCTCCAGCATTGCAGGTGGACTCTTTACCAGCTGGGCCACAGGGGAAGCCCAAGAATACTGGAGTGGGTAGCCTATCCCTTCTCCAGCAGATCTTTCCCACCCAGGAATCAATCAAGGGTCTCCTGCATTGCAGGTGGATTCTTTACCAACTAAGGTATCAGGGAAGCCCCCTCACAAAGACACCTCATTCCAAATGGAAGAATTGCTTTATCGACTGGGCTAATGAAATCATGCTCATTTTTAAATCCTGTCCACTAAAATCAAGTGAAATTCAGTTATAAATTTATATCATTCATGTCAGTTCATTGCTCTTATAAATCAGAAAGTTACAGTTTTAATATTTTTAGCAAATAGGTTCAAAAGCCCCTGAAATTTGTTTATCTGAGAGACTTTAAAGGTTAGAAAATAAAAAATCACAGAAGACCTCTGAGGGGTATAAAAGATTTTCATGATCACTCCCGGTTTTACTGTATGTATTGTTGAGGTCCTATCTAATAGGATCCGTAAAACCACTTGGGCAGACTGTGTAATCTGAAGGCCTGGGAGAGCAAGGGCCCCACGATCATGCTCTATGGCTGAAGAGCCCTCTCTTCTTTCAGTGCCCCTCACGTGTTACATGAGACCCCAGAGCCCTTTACAAACTGAGGGAGGGCATCAGGGTTATAGGTGTACTTAGCTGATAAAATAGAAAATGTATAGAAATAGGGCTTCTCTTTATGTTCTTCCACTGAGTGACTGATCTTATGCACCCTCTAGATACATTACCAGATAGATCTCCTTGGGTTTGAATTTCAACTCTGCTATCTCCATGGTGTGACTGTGGGCAGATTATGTGATCCCTGTAAGCCTCAGTTTCCTTGTTTCCTTTGATAGGCATAGTACCTCCATTATAATGTTCTGAGGACCAGTTGAGACGATGCCTGTAAAGTGTTTGAAACAGTCTGTTGCTATCATTGTTGCTCTAGTTTTATAATTTGATTCTCACAATAGCCTTAGGAAGAAGGCAAACAAATTTTTTCCCAAATTAAAAGATAAAACTGAGGTTCAGAGAAGTGAAGTGGCTTGCTCTGGGTTACATTGCCACAACCAAATCTTGTGTTTCCACTACTTTATTCCTGGGTGCCAGCATGCCTTTTTTTTTCTTTTTAATTTTTTACTGAGCTGTGATACAGTGTGGTCCCTCCATATCCTCGAGGGGTTAGTTCCAGGAGCCCATGTGGTTACCAGAATCCATAGATACTCAAGCCCCTTATATAAAATGGTGTCATACAGTCAGCCCTCCACATCCACAGGGGCTGCATGTGTGTATGCAGGGGCCCATTGTATATACAGAAAAGTACACATAGTTATAAGTGTATGACTCCTTTTCATAAATTGACTCACTTGTGTAACCAGCGGCCTGCTGAAGGAACAGTGCATTACAGCACCACAGACATCCCGCATGATCTTTTCTGGTCTTTCTTCCCCTGAGGTGGCCACTGTCCTGATCTTCCACTGCATGTACTGGTTCAGCCTGTGTTCCTATTACTCTTTTTATCTGAAGTATGCAAAAAGATGGTTTTGTGAGCCTTGGCTTCCACACATACTGCCTTTGCATGAAGACTTTTCTCTTACAACCTGGACCTCTGACTTGAGCTTTTAAAACTCTTCTGTGGAGCATCACCACTTTCTGACAAAAGCAGTGTTTCCTCTCCTCCTCCACTTCATCTCAAGCACAACTCTCCTACTGCAGGTGCTGTTCTGAATTGTCCCTGTTTACTTGTCTTCTCATGACTAGAAGCTCCTTGAGGGTGTCTCAGTGCCTGGCACAGATTATGAGACAGAATTATCATATTTTAAATATCCACATAGGATGTTACAGGAATTTCCCAGCAACAAGACAGAGGCTAGCAAGGAGTAAAGGCTCATTTCCCTCAGGTTTCTAAAATCCACACATTCTTTAACACCAGTTCCCAAGCCATGTGTCCTCATTAGATTTAGAAGCTCTTCTACAGCCAAGGCCCAGTTATCTGACATCCTCCCATCCTCACTGTGGTGAATGCATTTTCTCACAGCATGTTTCAAACCATCTTTGGTGGTTAGAGATGGCAGAGAAAAGTGACAACAGAAAGAAGTAGAAGCCTGCTGTGCTGTTTCTAAGGGCTTCATATTCTTTTCTAGGAAACTTTGTTTCAGTTGATGTAACTTAAATTTAACTTTTCTTTTAATAATTACAGATCATTGAATATGAAAAAAAACAAACACTGGGACAAAACGATACTGGATTCAGTTGTGACGGAACTGCTAACACATTCAGGGTCATGTTCAAAGAACCCATAGAGATCCTGCCCAACTTGTGCTACATGGCATGCGCAACACTCAAAGTAAGTCTTCCCGAATGTTCCACCTGGTGAGCTGCGGGGCCCGGGGTTTCCTCCTGCTTGTTACAGAGCACGTGTTTCAGTGGCAGCTGAGAATCACTCACAATACATCCTTGGCAGAAGCAGGGAAGGCAGGAAGCTGAGAGCTAAATTGTACCACAGCTTTGAGAAAAGCAGTGCCTCTCAGCACAGCTCTGCTTGGGAAGAAATGGTTAGTTCTCCACAAGAATCTAGTAGCCCTTTGAGCAGGAGATTGCAAGTTTAGTAGAAGATAAAACAGTTGTTTTTTTTTTTTAAACCATTTCACTGTTCTCTAATACCTGAGCTCTGTGTTCAGTATTTTTAGTCGTTAATTAGCTTGTAGTAGAAACTACATTTCTCAGTAAATGACTTGGCATAAATTTTTATAGAAGGGCTATAAAGAAATAAAGTAGATCGTTAATCTAATTGAAATGCCACGTCCAGTTGAGTGCTTATTAAATGAAAATTACTAATGAACCGTTTGCTCTCATTTAGGGTCCAGATTCCCACTATGGCACAAAAGGACTGAAGAAAGTGGTGCATGAAACACCTACTGCTAGCAAGACTGTCTTTTTATTTTTTAGTTCTCCTGGCAATAATAATGGCACTTCAATAGAAGATGGGCAAATACCAGAAATAATCTTTTATACATAATTCAGCTTTATAACATCCAGCTGAACAGTACCTAAGTCAGCATTATAATACATCCCAGCTAAACAGTACCATGCAGTCTAGTCTCAATGGCATAAAGAACTGGTCACAAAAAAGAGTTTGAATGTTACGAATATTTATAACTGTAAGATAAGAGACATTTTGGTTTCTTAGGTAAATAAATGTTGACTTAAATCTCTGCATGATTTAACTACGGTTTCCATTTTCTTGTAACCTTAGGGGGAAAAAGAATGGGTTTAATTGTTTAAAAAAAAAAACAGCTATTTCAGCTTTATCTTGTATAATTCCTTAGATCAGTGACTCGTGATCTTTCAGCAGTTTTATAATTGAAAGATTTTTGTTTTATGTAGCTTGTTTGTGTTTTTTGTTTCTTTCTGTTTGAACTATTTTGAAGGTTACATAGATGAGGTAGGTCAGTATTTCCACAGAATTCCTACTAACTCAAGTTAATTTTCAGGAAATGAAGAAAGCTGACTTCATCCTTGGAGTTTTGAAATATCTGGTTGTTAGCATTTGGCATATTGCTAGAAATAGGCTAAACAAGTGTCTCAGAAAATTTTGAGTGCATTTATAGAAAAAATATTTAGGAAAATAGAAATGATAGAAGTAGAAATAATAATAGAAAAATATTTCATAGTCTAGTAATATATTACATAGTACAGTTTTAAACGATAAATTGAATTTGTACAAATTCACAGTAATCTGTTATGAACAGAGGGTCTAAACGTGTACTTTAAGACTGGATTCTTTATCACTTAAAGTTTATAGTATGTATAAACTGTACCCATCTCTCTGAATGAGGCATGCTGTTGAGAATTCCCAAAATTGGAATGATGATGGTGATGGTGGTGGTGCCTGGCTAAACAGACATCATCGGTTCAACATTTGCTGATAATCTTACATAGGAAGAAATGGAATGAAATACTAACATCTCTAACAACTGCTTTGATATCCAACAGACTCACACTTGCTAGAAAATATACTTTCTGAACACCTACACAGTTCTATCCAAGAAATAAGATTTAATATTTACGACCTCACTGTCACAGATGCAGCTGCCTTAGGAGGGGATGGGAAGTATATTGGCAGGGTGATATTTATACACTTTTATAAAGCAAAATTTTTATATAACTCTCTTTTTCTTTCCCTTGAAAATGATTATCTCATTAAAAATATATGTATAATTGAGCTCTGTCAAGTAGTTGTGGAAGATGTGCAGAAATCACAATTCTTTTTAATCAACTTAAAAATAATTTTTTCTAAATGATAATTAGGATAAAATTTCCATCCAGAGTAGTATTTCACTTGATATTTTCATGAAGGTAGGGAGGTGTGTTGGTGGCAGAGGTCTCTCAAAATGGCTTGAGGAAAAGGGAAATTTTTCCCTCACTGGTAATATGATCTTAAGACTATAAACCTCAGTTAACTGGAATAACTGAAATGTGTGGTCTGGTAAACTGAAGATTAACCAGCAAACATTCTTTAGTTTTGCTGGAAAATACAACTGCAGAAAATACTTCTGCCTTAAAAAGTACAGTATGCCAGAGGTAAGTTAATGTTTTTTGATGCTTGAGGTATTTCAGTTGCTTCAAGTGTGTTACACTGAATGATTGTAGCTGAAAGTAGTCATAGAAGGGACAAGAAATGGAACAGTTTACTGATATGGGACATCCCCTGGAATTTAAAAACAATAAATATCTATTATCCTTTTATTTTTTGTTACTTGTCTTTTTTTTTTTTCTAAAAGTGTTTGCTGCTCAGTTGTGTCTGACTCTTTGTGACCCCATGGACTGTGGCCCACCAGGCTCCTCTGTCCAAGAGATTCTCCAGGCAAGAATACTGGAATGGGTTGCCAAAAACACTATTTTGAATAAAAGTTCTAGTTAATTGAGGTTTAACATTATTTTTGTTCATGTGTGTGTATGTGTGTTCAGTTGCTCAGTCAGTATCTGACTCCTTGCTACCCATAGACTGTAGCCCACCAGGCTCCTGTGTCCACAGGATTCTCCAGGCAAGAATACTGGAATGGCTTATCCACTCATCCTCCCCGCCCCAGCCTGGTCAGTTCATTGCAGAACAGGCCAAATTTGAGAATTCTACCTTGGCCTTGATAATAGGTTGGAGTGAGGGGACAAAGCACAAAGGCTATGGATGTTTAAATTTACGCTGGTGCCAAAGAATTTCTGCCCAAAGGGAAAAAGAACAGGAAAGGGTCAACCAAGCTTTCAGAATAAAGAAATCTGGATTTAACAAGAGAAACTTTTTTCCCCAGCATGTCTGTGGACTGCCATCTCTATTTGATGGCCGTTTGGAGATCATTTCAAGTCCATTCGATAATTGGTTTCTTGCTAAGCTTCCTTTATGCAGAAAAATGATAATACAGTTAGGATGCTTCCAAAAGTCCCCAGGGAACTTAATTTGTCTACAGGATTGTGTATCGTACGGTTAAACCAACAAGGAGGAACAGAGGCGCGCTCTCTGCAGCACTACCACCACTGCCCTGTGAGGTCATCGGCAGGTGAGGCTCTCAGGGCCCCACTGGGCTCAACAGGTGCTCTGTTGTTTGTTTGTTTTTATTTTTGTTTTCTTCACGGTTTTTAAAATTAATTTTTATTGGAGCACTGTTGTTTTACAGTGTTGTGCTAGTTTCTATTTTACAACAAAATGAATCACCTATACCTATACATATGTGAAAGTGTTAGTGGCTCAATCGTGTCCGACTCTTTGACCCCATGGACGTCAGGCTCCTTTCATGTGATTCTCCAGGCAAGAATACTTGAGTGGGTTGCCATTCCCTTCTCCAGGGCATCTTCCCAATCCAGGGATCGAACCCCAGTCTCCTGAATTTCAGGCAGACTCTGAGCCACCAGGGAAGCCCATGTATTTGTGTGTGTGTGTGTATGTGTGTGTGTGTGTGTGTGTGTGTGTGTGTGTGTGTGTGTGTGTGTGTGTGTGTGTACACACATACATGCCCTTTTTTTTGGATTTCCTTAACATTTAGTTCACTACAGAGCATTGAGTAGAGTTTCCTGAGCTGTACGGCAGGTTATCTGATTTGTTATCTATTTTATGTGGTGCTCAGTCAGTTAGTTGTGTCCAACTCTTGCAACCCAATGCACTATAGCCCACCAGGCTCCTCTGTTCAATGGATTTCCCAGGCAAGAATCGAGTGGATTACCATTTCCTTCTCCAGGAGATTTTCCTGACCCAGAGATGGAACGATTGTTTACCAGCTGAGCCACCCTCTAGTTTATACATAGTATCAATAGTGTGTATATACTTAAACCCTGGCCATCCAGATGCACCCTAGAGCCATACTTCTGAGAGTTGCTCCCACATCATCCCCACAGGGGGACTCTGGAGATTCACCAGCTCAGCTCAGCTGGGATTTTGGTCATCTTCCCAAGACTGATGGGTGCAGCACAGACTGACACCCCTTCTGTAAGCCTCCCCTGCTGCATCCTTGCCTGTGCCCTCATGAACCTCTCTCCATCTTACAGCCACTCAGATGCTTTGTGGCACATGAGTATTATTCCTTCAGCCTGAGGTGAACTTCAATGACACTGAAGCACACGGCACCTAGAAGTCAAAAATAAGTGCACAGGGACTTCCCTGGTGCAGGAGGTTCAGGCCCAATCCCAGTTCAGGGAGCTAAGATCCCACATGCCCCGTGGCCAAAAAGTCAAAACAAAGCAGAAGCAGTGTTGTAACAAATCTAATGAAGGCTAAAAACGGTGGTTGTTTAGTTGATAAGTTGTGTCCTGACTCTTCTGACCCCTTGATCTGTGGTCCACTAGACTCCTCTGTCTATGGAATTTCCCAAGCAAGAATACTGGAGTGGGTTGCCGTTCTCTTCTCCAGGGGTTCTTCCCAACCCAGGGATTGAACCCAAGTCTCCTGCATTGGCAGGTGGATTCTTTACCAATGAGCCATAACAAAGAAAGAAAATCTATAAAAAAAATAAGTGCACAAAATTGAGAGATGATAAGCTCACATAAGGGGATTTCCTGGTAGCTTAGTGGTAAAGAATTCTTGCCTGGGAAATCCCATAGACAGAGGAGCCTGGCAGATTACAGTCCATCGGGTTGCAAAAGTCAGATACAACCTAGCAACTAAACAACAAACACATAAATGATTGGTCTGTATCATCCAGTGGTGCACCGTTAACAGAAAATTTCCACTTGACAGCACTGAATCGTATGTCTTCATTGTCTTTCACATACACCAAGTCTGCATTATCACAGTTTCCAAATTTGCAGGGTAGAAATTTAAGAAGACTGATGACAATTAGCTCCACTTTGTCTTCCTTGTTAAATCTCAAGAAAGATAGTACTACCATTTAATCCTTCCTGCGATCAGGTTGGGACCATGCATTCAATCACACAGTGCGGTTTCCCTCAGCAGTCAGCCTACTTCCAGCGAGCGCCAATAAAAATGAAGACAAAAGAATTACTGACTGTTGAGTTTAACACAGTGAAAACCTGAAAAGCGGCAACTGTGTTTTATTGTGTCTGTAATGATACTATTACTAAAACCTCATCATGGATGCATGGCTAGAAAGGTTGGAGTTGAGCAGTTACATATGAACTGTTGTTATGACCATCATCACCATTACTAACATTATTTCAACTTCAGCCTGAAAGCTTGATTAGAATGTTTTTGAAATTATTTTTCAAGACCTGACCTGATTCATGTAGAGGATCTGTGAAGAAAGTAAATTGCTTCCCTATGTTTCTGGACCTTGCAGGCTGCTTCCCTCATCCATGGCCGACTGCAATAAATGCAAACACCCAGAGTTAAATTCTACACTGTTGATTGGCTACTGTGGCATGTTAATTAGATTCGTATGCTTTTTAGAAAGAAGAGGCATTTTCACAATTTTATTTGTATTTGTAGCCAGATTAAAGAACACACATTGTGTTTCTGTTATATAATTAGTAAGCAAATTTGCAATATACTTTCTTTACAAATAATTGCTCAACTTCTACCTTTCTAGCCATGCTTCCATGGTGAAGATTAAATAATACCATTAGCAACACAACAATAAAACATAGTTGTCGGTTTTTAGGTTTCCACTACGCTCCAGGTGGGCTTCCCTGGTTGCTCAGTTGGTGAAGACTGCCTGCAATGAGGGAGACTAGGGTTTTATCCCTGGATCAGGAAGACCCCCTGGAGAAGGAAATAGCAACCCACTCCAGTTTTCTTGCCTGGAGAATTCCATGGACAGAGGAACCTGGCAGGCTACAGTCCATGGGGTTGCGAAGAGACACGACTGAGCAACTAACACTTCACATGATATTCTGGCACGTACTTGAACCAACATCCAAAAACTTTATTTTAAGGATGTGGTTTGCCTGCCAATAGCATGGAGCATTCCACTTCCTCGAGCCCCTGTTACTCTGGTATGATATTTCAAAACTCAAGAACTGTTACATCTTGATACATTAATTTTTTTAGCTCAGTTGGAACAGAGAAGCAAAAATACCAGGAGGCCTATTTGTTCGGTTTCTTCAAGGAGAAAAATGAAACTCTTAGAAAACAAAGTACATGCCCCTTATGGACTCTTTGAGTCACTATTGTTTGCAGGAAAGTTTTTTTTTTTTTTTCAAATGTGACTTTTTATTCATATAACAACAAAACACAGAATTAGAAGAGACTAATTCAAAATGATGGCTTATTTCTACCCAGAAAATCTGAATACAAAGGAACCAATGGGAAACACAATGATCAGAGTGCCAAGATTTTAAGAATATTTTAGGTTTGCAAATAATGACTAGAATGCTTGCAATTTCAACAACATATTTTTATACTGATAAAGAATGTACTTTTCCAGGAGGCTTCCAGTGTGGCCGCCTCCTGTTGGAGGCCTGGGACGCTGGAATCAGGCCACTTACTATGGGTTTACAGGACACTGGGCTGCACTCTGAGAAATTCTTGGGTCTCCCCTCCATCCTGATGATCATGCAGCCAGAGAAATTGATGACACTGTTGCTTCGCCTGCTGAAATGTGTAATGACACACATCCTTTCAGTTTCCTGACATGGGTGAAGTGCAGAGCCCAGTGATGATTTCTTCTTCAAGAAATGTACATCTGAGTTCCAACGTGAGGGTGAGCCCCCTGTCCAATGATGAGAGACCCTGCGTGTGTGTGACCTGTGCCTCCTGGGAGACCAGCCCTAAACTAGTCTAAACCTGACCAAGTTCTGTCTATATGGTAGATATAGACCTCTCTAAGTCTTGTCTACACTGATGCTGTTCAGACAAGACCATGCACTTTCTGCAATGAGGTCATTTAGACCTGACCTTGTACTCTGCACTGTGACATGGAGACCTGGGTAGAGACCTGGCCTGGCCTCTGTCCTGGAAAACTCCATGCCTGTGTCTGAATGTCAGTGCTCAGATGTCTGGGCTCTGGGGCTGAGGTGGGCTTCTCTGGGTAACCATGCTCTGCTCTGAGTGGGGTTCCAAGGCCACCCCAGGGGTCAGTGCAGCAGTAGGGCTTGTAGTCTGTCCCCTGCCAGGTTCACCTTCCCTGGGGCTCCTGGAGACCCCCCTGGTGGGATACCTGGTAATTATTCCAATTTTCCAGCACATTCAGGTGAGTAGGGAGGCAGGTTGACCTGGTGAATTGGTTCCAGGGCACAGGGATTGGCCAAAAAGTCAATGGGCAACAGGTGAGGTTGCTGCTGTGGTCTCCTTCCAGTCGACCCTCTCCTCCGAAGAGAACAGAGCTGCCCCTCGTCTTGCAGCCCAGCTCTCCTCTGTTGTCTCAGCACCTCAGCGGGACAAGAATGACAGAGCCTGCCAGAGCCAAGGTAGAGTGTTCACCTCTAGCATGAGCTTTCAAAGCAGCAAAAATCACATAGAACCAAAGTGAAAACAGGAAGGACCTGACTTCTCAGGGACAATTGAGGGGAGAGGAGACAGACCCTAGACCCAGAGGTCCCAGGGACCTGGCTTGTTTACACGTTGGGAACCCACCAACAACAGCCATGGTGTCCTTGTCCTGACAGAGGGGATGTGTGACCTGAGGTGGGTGGTCTGGGGACTATATGAGTCTCACATCATCTGCGTGGGTCAGGATCATGTGTACGGGGAGACCACACACAGACAACTAGGAAAAAGGAAAGAATACATGAGCGCTTCACTTGTGTTCAGAAATTAACGCTTTACAGTGTTCACTTCATACAGGCCTGTGCCTGTCTGCTTCTTTACCCCTGAGAGGTTCACCCTCCCTGGGGGTCCTGGAGACCCCTCAGGTGTCTACCTAGTAATTACTCCAATTCACCAGCACAAGCATGGGGGGAAGGGAGGCAGGTTCACCTGGTGAGTTGATTGCAGGGCACATGGATCAGACAAAAGGCCAATGGGCAGCAGGTGAGGTTGCTGCTGTGACCTCCTTCTGGTTGACCATCCCTCCTCAGGAGAGGCCAGACCTGGCCCTCGTCTCCCAGCCCTGCGTCTGGTGTGTGTTTTGTCAACACCTCAGTGGAACAAGAAAGGACTGAGCCTGCCAGAACCAAGTTAATGTGTTCAACATTATCATAACAGCTGTAGAAACAGTTACTATCACACAGAACCAAAGGGAAAAGAGGAAGATTTCTCTGGGACAAGTGTGAAGAGAGGAGACTGACCTTACACCCAGGGGACCTTCTACCATCCCAGGGGGTTATAGAAACATGGTTCCACTTTAGAGGCACAATTGGCAGAGACCTGGTGTCCTAACCAATAGTCATGGGACCCCAGGTCTGGGGATTGTGTGGGCTCACCCCATCCACATGGGTCAGGATCCTGTACCCGGAGACCCCATATCTTCTCTTTACCTGCAGTGTATCCTGTCTCCTCGGAGATTACCAGTTTCTGAATTGAGGGTGTTGCCCTGATTAACCTGTGGTCCTTTTTCTTCTCTTCACCTTGTCACGTTCACATGAGGTCAGGCACCTTTGGGTGGGCTGCTGCTCTGTGTTCTGCTGAGTGAACGTGTTTGGAGGTGTCATATTAGTATCACAGCCGATCACATGTCTAACTCAGAGGTCACCACTGTCTGGTTTCCCCCTCACCAAGCTCAGGTAATTTAATTTTTATTTTACAGTGGAGTAGAGTTGATTTTCACTGTCTTGTTGGTACAGGAACTTGATTTGATTCTACGTAGAAGTATATCTATTCTTTTTCTAGTTTTTTCAGTAGGGTTCCCTGTTCTATTCAGTAGGGCCTGTTTGATTATTAATTTGATAAATATTAGTGTTTATATATTAATCAAAACTCCTAATTTATCCCCCCCTTTTAACTATCTTTTGATAATCAGAATTTGGTTTTCTCAATCTGTGAGTTCATTTCTGTTTTGTACACTAGTTCATTGGGATGAATTTATAGATTCCACCTGTACGTGATATCTTAGGATATTTGTCTTTTTCTCTCTGACTTACTTCACTTGGAATGAAAATTTCTCTGTCCATTCATGCTGCTGCCAATGTCTGATTTCATTCTTTTTAAAGGCTGAGCAGTATTCCAGTGTATAGATATACCACATAGTCTTGATTTTTCTGTCAGTGGACATTTTGGTGGATTCTATGTCTTTGGTATTGTAAATAGTGCTAGCCTGAAAACTGGGGTGCCATGTCATTTCAAATGATGAATTTCTCCAGATCTAAACCTAGGAGTGGAATTGTACCATCATGTGATACCTGTATGTTTGGTGTTCAAGGAAACTGCATGCAGTTTTCAACAGTGGATTTACCAGTTACATTCCCACAGTGTGGGAAGATTCCCTTTTCTGTACGTGCTCTGCAGTATTTATTCTTTGTAGAGCTTTTTGATGATGGCAGTTGTGACCAGTGTGAGGTGATACTTCTTGTAGTTTTGATTGGCATTTATTTAATAATTACTGGTGTGGAGTATCTTTTCATGTGCTTTTGTTATTTTACACCTTGTATGTACAATTTACCTTGTAAATATGCTTTCCTAAAGTTGGCCCTGTATGGAATTCTTTTCAGATGATTTACCCCAGGACATTTCTTGAGGGTGGGTATCATTTATAGCCCTGTCAGACTTGTGACTATTAAGAACCCTTCAGCAACTTTTTTATGGTATACATATTCATCTGAACCAGCTAATTGCTCTCTGCCCCCTGAAACTTTCTTCCTTGGTAACCATGAGTTCCTTTTTTTAAGTCTCTGAGGCTGATTCTCTTTTGTAAAAAGTTCATTTGTATCCATTTTTAGGTTCCACCAAAAATGATATCCTATGACACCTGTCTTTCCCTGTCTCACTTCACTTAGTATGGTCATCTCTAGTTTCTTCCCTGTAACTGGAAATGGCATTATTGCATCCCTCTTTATTTCTATGTAATATTGCATTAGGTATATGTACCCCATCTTCTGTATCCATTCATCTGTCCTTGTACACTTAAGTTGCCTCCCTGTCTCTGCTATTGTACCGAGTGCTGCCATGATCACTGGGGTGCAGGTGTCTTAAAATTTTGGGTTTCACTGGATCTATGCCTAGGTATAGAATTGCTGGGTCACGTGGTACCTCTGTGTTTAGCTTTTTAAAGAACCTCCGTAATGTCCTTCCTAGTGGATGTACCCATTTACATTCCCACCCATGGTGGGAGGGTTTTCTTCTCTCCACACCTTCTGCAGAATTTATTGTTGTAGATTTTTTGAGATGGTCATTCTGATTGATGTGAGGTAATACCTAATTGCACAATTGACTTGCCTTTCTGTAAGTACTAGTGATGTAAGAGTCTTTTCTTATATTTTATGGCCATCTCCATGCTTTCTATGGAGAAATGTACATTTAGATCTTTGGCCAATTTTTCATTGGATTGTTTGTTTTTGATATGGAGCTGTATGAATTGTTTGTACATGTAGAGATAAAGTTGCTGTGTCTATCTTCATTTACACGAATTTTTTCCATTCTTGGTTGTCTTTTTTTCTTTCACTGATGGTTTTCTTTGTTGTGCAAATTCTTTTAACCTCTGTTAGATCCCACTTGTTTATTTGTGTTTATGTATCCTGATTCTTAGACGTGGATCAAAAAAGATCTTACTGCATTTTATGTCAGAGTGTGTTCTGCTTTTTTTACTCAAGAGTTCCATGGAATCTGTCCTTTTATTTAGACCTTTAATCCATTTGCAGTTTATTTTTGTGTATGGTGTTAGGGGAGTAGTCTAATTTCATTCTCATTTTCATGCTAAGGAACCTGCCTGATGTCCTCCACAGTGGCTGCTCTCAATTTCCATTCCCAGCATCAGTGTAAGAGGATTCCCTTTGCTCTACACCCTCTCCAGCATTTATTGTTTGCAGAGTTTCTTCCTCTGGCCACTGTGACCTGTGTGAGGTGATACCTCATTGACGTTTGGATTTGTAGTTCTCTCGTATTTAGTGATCTTGACATCTTTTCATGTGATTTTTTAAATCAGTGTGTTAAACTTACTTATTTAAATTGGCTTGTTGAATGACTTCCCTGTTTTAATATTTTTCCGATGACCTCCCCTAGGACATTTCTTGAGGGCAGATGTTTTTTTTTTACTTAAGCCCCTCAAGCCTTGTGAATGTCAGGTGCCCAGGAGCGTTGGTTTTATGGTTGTTGTTATGGGAGATGGCCACCAGGCAGCAGCATGTCTTTATGCCCAACTCTGGTTACTGGGACGGGGAAACAGCCTTGGGGAAAGTCCTGTTCCTGGATTGTCAGTTAGAGTGGAATGTGCCAGAACAAACACCCAAAGGCTTGTGTCCCATTCCTTCTTCCTTCCTAACCCCTGTCTCCTGGACACATCCCAGTTCCTGCAATACTGCTTTGTGGAGCGTGCTTTTATCCATAGGTGGGGCGACCCTAAGGAAGGAGGCTGGAGGTGGAGCCCCAACACCAGGAGACAGGAGCCCGCGGGGCTTTTCAGAGCTCTTCCAGCCCAGAGGCTCCACATCCTTTGGGTGCTGTAGGCATAATTTCACTGCAGAAGGGTCCTCCTGGATCTGGAGGTTGTGGGCCCGTGCAGAGGGGAACAGGCTCACCAGATCCACGGGGCAGGGCTCACTGGCTGGCACACCCTCCCCAGCTCCATCAGCCCCGTGACTGTCCATCCTTGGGAAACAAGCCTGCCCAGGCTTCAGGGATGTGACCGCAGCCCAGGTCACCAAGGCCTGAGGGGAACAGAGTCGTCATTCTCTTTTTATAATTTGTATTTTGTATTGGTGTATAGGTGACTTACAATGTTGTAGGGTCTGTTTGTTTTTGTTTTAGGTGGACAGTAACATGATTTACTTAAGCATAGATGTGTACATGTCCTTTTTCGGGCTCTCTTCCCATATAGTTTATTATGCAGTGTTGATTTGGGGCCCTCCTTGGTTTTTTATAAAGAGTAATGTGTATACAATCATCAACACCTGCTCATTTCTTACCACCCACCACCTTTTCCTTTTGGTAAACATAAGGTGATTTGCTATGTTGCAAGGCCGTTTCTGTTTGGTAAAGTTCATTTTCAGAATTCAGCACTAAGTGATATCATATACTTGTCTTTTTTTCTCTCATTTCACTTACTATGAACCCCGTATTGCTGGACATAGCATGATGTCATCATTTTATGGCTGAGTAATATGGCACTGTGTGTGTGTACCCCATCTTGGTTACCCATTCATCTGTCCTTATCCACTAAGGTTGTTTCCAGGTCTTAGCTATTGTACATGGTGCTGTCATGAACGTAGCAGGCACCTGTCTTTAAAATTATGATTTCCTCTGAATTTATGCCCAAGAATGGGATTGCCGTGTCCCATGGCACTTCTCTGTTTAGGTTTTAATGAGCCTTTGTTCTGTTCTCCTTCATAGATTTACTGACTTTCATACCCACCAGCAGGGAGGAGAGTTCTTTTTCCTCCTTACCCTCTCCAGCATTTATTTTGTAGATTTTTTGATGCTGACCCTTCTGACCCATGTGAGGAGATACCACATCGTATTTCTGATTCACAGTTCTCTAATACTTGAAGATGGTGAGCATCTTTTCATGTGCTTCGTGACCATCTCTGTGTCTTCTCTGGAGAAATGCCCATTTAAATCCTGTGCCCCTATTTGATTGGGTTTTTTCTTTGATACTGAGGTTCATAAGCTGTTTGTATATTTGGGAGATAAATTCCTTGTGGGTGTCTTTGTTTGCAAATATTAGTTTAATTATGAGGGCTGTCTTTTTGTTATGTTTCTGTTTCCTTTGCTGTCACAATGCTTTTAAGGATAATTAGGTCCCATTATTTTTGTTTTATTCTTCCTGATTCTAAGAGGTGGGTCAGAAAAGGACTTGCTGCATTTTATGTCAAAGTGTGTTCTGCTCCTTTCCTGAAGAGTTTCATTGTATCCGTCCTTTTATTTAGATCTTTAATCTATTTGGAGTTTATGTATGCATCAGGGGGTATTCTAATTGCATTCTTAATATCATTTCTTTAAAAATCTGCACACCATTCTCCATAGTGGCTGTTACTAATTTAATTACATTTTCACTAACAGGGTAGGAAGGTTTCCTTTTTTCCACACTTTTTCTAGCATTTATTGTTTGTCGACTTTTGGACAATGGCAATTGTAAATCATATGAGGAAATACTTCATTGGAGTTTTGATTTGCATTTCTCTAATATTCAGCAATGGTGACATCTTTTAATGTGATTTTTTTTAAAGGGTATGAGTTAAACTTACCACCTGAAATTGGCCACTTGAACACCTGCTTTGTTTTGAATTCTTTTTCGATGTCCACTCCTAAGACCCCAAGTGTATGCGTTTTTTCTTACAGAGCTTGAATCCTTGTGAATATTAAATCCCCAACGGCATAACTTTTCATCATGTAATCACAGAAAATGACCACAAGGTGGCAGCACTTCTCCATGCCACTTTTTTTTTTTTTTAACCTGTAATTTTGTTGCTATTTTGTATTGGAATAGAGTCGATTTCTGATGTGGTGTTTGTTTCTGGTGTACAGGAATTCAATTTAGTCATATATGCATATTTATTCATTCTCTTTCAAGTTCTTTTTTGCATAGAGGTGATTACAGTGTGTTCAATAAACTTCCCTCTGCTTTTCAGCAGTTGGTTTTTGATCATGTTTTTGATTATATATTAATGTGTATATGTTAACTCCAAACTCCTAATTTCTCGCGCCTGTATGTAGAGGCTCTGCAGAAGGCAAAGGCACTCTAGGTTCTTTGTGGAGGCACTCTGCCTGCCACATGCTCCCAGTTCCCTCAGCCCCAGGACACTGCGGCCTTGGGACCCAAGCCAGGCAGGCTCCAGGGATGCGACAACAGCCTAGATCACTGTGGCCTGAGAGGAATAGAGTCAGCATTCCTTTTTATTTTTCTTTTTAATGTTTTTATCCTATAATTTGAACCGGAGTAAATAGGTGAATTACAATCATGTGGGTCATTTTTTTTCTTCTTCCTTTTCAATCTAGAATAACTTGATTCACTTCTACATAGATGTATATATGTTATTTTTCCTTTTTTATGTGTAAGTAGTCACACAGTGTTGCATGTTTCCTGGTGACTTTATAAATAGTAGTGCGCATATATTACTCTGAAGCAACTTGTTTCTCCCTCACCCATAGCCTTCTATGTTAGAGAGCAGTTGTTTCTTTTCTAAGTCTGTGAGGCTGTCTATTTAAAAAAGAAGTTCATTTTCATCCATTTTTAGATTACACCTAGAAGTGATTTCATATGATGCTTGTCTGTCCCTGGTTCCCTTACTTCACTTTGAATGATTATCTCTAATTTCTTTTCTGTGACTGGACTTGGCATTGTTTCTTACCTCTTTATAGCTGAGAAATATTGCATTGTGTATATGAACTCTATCGTCTGTATCCATTCATCTGAAATTTCTACAATTAGGTTGCTTCCCAGACTTGGCTGTTGCATCTTTGGGCCATGATTGCAAGGAGTGTCTTTTACATTTTTTAATTTTCTCTGGATTTATGCCCATGGGTCCTAAAGTATTTCTGTGTTATTTTTCAAATGAACCTCCATACTGTTCTCCCTACTGGATGAACCTATGTACGTTATGATTGACAGTGCAGGAGGGTTTCCTTGTCTCTACACCCTCTCCAGCATTTATTCTTTTCTAAATGATTTTATTTAATCATTTGACTTTGGTTTCACTGGGCCTTGGTTGCAGAAATCCCGCTCTCTCTATCTGCAGTGAGTGGGGGCTCCTCTCTAGTTTCACTGTCACAATGAGGCTTCTCACTGTGCTGCTTCTGGTTGCAGAACGCGGGCCCTAGAGCACCAGGCTTCAGCAGTTGCGGTCGGAGGGCTCAGCTGTAATTCAGGGGCTCTAGAGCACAGGCTCAGTAGTTGTGGCACATATGGGCTTAGTGGCCCTACTTAATGTGGAATCTTCTGAGACTATGGTTCCAAACTGTGTCTCCTGCATTGGAAGCCACATTCTTAACACTGCAGCACCAGGGAAGTCCTAGCATTTATTGTTTAAGATGTTTTAAGACGACCATTCTGACCAACGTGAGTGCTTAGCTCATTGCATTTTGATTTGTGTTTCCCTAATAATTAGTGATGCTGAGCATCTTTTCATGTGCCTAAGTGCAATCTATAGGCCTTCCTGAGAGAATTCACCATTTTAATCTGTGGCCCATTTTGTTCTTGGTTATATGTATTGTTGATATGAAGTTGTGCAAGCTGTTTGTATGTTCTGGCAAATATTTTTTCCTATTCTGAGGATTGTCCTTGTCTTCCTTGAGGGTTTCCTTTAGGCATGTAAATGTTTTTAAGGTTAATTCAGTCCCACTCTCTGATTTGTGGTTTATTTTTCATTATTATAAGAGGGGGACCCATAAAGAACTTGCTGTGTTTTATGTTAGATTGTGTCCTGTTTATATTTTTTGCGAGCATTTCATAGTATCCATCATTATGTTTAGATATTTATGCTCTCTGGGGTTTATTCTGTGTTTGGTGTTAGGATGCTTTCTAATTTCATTCTCAGTTTCATGGTTGAGGGAATCCTCATGGTGTCCTCCAGAGTGGCTGTTACCCATTTATATCCCAAGCATCAGAGGAGGAGGCTTCCCTCGTCTGTACATCTTCTCCAGCACTGACTGTTGGCAGAGTGTTTGGCAATGGCCATTCCTTCCAGTGTGATGTGATACCTCATTGTAGTTTAGAACTGCATTTCTCTAATGCTTAGCGATGTTGACATCTTTTCATGTGATTTTTTTAAGCGTGTGACTTAAGCTTACATCTTGAAATTGGCCTCTTTAATGCCTGCCTTGTTTTGGATTCTTTTTCGATGACAACCCCAAGGACATTCCTGGAGTACTAGTGTTTTTTACTTAGTCCCTGGATCCTTGTGAATGTTAAAGTCCCAGGGCACAGCTCTCAGTGGTGTTATTACACAGAATGGCCACAAGGCAGCAGCACTGCTTCATGCCACTGTTTTTTCTCTTCCGTAAATTCCTTTTTATTTTCTACTGGCTTAGAGTGGATTTCTGATGTGTTTGTTTCAGGTGTGTAGGAACTCGATTCAGTTATACACAGATATTAATCTATTCTCTTTAGGGTTCTTTTTCCCATATAGATGATTACAGTTTCAATAAAGTTTTCTAAGCTATCCGGTAGGTACTTTTTATCATCTCTTTGATATACATTAATATGTATATGTTAATTCCAGTCTCTTAACTTATCTTGCCTGTATCTGGAGGTTGGGGGCTCTCCAGAGGGCAACAGGCACTCCAGGTCCATTTTGGAGGCACACTGCCTGCTACATGCTCCCAGCTCTCTCAGCCCCAGGACACTCCAGCCTGCGGACACAAACCAGCCAGGCTCCAGGGATGTGACACCAGCCCAGCTCAGTATTTCCTGAGGGGAATAGAATCAGAATTTTTTGATTTTTCTGTTTTCATCCCATCGTTTGAACTGGAGTATACAGTGAATTGCAATCTTGTGGGTGTTTTGTTTTTTCCTTTTCTTTCTACTCCAAATTGTCTCACTTTTACATAGGTGAATATATGATTTGTTGCTTTTTTTTCTTTACAGGTTAATAGTGTGGAGTAAGTTTCCTTGTGCTACCCCGTGGGTCCTGGTCGCTTATTTTATGAGTCATAGTGTGCATATCTTAGTCTGCAGCAGCTTATTTCCCCATGCCCCACATCTTTATATCTTGGTGACAAGAAGTTTCTTTTCTAAGTTTGTAAGCCTATGTCTCCAGGCAATAAGTTCATCTGTATCCATCTTTAGTTTATAGCTAGAAGTGATATCATAGGATACTTGTCTTTCCTTGTCTCCCTTACTTCACTTGGAATGATCATCTCTACTTTATTTCCTGAGGCTGGACTTAGCATGATTTTCTACTTCTTTACAGTTGAGAAATATTCCATTGTGTATATGGACCCCATTGTCTGTATCCATTCATCTGTGCTTCTACAGTTAACTTGCTTTCCCATCTTGGCTGTTGTACTTAATGGGGCCGAAATCGCAGGTTATGTTTCTCTATTAAAATTTTGGTTGTCTCAACTCCAGCCCAGTCCAGATATGAGACTCAAGCCTGCTCATGCTAAAGGAATGGGAGAGTAGCCCAACTCAGGGTGGAATAAACTAGGCAATGCTTTTCTATTCCTTTTCTTAAGTCTCATACCTATGCTATCTTGGGGTACAGTCAATTTGCAGTTTTGTGCTTGTCTTCAGCTGATTCACTTATGACATATACATACAGCTTATCTGTTCTTTTTTTGGATTCTATTGCCATAGAGGTTATTGCAGAAGGTTGAGCAAAATACCCTGTGTTGACCATCAGCTCCTTCCTGAGTCTCTATTCAAGATACACATTTCTGTGTCTATTTGGCAGGAAGGAAGGAAGGAAAGAGATAATCCTTCTGGATTATATATTACAGATACAGATTACTGTGTATATGTGAGCCCTGACGTCCTGACATCACTTTTTCTTGGAAACTTCTGGTTGTGTTGAATTCTCAAGTCACTTTTTTTGTTGTAAATTTGTTCTGTTGTATCTCTTTGTATTTTGCCTACAAGGGACATCATATGCTGTTATCTTTCTCTGTCTGACTGATTTTGCTTAGTCTGTGATCCTCCAAGGCCAATCCTTGTGACACTCAGTGACACAATCTCAGTGGCCATTTTTCATGACTGAGTAATAGTCCATTGTGTGTATGTGCACATCTTCTTCAACCTTTAATCTATCAGGTGACATCTCGCTGGTTCTGTGTCTTGGCTCTGGGAAGCAGTGCTGGAGTGAATGATGGGGTGCCCTTGTCTTTTTCACTGATGGTTTTCTCAGGATACAGGCCCAGGAGTGGGTATGTCAGACCATGGGCTGAGCTCTTTTGAAACTTTAGTTTCTGGCCTGAGGAGACTGTCCTTTCTAGGGGCTGTTTCCAGTGTCCATTCACACTGACCGTGTTGGGGGGTTTCCTCTCCGCCCGGCTCTCTCCCCTGTTTATTGTTTGTAGACTTGTGAGGATGACCATTCTGACAGGTGGGAATTGACTTCTTGTTGTCTTTTAGGTTGACATTCCTCCTGTAATAATTAGGGATGTTGAGCATCTTGTCCTGTGGCTGTTTGGGGATTTTTCTTTTCTGTAAAGGATGTGAGGAAAGTTTACCTGTTGCAATTGGCTGCTTGAAAGTTGGTTGTGTTTGGAACTTATTTCTGCAATAACCATCCCAGGACATTTCCTGAGGGCAGCTGTCATTAACACCCCACAGATCTTGTGAACTGGAGGTGCCAGAAAGCGCCAGTGTTTAAGCTGTAGTTACAGGAAATGTCCACAAGGAGGCAGCACTTCTCATGTCCAACTCTGGTTCCATCTGCAACCAGAACCTTAGGGAAAGTTGGCTTCCTGGGCTGTGAATTAGGGTGGAATGTGCCTGAGCACACACCCAACCCAACAGCTTGTATCTCACTATTTCTTCTCTCTGAAGCTTCACCTCTAGCCTCATGCCAACCTGGGGCACTGCTCTCTGCTGAGGTGCCCAGGAGGCCGCTCTCTCAGGAAGGATTCTTGAGCTGAGGACCCCAGCACTAGGAGACCTGGGGTCTGGGTGATTTTCCATGTTGCTCCCAGTCAGAGCATTGGTCCGTTAGGATTTGGGTTCACTAGAGATTCTGGCCCTAGTCAGGGCAAACCAGACAGTACAGGTTTAAGAGGGCTCCTATGAAGGACACCCTGCTCAGCTGTCTCGACCCCACCCCAGTCCAGCCCTGGAACCCAAGCCTACTCAGGTGCCAGGATTCGGAGCATCCTAAGTCAAGCAGGTTGCAGGGAATAAACTAGGCATTACTTTTCTTTCCTTTAATTTCATGCCGATGCCATGTTGAAGTCTAGTTGATTTGCAGTTTTGTCCTGTCTGCAGTGTACAATGGACTGATCCAGCTATGACATACATACAGGCTTTAGTATTTTTATTTATTCTTTTGCCATAGAGGCTGTCAAATAAGGTTGAGTAAAGTTCTCTGTTCTGAACATCAAATCCCAGTGGGGCATTTGTTAGAGGTACAGGTTTTTTTGTACATGTGCAAGGAACAAAGGAAGGAGCTAGTTCTTGTGAATTATCTAATACAGCTACAGATATCTTCGTATATGTTAAAGATAAATATTTCTCTGCATACATGCTTGGAAGGAAGAAACGAAGGAAGGAAAGAAGGTGGAAGATAATCTTTGTGGATTAGCTAATACGGACACATATTTCTGTGGTTATGTTAGAGATCCTGGAGAAGGAAATGGCAACCCACTCCAGTATGCTTGCCTGGGAAATGCCATGGGCAGAGGAGCCTGGGAGGCTACAGACCATGGGGTTTGCAAAGTGTCGTACACAGCCTAGCGAACATACAGCAACAAAGTTAGACATAGACATTTCAGTACATATGTGGAAGGAAGGAGATAATCCATGTGGATTATCTATTACAGATACAGATTTCTGTGTTCAGGGTAGTAGCAACCTCCCAATTCATTCCTGGCACTTTCCTGATTTTGGTGGGGGGGGGATTCTTTGTGTTTGAATCTCAAAGTCTCTTTTTATGTTGTAAATTACTTCCTTTGTATCTCTTTTCAATTTCACTCTCAAGGAATGCCATCTGCTATTTTCTTCCTCTGTTTTTGACTTCACTTAGTGTATTTTCCTCCGAGATCCATCCTTTGGGGACCATTGGCCTAATTTCATTTCAGTGGCAGTTTTTCATGTCTGAGTAAAGCCCATGGTATATATGTACCACATTTTTTTAAGATTTAATCTGTCGAGGGACATTTTCTTGGGTCTGTGTCTTGACTATTGGAATTAGCGCTGCAGTGAATGTTGGGTGCATGTGTCATTTTGGATGATGGGTTTTTGTAATATAGGCCCAGGTGTCAGTATTAAAATCCTAGGCTTAGCTCTCTTGAAATTCTCTTCCTGGCCTTTGGAGGCTGTCTTTTCTAGGGGCTGTTGCCAATGTCCATTCCTAAAGAATCTGTAGTGGGGTTCCGTCATCTCCCTGCTCTCTCCACCATTTATTGTTTGCAGACAGTAAGGATGACCATTCTGTCAGATGGGATTTGATTTCTTGTTTTTGTTTTGATTGACATTCTTCTTGTAATAATTAGGAAGGTCGAGCATCTTGTCTTGTGGCCATTTTTGGCTTTTTTTCCCTTGAAAGATATGAGGGAAAATTTGCCTGTTTCAATCGATTTCTTAGTAAATCGGTGGTGTTTAGAATTTATTTCTGCAATACCCGCCCCAGGACCTTTCCTGAGGGCAGCTGCCGTTAAGAACCCCACAGGCCTTGTGAATTGGAGGTGCCAGTAAGCACAGGTGGGCAACTTGTAGTTATAGGACATGTCCACAAGGTGGCAGCACTTCTGCATGTCCAACTCTGGTTCTACCTGCAACCAAGCCTTAGGGAAAGTTGGCTTCCTGGGCTGTGAATTGGAGTAGAATGTGTCTGAGCAAACTCCCAAGGGCTTGTGTCTCACTACTTCTTTGCTCTGAAGCTTCACCCCTCCACGCTAGGCTATCAGTACCTGGGGCACTGCTCCCTGCCAAGGCCTATGAGGCTGCACTCTCAGGAAGGAGTCTTGAGCTGGACCCCAGCACCAGGGGACCTGGATACTTGGGGACTTCCCCTCTTGTTCTTGAGGCCGGAGGGTTGGGCCACCATCGTTGGGGTGCACTAGGAATGCTGGTCCTAGCCAGGGCAAATCAGACAGTACAGGATTGAGACAGATCTCAATGAAGGGCACCCTGTCATGCTGTGTTGACCCCACTCCAGTCCAACCCTGGGACTCAAACCTACTCACATTCCGAAGATCAAATAGCATCCAGAGTCCAGCAGGTCAGAGGGAATAAACTAGGCATTACTTTTCTTTCCTTTTCTTTAATCTCATGCCAACGCTATGTTGAAGTATAGTTCATTTGCTGTTTTGTGCTTGTCAAAATCTTGGCCTCTCTTGCCCATAGAAACTGAATGAAAAATATGGACACAGAGTTTGGGGGAAATAGAAAGGTGGTTTTAATTCTCATCTGGGAGAGAGCGGAACACAGTAGTCTCATGCCTCAAGGACTGTGCCCCCACTCCCTGAGGAGTCTAGGGGCTTATATAAGATGAGGGACAAAGGTGTTAGTTAGGATCTTGATTTCTTCCTTGTGCACTGTTTTGTCGACTAAAAAATAAAGTCACAACCTGAAAGTAGAGAGTTATTTTGTTCAGTGGAAATGTTTAGCACTCCAAACCGAGGAGACAGAATCTCAGTAGCTCTGAGAAAACTGCTCCAAGGAGGCAGAGGGTGAGTCAGGCTACATACAAGTTTGGAACACAGGGAGCAGGCAGTCTGCACATCAAAGATCAGGTATCAAGTTAAGGAATTTAGCGTTCTATATATGGAGAGATGCAAGCCTCTGGGCTCACTGAATTCATTCCTTTCACATGCACCTCAGCTATCTGGGGCCAATCCTGTTTCCTTTTTCACCTTGCTTCTTGCGTTCCCCCAGCTCTTCAGCAATCACCAGGGGTGGGGGCTGGCGGCAGCATCCACTGAATCACAATTTGGGGAGCCTTCATTCACATTTGGAGGCCAGAAATCACTGATGGCGGTTACATTTCTTGTTCATTAATATGGCAGGATGCTTCTGAACTGTGGTGTTGGAGAAGACTCCTTGGATGGCAAGGAGATCAAACCAGTCAGTCCTAAAGAAGATCAGTCCTGAATATTCATTGGAAGGACTGATGTTGAAGCTGAAACTCCAATACTCTGGCTACCTGATGTGAAGAACTGAATCATTGGAAAAGACCCTGATGCTAGGAAAGATTGAACGCAGGAGGAGAAGGGGATGACAAAGCATGAGATGGTTGGATGGCATCACTGATGCGATGGACATGAGTTTGAGTAGGCTCCAGGCATTGGTGATGGACAGGGAAGCCTGGCGTGCTGCAGTCCATGGGGTTGCAAAGTCGGACATGACTGAATTGACTGACTGACTGATTTTTCATTTAACAGTTTCAAAGACAGTCACAGGCTAGCATCAGTACCTCAGTAACTGAGTCTGGTCATTCAGTGGCTCTGTGGCCTTCTTTCTGATGTGTAACTACAAGAGGAAGAGTGTTGTAAGCAGATAAGGGATGCATTTAGTATAGAGTCTAAAAAAAAAATGTGAATTGTAGCTCCTGCAGAGTAAAGGGGTGGAAAAGCAAACTTAGTTACATGCAGAGTTAGGAGCAGCCAAAGTAAAAAAAACTAGGAATGTTCAGGCCTGCTCGCTGTTCTTTCTCTTTATCGTCTTTGTTCTCAGGAAAGGGAAAGAGAAAAACTCATTCCTCTTTTTTTCCTTTCACTAAAAGTGTACAACAGACTGATTCAATTATGACATAATCATACAGCATATTTGTACTTTCTATTGATTCTTTTGCCATAGAGGTTATTGAACAAGGTGGAGTAAATTTCTCTGGTGAACATTGGGTCCTTGTGGAGTAATTATTAGAGATACAAAATTTTTTTATATGTGCAAGGAACAAAGGAAGGAAATATTCCTTATGGATTATCTATTACAGTGACAGGTATTTATTTATATGTTAGAGATAAATATTTCTGTGTATACGTCAATGGAAGAAAGGCAAAAAGGAAGGCAGGCAGGCAGGAGACAATGCTAGTGGATTATCTATCACAGATACAGATTTCTGTGCACACATTAGTACCGACCTCCTAATTCATCCCTACCCCTTTCCTTTTCTTTCTGGATTCTTTCTTTGTGTTTGAAGCTCTGAGTCTCCTTTGGTGTTGTAAATTACTTCCAGTGTATCTCTTTGTTTAACTTTCCCTAGAAGGGACATCATCTGCTGTTTTCTTCCTCTGTTGCTGACTCCAGTTAGTGTTTGATCCTCCAGGGTTTAACCTTGTGCTGACCAGTGGCATGATTTCATAATGTTAGTGGTGGTTTTCATGTCTGAGTAATGGCCCATTGTATATACGTACCATATTTCTTTAAGATTTAATCTATTTAAGTAGTGGTCCAATGAAAGTGGGAGTGCATGTGCATTTTTGAATGATGGTTTCCTCAGGACATTGACCCAGGTGTGGGAATGTCAGATCGTAGGCTTGGCTGTCTCAAGGGGCTGTCTCTACCCCACCCTAATTCTTCCTTCCTTCCTTATTTACTGTTTATCTTTTTCCCCCAGGCTTGTGTTTCAATCCTTGCCAAATTTAAATGGAGCTGTTTCATATAATTTGAGTAAAGATTCTTTATCTGATGTGTGTTTTGGAAATAGTCTGTTTCAGTTTGTCATTCATTATTTGATTTTCTGAACAAGGTATTTCATAGAGTAAAAGGTTTCAATTTTATAAATAATTTTATAATTTCTATTCTTCTGAGGAAGTTTTCAGTCATATGAAAGTGAATAATTGTACGGAAGTGAGTAATATGAATGTTATTAACTATATGAAAGTTATTAATTTTATGGAAGTTATTCAATTTATGCCAGTTATTCAGTTTATGAAAGTTATAATTTTTATGGAAGTTTTAATTTTATAGAATATATTTACATCTACTGAGAGATATAAATATCTATCTGCCTAGAGATGTTAACATCTATACAGATATAAAAAATTATACCCTGATAAAAATATCTAAGGCTTCCCTGGTGGCTCAGATGGTAGAGCATCTACCTGAAATGCGGGAGACTCAGGTTCAATCCCTGGGTTGGGAGGATCCCCTGGAGAAGGAAATGGCAACCCACTCCAGTACTCTTGCCTGGAAAATCCCATGGATGGAGGAGCCTGGTAGGTAACAGTCCATGTGTTCCCAAAGAGTTGGACACGACTGAGTGACTTCTCTTTCTTTCACTTAAAAAAATACCTGTGTACATATCTCTCTATATTCTTGGCCAGGTGTGTTTTTCAGTCTTTACCAAATGTCAATGGGGCTGTTTGGTCTAATTTGAGTACAGATCCTTAATTTAATGTGTGTTTTGGAAATGACTTCTTCCAGTCTGTGATTCATCTTTTGGTTTTCTGAAGGCATTTCGTGGAGTAGAAAGTTGTAATTTCATAAATAATTTTATAATTTTAATATTATGCTGCTGCTGCTAAGTCACTTCAGTTGTGTCCGACTCTGCGACCCCACAGATGGCAGCCCACCAGGCTCCGTCATCCCTGGGATTCTCCAGGCAAAAACACTGGAGTGGGTTGCCATTTCCTTCTCCAATGTATGAGAGTGAAAAGTGAAAGTGAAGTTACTCAGTCGTTTCTGACTCTTCACGACCCCATGGACTGCAGCCTACCAGGCTCCTCTCTCCATGGGATTTTTCCAGGCAAGAGTACTGGAGTGGGGTGCCATTAATATTATGAGCAAGTTTTTTACTTGATGAAGTAGTTTAATTTCATGAAGTTTTAAATTTTCAGAAACTTCTTCATTTTATGAATGTTTTTAATTCTTTGTTGTTGTTTAGATTCTAAGTTGTGTCCAACTCTTTGTGACCCATGGACTGTAGCACACAAGTCTACCTTGTCCTTCACTCTTTCCTAGAGTTTGCTCAAACTTATGTCCATCACAGATAAGGCGATGGCACCCCTCTGCAGTCCTCTTGCCTGGAAAATCCTATGGGTGGAGGAGCCTGGTAGGCTACAGTCCATGGGGTTGCAAAGAGTCGGACATAACTGAGCGACTTCACTTTCACTTTTCACTCTCATGCATTGGAGAAGGAAATGGCAACCCACTCCAGTGTTCTTGCCTGGAGAATCCCAGGGACGCCAGAGCATGGTGGGCTGCCACCTATGGGGTCGCACAGAGTTGGACATGACTGACGCGACTTAGCAGCAGCAGCAACATGTCCATTGCATCGGTGATGCCATCCAACCATCTCATCCTCTGTCACCCACTTCTCCTCTTGCCCTCAATCTTTCCCAGTGTCAAGGTCTTTTCAGATGAGTTGGCTCTTCGCATGAGGTGGGCAAAGCATTGGAGCTTCAGGTTCAGCATCAGTCCTTTCAATGAATATTCAGGTTGATTTCCTTTAGAACTGACTGGTTTAATCTTGCTGTCCAAGGAACTCTCAAGAGTTTTCTCTAGCACCACAGTTTGAAAGCATCAGTTCTTCAGTGCTCAGCCTTCTTTATGGACCAACTTTCACATTCATACATGACTGCTGCAAAACTTATAGCTTCGACTACACAGACCTTTGTTGGAAAAGTGATGTCTCTGCTCTTTAATATGCTGTCTAGGTTTGTCATAGCTTTTCTTCAAAGGAGCAAATATCTTTTAATTTCATGCTTCAGTCACCATGAAATTTGAAGCCCAGTGATTTTGGAGCCCAAGAGAAGAACATCTGCCACTGTTTGCATTTTTTCCCCATCTATGTGCCATAATGTGATAGGACTGCTGCTGCTGCTGCTAAGTCGCTTCAGTCGTGTCTGACTCTGTGCGACCTCACAGACGGCAGCCCACCAGGCTCCGCCGTCCCTGGGATTCTCCAGGCAAGAATACTGGAGTGGGTTGCCATTTCCTTTTCCAATGCATGAGAGTTAAAAGTGAAAGTGAAGTCGCTCAGCCATGTCCAACTCTTTGAAACCTCATGGACTGCAGCCTACCAGGCTCCTCCATCCATGGGATTTTCCAGGCAAGAGTACTGGAGTGGGGTGCTATTGCCTTTTCCTGTGATAGGACTGGATGCCATAATTTTAAGTTGTTTAAAGCCAGTTTTTTCACTCTCCTCTCCCAACCCTCATCAAGAGCCTCTCCAGTTCTTCTTTGCTTTCTGCCATTAGGGTGGTATCATCTGCATATCTGAGGTTGTTAATATTTCTCCAAGCAATCTTGATTCCAGCTTCTGATTGATTTAGCCAGGCATCTAGCATGATGTACTCTGCATATGGCCTTTTATACAGTTCATGAGGTTCTCATGGCAAGTATACTGGGATGGTTTGCCATTCCTTCCTCCAGTGGATCATGTTTTGTCAGAACTCTCTGCTATGACCTGTCCATCCTGGGTGGCCCTGCACGGCATGGCTCATAGCTTCATTGAGTTACGCAAGCTCCTTTGCCACGACAAGGCAATGATCCATGAAGGGGATTCTTTATGTTGTTGACACTTTTTCAACAACAGAAGAGATGACTTTACACATGGACCTCACCAAATGGTCCATTACTGAAATCAAGTTGATTGCATTCTTTCTAGCTGAAGATGGAGAAGCTGTATACAGTCAGCAAAAACAAGACCTGGGGGTGACTGTGGCTCAGATCATCATATTCTCATAGCAAAATTCAGGCTTAAACTAAAGAAAACCTGGGGAAAACACTAGGCTAGCCAGGTATGACTTAAATCAAATCCCATATGGATTCACAGTAGAGGTAATGAATAGATTCAAGGGACTAGATCTAATTATGAGTGTGCCTGAAAAACTATGGACAAAGGTCTGTAATATTGTACAGGAGGTGGCAAACAAAACCATCTCAAAGAAAAGGAAAAGCAAGAAGGCAAAGTGGTTATCTGAGGAGGCTTTACAAATAGCAGAAGAACAAAGAGAAGTGAAAAGCAAGGGAGAGAGGGAAAGGTACATCAAATTAAATGCAGAGTTCCAAAGAACAGCTAGGAGAGACAAGAAGGCCTTCTTCAATGAACAGTGCTTAACAGAAGAAAAAAAAAAGACAACCAAATGGGAAAAGACTAGACATCTCTTCAGGAAAATTGGAAACATCAAGGGACTATTCCACCCAAAGATGGGCATAATAAAGGATAAAAATGGTAGTAGTAGACCTACTAGACACTGAAGAGATCAAGAAGAGATGGAAAGAATATACAAAAGAACTGTATAAAAAAGATCTTGATGAACTGGATTACTACGATGGTGTGGTTAGTCACCCAGAGCCAGACATTCTGGAGTGCGAAGTCAAGTAGGCCTTAAGAAGCACTGCTGTTGATAAAGCTAGTGGATGCAATGAAATTCCAGCAGAATTATTCAGATCCCTAAAGGATGATGTCATCAAGGTTTTGCATTCATTATGTCAAGTCTAGAAGACCCAGCAGCGGCCACAGGACTGGAAAAGGTCAATCCTCATCCCATTTCCCAAGAAGGGTAGCACCAAAGATTGTGCTAACCATAGGACAATTGCACTCGTCTCCCATGCTAGTAAGATCATGCTTAAAATCTGGCATGCTAGGCTTCAGCATTATGCGATCCAAGAACTTCCAGATGTACAAGTTGGGTTTAGAAATGGAAGAGAATCAACTTGCCAGCATTCGCTGGATTGTAGAGAAAGCAAGGGGATTTCAGGAAAACATCTATCTCTGTTTCATTGACTATGCTAAAGCGTCTGTGTGTATCATGACAAACTGTGGGAAACCCTTAAAGGGATGGGAATACCAGACCATCTTACCTGTGTCCTGAGAAACCTGTGTGCAGGTCAAGAAGCAACAGTTAGCACCCTGTATGGAACAACTGATTGGTTCAAGATCGAGAAAGCAGTATAACAGGGCTGTCTGCTGTCACCCTGTTTGTTTAACCTATACTCTGAGCACATCATGAGAAAGGCCGTGTTGGATGAGTTACAAGCTGGAATCATGATAGGCGGGAGAAACATCAGCAGCCTCAGATATGTGGATGATACTATCTAATGGCAGAATGTGAAGAGGGACTAAAGAGCTTGATGAGAGTGAAGGAGGAGAGTGAAAGAGTCAGCTTAAGATTAAATATTAAAAAAACAAAGATCATGGCTTCCGGCCCCATTACTGCATGGCAAATAGAAGGGAAAATGTGACAGATTTCCACTTTTTGGGCTCCAAATTCACTGAGGACGGTAACTGCAGCCATGAAATCAGATGATGATTGCTTTGGCAGAAAAATGATGACTAACCTAGACAGTATGTTGAAAAGTAGACATTAACTCTGCCGACAAAGGTCCATATAGTCAAGGCTATGGTCTACCCAGTGGTCACATACAGTTGTGAAACCTGAATGGTAAAGAAGGCAGAACGCCAAAGAATTGGTGCCTTTAAACTGTGGTGTTAGAGAAGACTTTTGAAAGTCCCTTAGACAGCAAGGAGATCAAACCAGTCAATCTTAAAGGAGATCAACCCTTTAGGGACTGATGCTGAAGCTGAGGCTCCAGGATTTTGGTCATCTGATGCAAACAGAGGACTCACTGGAAAAGTCCCTAATGCTGGGAAGGATTGAGGGTAGAAGGAGAAGAGGGCATCAGAGGATGAGACAGCTGCATGGCATCACTGATGCAAGGAACATGAACTTGGGCAAACTCTGGGAGATGGTGAGGGACAAGGAGTTGTGGTGCGCTGCAGTCCACGGGGTCACAAAGAGACAAGACTGGGCGACTGAACAGCAACAACACTGCACATAAGTTAAATAAGCAGGGTGACAATATACAGCCTCGACATACTCCTTTCCCAACTGGAGCCAGTCCATTGTTCCACGTCTGGTTCTAACTGTTGCTTCTTGACTAGCATCCAGGGTTCTCAGGAGGCAGGTAAGGTTATCTAGTATTCCCATCTCTTTAAGAATTTTCCACAGTTTGTTGTGAGCCATGCAATGAAAAGCTTTAATTGTTTGAAAATGTTTATGAGTTTTAGATTTTATGGTATAAAAACATGTACCTCTATTTTCATTTAGGAGATATGTACCTATATTGTCATATAAGAGATATATACCTCTATTTTCATATATGAAATATATATAGAATATTACTCAGCAAAATAAAAGTGGGAAAGTTTAAAAAATAGAAGATTCCATTAGGAAACTAATTTTGATGAGAATTTTTTTGAAGTGGTTTTTTTTTCATGAGAATTTTAAAAAATCACATAAAGTAGTTTTCCTCTTAAATTTTTTTTTATGAAGAATTATTCAGTCAAGTGCAGCCAATGAATCTAATTACAGGATAAATTTTTTTAAAAACTTAAGTTCCTCTCTCAGTGTGCTCTGACAATACATTTTATTTTCATTATTTTTGATGCCTATATATTGATTTCAGTTTGTAGTGCTCTATAAATGGAAATCACTTAGCAATCTTCTGGTTTCAATTTAAGACTTTTGTATGTATTAAGATGTAAGACAGTATACTTGAATTAGAAGGGTTATCTTCAGTCTCTAAAAGCAGTACTCAAAAGACACGGTGATCTTCATTACGGTCCCTGGACTGGTATTTGCAAATCTACTAAATCAGAAGCTCTGGAACTGCCGTCTGACACTTTGGGTTCACAAGCCCTCCAGGTGAGTCTGAAGCACTGGAGCACACTGAAGTTTGAGAACTGTTGCCTTAGAAACCCAGGCAAAACTCAAATTTTACCCAGCCCAAGTTGTAAGACTTAGTATCATTATAAGTTATAGTAAAATGTTAATTCTTTTGGTTAAAGAACAACAGCAAAGAATTCCACTCTTCAAATATATATACTTATATTTTCATATATGAAATATATACCTAGCTTTCCTAGGTTTTCATAGATGAAATATATATACCTAGGTTTTCATATGTGAGATACATGCTGAATACTACTCAGCTATAAAAAAGATTAAAATAATGGGTTTCCAGCAATATAACCCTAGGCATTATCATAGTAAGTGATGTAAGTCAGGAAGACAAAGAGAAATACCGGGTGTTATCACTTCTATGTGAAATCTAAAACATGACACCAATGAACTTATCCATGAAACAGAAACAGACTTACAGATAAAGAGAACTAGTGGGGAGAGGGAGGTGGGAGGGACCAGACAGGTGTAGGGGACAGAGACTGAAGCTACTGGGTTTAAAGTCAAGAAGCTACAGGGGTATATTATACAGCACAGGGAAATAGACTATTTATAATAACTTTAAATGTAATATAATCCATAAAAATAGTGATTCTGTTGTACACCCCAAACTAATACAGTGTTGTAAATAAACTGTATTTCAACTTAAAAAAAAAATTGTCGACGGCTATCTACACAAAATAATGAAAAAAAAACTGGCAAAATAAAAATGGGTAATTTTTAAAAATAGAGATTCCATCAAGAAACTAATTTTGATGAGAAACTCCCTTAGGCTCATGATGTAACCCTGTGTCCTGGTGTAACTTTAAAACACGTATTTTGCTATTAGAGGGCTGTTAGCCCTACAGAATCCTAAAATGTCATTAACAACTCAACTAGTCATGCAGAAAGAGGTCAAGCAGTGTCACCAGGGCAAACTGTGGCACCTCCAGTGGAATGGTCAGTCTGAGGCCTGAGATGTGGGAAGTGTCAGCTGACAAGGTGGTCTCACCATGTGCCCCCTGGTCAATGACTGAATTTGCTCATTTCAGTTCAGTCACTCAGTCATGTCTGACAATTTGTGACCCCATGAGCTGCAGCATGCCAGGCCTCCCTGTCCAACGCCAACTCCCGGAGCCTACCCAAACTCATGTCCATTGAGTCGGTGATACCATTTAACCACCTCATCCTCTGTCACCCCCTTCTCTTCCTGCCCTCAATGTTTCCCAGCATCAGGGTCTTTTCAAATGGGTCAGCTCTTCACATCCGGTGGCCAAAGTATTGGAGTTTCAGCTTCAACATCAGTCCTTCTAATGAATATTCAGGGCTGATTTCCTTTAGAACTGACTGGTTGGCTCTCCTTGCAGTCCAAGGGATTCTCAAGAGTCTTCTCCAACACCACAGTTCAAAAGCATCAATTTGGTGCTCAGCTTTCTTTATAGTCCAACTTTCACATCCATATGTAACTACTGGAAAAACCATAGCCTTGACTAGATGGAACTTTGTTGGCAAACTAATGCCTCTGCTTTTTAATATGCTGTCTAGATTGGCCATAACTTTCCTTCCAAGGAGTAAGCATCTTTTAATTCCATGGCTGCAATCACCATCTGCAGTGATTATGGAGCCGAAAAAAATAAAGTCTCTCACTGTTTCCCCATCTATTTGCCATGAAGTGATGGGACCAGATGCCATGATCTTAGTTTTCTTAATGTTGAGCTTTAAGCCAACTTTTTCACTCTCCTCCCTCACTCTCATCAAGAGGCTCTTTAGTTCTTCTTCACTTTCTGCCATAAGGGTGATGTTATCTGCATATCTGAGATTACTGATATTTCTCCTGGGAATCTTGATTCCAGCTTGTGCTTCATCCAGCCCAGCATTTCTCATGATGTACTTTCCATATAAGTTAAATTAGCAGGGTGACAATATACAGCCTTGATGTACTCCTTTTCCTATTTGGAACCAGTCTGTTGTTCCATGTCCAGTTCTAACTGTTGTTTCCTGAATTTGCTCAAGGAACAGCTTTTATTGGGAAGCAGACCTTGGTCCCAACACAAGACTTCCCTTTATAGGGAGCAGGCAGGTCTCTAAAACTGCTCAAAGATGCACATGTGTTTGTGTTAGTCACTCAGTTGTGTCCAACTGTTTGCGACCCCATGGACTGTAGCATGCAGGGCTTCCCTGTTCATCACCAACTCCTGGAACTTGCTCAAACTCATGTCCTTGAGTCAGTGATGTCATCCAAACATCTCATCTGCTGTCATCCCCTTCTCTTCCTGCCTTCAATCTTTCCCAGCATCAGGACCTTTTCCAGTGAGTAAGTTCTTCATATCAGGTGGCCAAAGTATTGGAGATTCAGCTTCAGCAACAGTCCTTCCAATAAATATTCAGGACTGATCTTCTTTAGGACTGACTGGTTTGATCTCCTTGCAGTCCAAGGGACTCTCAGGAGTCTTCTCCAACACCACAGTTCAAAAGCATCAATTCTTCAGCGCTCAGCTTTCTTCATGGTCCAACTCTCACATCCATACAGGACTACCGGAAAAACCATAGCTTTGACTAGACGGGTGGACCATTTCCAGCAAAGTAATGTCTCTGCTTTTTAATATGCTGTCCAGGTTTGTCATATCTTTTCTTCCAAGGAGCAAGTGTCTTTAAATTTCATGGCTGCAGTCACCATATGATCCAGCAATCCTACTCCTAGCCATACATCCAGACAAAGCTTTAATTTGAAAAGATACATGCAATATTCTAAAAGAATTTGTCCATACCCATTGCATATCTGACAGGAAACCTTTACTCTCACATCTGAGATAGGAAATTTGTCTTCTCATATTGCCTGCTATATGTAGACCCTTGGTTCACACTCTATGTAACCATATACTGTCATAATTAAGTTCAATTTGAATTTTAGCTTCACTTTTAGGGTGTGGTTTCCCTCCAGCAGTTCAGGAGCATTCACTTTTCTCCAGGTCCTGTTTCCCTGGTATAATAGTTCAAACCTCAAAAATGTTACCTGTTGATATGAATATCAGTTTCAATCTAGCTCAGTTTGAACAGAGAAGCAAAAAACCAGGGGGCCTATGTTTTCTGTTTCCTTCATGGAGAAAAATGCAACTGTTGGAAGAAAAATTACGTGCAGCTCATGTGCTCTTTGAGTTACTAATTGTTGGCAGGAATTTTATTTTATTTTTAAGTGTGACTCTTCATTCTTATAATAGCAAATAACAGAATTAGATGAAAGTAGTTTGAAATGATGGCTTGTTTCTACCTAGAAAATCTGAACCAAAGGAAACAATGGAAACCACAAATATCAGGGTGCCAAGCTTTTAAGAATATTTTAGGTTTGCAAATAATAACTAGTATGCTTACAGTTTCAACAGTCTATTTTTATATTAATAAAGAATGTATTTTTCTGGAAGATTTCCAGTGTGGTCACCTCCTACTGGAAGCCTGAGATGCTGGAATCAGGCCACATCCTGTCTGTCTTTACAGGACACTGGGCTGCACACTGAGAAGTTCCTGAACCTCCCCTGGATGCTGACCATCATGTGACCGGAGAAATTGGTAACGTTGTTTTGCCTGTTGAAATGTTTAATGACAAGCTTCTTTCAGCTTCCTGACGTGGGTGAAGTGTGGAGCCCAGTGATGATTTCTTCTTCAAGAAATGTACGTCCTAGTTCCCACACGAGGGTGAGCCCCCTATCCACCAGTGAGACCCCCCTGCATGTGTGTGACCTGTGCTTCCTGGGAAACCAGCCCTAAACTAGTCTGAACCTGACCAAGTTCTGTCTACATGGTAGATTTATACATCTCCAAGTCTTATCTACACTGATGCTGTTTAGATGAGACCATGTGCTTCCTGCAGTGGGAACATTTAGACCTGACCTTGTAATCAGTGTTTCCCTGGTGGCTTAGACAGTAAAGCGTCTGCCTGCAATGCAGGAGACCTGGGTTCAATTCCTGGGTCAGGAAGATCCCCTGGAGAAGGAAATGGCAACCTACTCCAGTATTCTTGCCTGGAAAATTCCATGGACTGAGGGGCCTGGGAGGCTGCAGTCCACAGAGTCGCAAAGAGTCGGACATGACTGAGTGACTTCACTTTCTTTCTTGTACTCTGTGCACTAGGACATGGAGATCTGGGTAGAGACCTGGTTGGGCCTCTGTCCTGGAAAACTCCATGCCTGCGTCTGATGTCAGTGCTCAGATGTCTGGGGTCTGGGGCTGAGGTGGGCTTCTCTGGGTAACCGTGCTCTTCTCTGAGTGGGGTTCCATGGCCCTCCCAGGGGTCAGTGCTACAGTAGGGTCTTTCTCCCTGCCAGGTTCACCTTCCATGGTGTCCTTGAGACTCCTCAGGTGGGCTAAATAGTAGTTATTCCAATTTTCCAGCACATTCAGGTTAAGTAGGGAGGTAGGTTCACCTGGTGAATTGGTTCCAGGGCACAGGGATCTGGCAAAAAGGTCAATGGGCAGCAGGTAAGGTTGCTGCTGTGGTCTCCTTCCAGTCGACTCTCTCCTCCGAAGAGATCAGAGCTGCCCCTCGTCTTGCAGCCCAGCTCTCCTGTCTTCTCAGCACCTCAGCGGGACAAGACAGACAGAACTTGCCAGAACCAAGGTAGTGGGTTCACCTCTAGCATGAGCTTTCAAACCAGCAAAAATCACACAGAACCAAAGTGAAAACAGGAGGGGCCTGACTTCTCAGGGACAACTGAGGGGAGAGGAGACGGACCCTACACTTCTTTCCAGGGTCCCCAGAGGTCCCAGGGACCTGGCTTGTTTACACATTGGGGGCCCGCTGACCACAGCCGTGGTGTCCTGACTGAGGGGCTGTGGCCCCAGGTGTGGGGTCAGGGGACTGTGTGAGTCTCACCCCATCTCCTGGGTCAGGATCGTGTGTGTGGGGAGACCATAGCTAAGAAAAAGGGAAGAATGCATGAGAGCTTCACTTGTGTTTGGAATCAATGCTTTACACTGTTCACTTTATACAGGCCTGTGCCTGTTCTCTTCTTATCCTCACGAGGTTCACCCTCCCTGGGGCTCCTGGAGACTCCTCAGGTGTCTACCTGGTAATCATTCCAGTTCACCAGCACGAGCATGGCGGGAAGGGAGGCAGGTTCACCTGATTAGTTGATTGCAGGGCACACGGACCAGGCAAAAAGCCAATGGGCAGCCGGTGAGGTTGCTGCTGTGAGCTCCTTCCAGTCGACCGTCCCTCCTCAGCAGAGAGCAGACCTGCCTCTCCTCTCCCAGCCTTGCACTTGGCGTGTTTTGTCAACACCTCAGTGGAACAAGAAAGGACCGAGCCTGCCAGAACCAAGGTAGTGTGTTCAACATTATCAAGACAGCTGTAAAAACAGTTAATATCACACAGAACCACAGGGAGGAGATGAGGACTTCTCAGGACAAGTGTTGGGAGAGGAGACCAATGCTACATTTCTTTTTACCATGCCAAGGGTTTACAAGAACCCACTATTTTCCATCTTAGGGACCCAACCAGCAGAGACAAGGCGACATAACCAAGGGTCGTGGGATCCCAGGTACAGGGTCTGGGGTTTGTGTGGGTCTCACCCCATCCACATGTGTCAGGACCCTGTGTACACAGAGCCCACATATCTGCTCTTTACTTGCAGTGTTTCCTGTCTCCTCAAATTCCCAACATCTGAACTGAGGTGTTGCCCTGATTAACCTGGGGTCATTTTTCTTCATCTTGTCACATTCACGTGAGGTCAGGCACCTTTGAGTGGGTTGCTGCTCTGTGTTCTGCTGAGTGAAAACCTTTGGTGGTGTCATATTAATATCATAGCATATCACATATCCAATTCATAGGGTCATGACTGTGTGGTTTCCCCTAGACCGACCTCAAGTAATTTCGTTTGTAATTGAATTGTTATTTTATATTGAAGTAGAATTGATTTCTGATGTTTAGTTTTAGGTGTACATCAACTTGATTCAATTATACATGGATGTATATATATTGTTTTTCTGTTTTTTTCTCATATAGGTTAATACAGTTTGTTCAGGAGACTTCCATGTTCTATTTAGTAGGTCCTTTTTCATTATCAACTTGGTTTTTATTCATGTGTCTATTTTCATCCCAAACCCTTAATTTATCCCTTCTAACTTTTTTTGATAATCAGAATTTAGTTTCCTCAGGCTCTGTTAGGTACATTAGTTCATTGATATGAATTTATACATCCCACCTGTACGTGGATGGGATCTTAGGACGTTTGTCTTTTTGTCTGTGACTTACCTCACACATAATTATAATTTCTTGGTTCATCCATGCTGCTGCCAATATGATTATTTCTTTCTGTTTTGTGGCTGAGTAGTATTTTAGTGTATAGATGTATGATGTAGCCTTCATATTTGTGTCAATGGACATTTTGGTGGATTTTATGTCTTGGCTATTGTAAATAGTGCTGCCCTGAAAATCGAGGTGCATGTGTCATTTTGAATGATGATTTCCTTTGGATCTAAGCCCAGGAATGGGATTGCAGTATCATATGATACCAGTATGTTTAGTGTTTCAAGGAACAACCATGCTGCTTCCCATCATGGCTTCACCAGTTACATTCCCACCAAGATTGTAGGAAGATTCCATTTTTTTGTACGTTCTCTACAGCATTTACTCTTTGTAGATCTTTTCAATGATGGCCGTTGTGACTAGAGTAAGGTGACAGCTTATTGAAGTTTGATTTAATAATTGATTTAATAATTATTGATATGGAGTATCTTCCTATGTGCTTTTATTATTTTATACCCGTGAATACAATTTACATCTTGATCCTCTTTCCCGGCTGGAACCATGGAGGGTGCAGAAGAGAAGAAAAAGAAGGTTCCTGCTGTGCCAGAAACCCTTAAGAAAAAGCGAAAGAATTTCGCAGAGCTTAAGATCAAGCGCCTGAGAAAGAAGTTTGCCCAAAAGATGCTTCGAAAGGCAAGGAGGAAGCTTATCTATGAAAAAGCTAAGCATTACCACAAGGAATACAGGCAGATGTACAGAACTGAAATTCGAATGGCTAGGATGGCACGAAAAGCAGGCAACTTCTATGTACCCGCGGAACCCAAATTGGCATTTGTCATCAGAATCAGAGGTATCAACGGTGTGAGCCCGAAGGTTCGAAAGGTGCTGCAGCTCCTTCGCCTCCGGCAGATCTTCAATGGCACCTTTGTGAAGCTCAACAAGGCATCAATTAACATGCTGAGAATTGTGGAGCCGTACATTGCATGGGGGTACCCAAATCTGAAGTCTGTGAATGAATTGATCTACAAGCGTGGTTATGGCAAAATCAACAAGAAGCGAATTGCCCTGACAGACAACACATTGATTGCTCGATCTCTTGGGAAATATGGAATCATCTGCATGGAGGATCTGATTCATGAGATCTATACCGTTGGAAAACGTTTCAAAGAAGCGAACAACTTCCTATGGCCCTTTAAATTGTCTTCTCCATGAGGTGGAATGAAGAAAAAGACCACCCATTTTGTAGAAGGTGGAGATGCTGGCAACAGGGAAGACCAGATCAACAGGCTTATTAGAAGGATGAACTAAGGTATCTACCAGGATTATTTTTGTAATCTGGTCAATTAATAAACAATTGAAACAAATTGAAAAAAAAAAAACAATTTACATCTTGAAACTGGCTTCTTGAAACTTGGCCCTGTTTGGAATTCTATTGCGATGATTTTTCCCAGGACATTTCTTGAGGGCAGGTGTCACTTAAAGCCCTGTTGAACTTGAGACTATTCAGAGCCCTTCATCACCTGTTTTATGACTTCCCTGCTGCTTCAGTGGTAAAGAATCCACCTGCAGTGCAGGAGAGTTACAGGAGACATGGATTTGATTCCTGGGTAAGGAAGATCCCCTGGTGGAGGAAATGGCAACCCACTCCAGTACTCTTGTCTGGGAAATCCCGTGGACAGAGGAGCCCGATGGGCTACAGTCCATGGGGTCACACAGTCAGACATGATTGAGTGACTAAACAACAATAATACCTGTTTTAATGTGTATCTATTGAACCAGCTGATTATTCCCTGACACCCCCCCACACATAGCTTTTTTGGTAACCATAAGTTTATTTTCTAAGTCTGTGCACCTGTTTCTCTTTTGTAAAGTTTATTTGCATCCATTTTTAGATTACACCTAGAGTGATATCATATGATACTTGTCCGTCCCTGTCTTGCTTCCTTCACTTGTAGTGATCACCTTGACTTACTTTTCTGTGGTTGGACTTGGAATTATTTCCTATATCTCTTTGGTTGAGAAATATTGCATTGGGTATATACCCCACTGTGTATTCATTTCTGTGTAATTTCATCAATTAGTTTGCTTCCTAGACTTGGCTATTGTCCCTTGTGAAGCTGAGATTCCTGGGGTTCCGGATCTTTAAATTTTTTGATTTTCTCTAGATTTGTGCCCAGACTTTAGATTGTGAATCCTGAAGTACTTCTCTGTTATTTTTAAAATAAACCTCCATGTTTTCTCCCTACTGGATGAACCTATGTACGTTGTGATCAACAGTGCAGGAGGGTTCCCTTGTCTCCACGTCTCCACACTCTCTCTAGTATTTATTCTTTTTAAAATAATTTTATTTATTCACTTATCTTTGGTTGTACTGAGTCTTGGTTGCTGAGTGTAGGCTTTCTCTACCTGCAGCAAGCAGCGGCTACTCTCTAGTTTCACTGTGCAGCTTCCCATTGCGGGAGCTTCTGGTTGCAGAACATGGGCTCTAGAGTTCCAGGCAGTAGTCGCATCACGAGGGCTCAAAAGTAGTAGTTAAAGCACAGGCTCAACAATTTTGGCCCATGGGCTTTGTTGTTTCACATATGTGGAATCTTCCCAGAACAGGGATCGAACCCAGGTCTCCTGCATTTGCAGGCTGATTCTTAACCACTATATCACCAGGGAAGTTCTAGCATTTATCCTTTAAGATGTTTTGAAATAGCCATTCTGACCGATGTGAGTGCTTAGCTCACGGGACTTTTTATTTGCGTCTTTCTGATATTTAGCGATGCTGAGTATCTTTTCATGTGCCTAACTGCAATCTGTAGGCCTTCCTTGGAGAAATAGCCATTTCAGTCTTGGTCCATTTTGTTTTTGGATTATGTTTATTTTTGATATTGAGTTGTACAAGCTGCTTGTATGTTTTGGAGATGAATTCCCTGTGGGTATCCTCATTGCAAATCTTTCTCCCTATCCTGAGGGTTGAGATTGTCTCACAGGGTTTCCTTTGGTAGGCAAATGGTTTTAAGTTTAATGAGATCCCGTTTTCTGATTTATTTTTCATTATTCTGAGAGGTGAATGCACAACAAGTTTGCTGCATTTTATGTCAAATCATGTCCTGTTTATATTTTTCTCAAGAATTTCATAGTATCCACCATAACCTTTAGATATTTATACTATTTGGGGTTTATTTTGTGTATGGTGTTGGCAGTTTTTCTAGTTTCATTCTCATTTTCATGTCTGAAGGAACCTCACTGTGTCCTCCATAGTGGCTGTTACCAGTTTCCACCCCGAGCATCAGAGTCCCTTGTCTGCACATCCTCTCCAGCGCTTATTGTTTGGCAATGGCCATTCTGACAGTGTGATGTGATGCCTTGCTGTAGTTTAAATTTGCATTTCTCTAATGTTTAGTGATGTTGACATTATTTCATGTGATTTTTTTAAAGGGTGAGTTAAACTTACATTTTGAAATTGGCCTCTTTAATCTGTGCCTTGTTTTGAGTTCTCTGTCAATGACTGCCCCAGGACATTGCTCGAGAGCATGCGTTTTACTTTTTTTTTTTTACAGCCCCTAGATCCTCGTGAATACTAAAGGTCCAGCAGTACAGCTCTTCATGGTGTTATTACAGACAATGGCCACAAGGAGGCAGCACCATTCCCTGTCCAACTCTGGTTCTTCAGGCAAAGGGAGCCTTTGGGGAAGGTGGCTTCCAGGGCTGTGAATTAGAGTGCAGTGCGCCTGAGCAAACACCCAGGACCTTGTGTTTCACTACTTCTTCCCCTAAGTCTTTACCCCGTCCCTTTCAACGCAGGGAGCTTACTCAACCTTGATCAATAATCTTTATGGCAAAAAAATTGAAAAAAGAACAGATATGCTGTATGTGTGTGTCATAACTGAATCAGGAGCCTGTATACTGACAAGCACAAAACTGCAAAACAAATAGAGGTCAACGTTGTATCAGCATGAGATTAAAGAAAAGAGAAGACTGTTGCCTCCAGTCTCCCTGACTTAGGCTGCTTTCCAATCCCTGGAACCTGACCAGGCTTGGGTCCCATGACTGGACTGGAGAGGGGGGAGACAGTCAGGGTGAGTGGCCTCACTCCCAGCCTGGGACAGCGCTCTCTGCTGAGACGCCAAGGAGGCTGCTCTTTCAGAAAGAGGTTTCAGCTGGGGGCCTCGCCAACAAGAGGCCTGGAGGCTAGGTGAGTTCCAAGGTCCTCGTGGCCAGAGCGTCAGGCCACCATCCTTTGGGTGCACTAGGATCTATGGTGCCGGCCGGGGCAAACCACCAAGTAGTCAGGATTAGGAAGGGGCTCAACTAAGGGCACCTGCCCCAACGGTCTCACCCCCTCTCCGGTCTACTCATGGGACCCAAGCTTGCTCAGGTTCCAGGGATTGGAAAGCAGCCTAAGTCAGGGAGGTTGGAGGGGATAAAGTAGGCAACAATCTTCTCTTTTCTTTAACCTCATGCTGATACAATATTGACCTATATTTGTTTTGCGGTTTTGTGCTTGTTGTCAGTGTACAGGCTCCTGATTCAGTTATGACACATACATATAGCATATCTGTTCTTTTTTCAACTTTTTTGCCATAAAGATTATTGAACAAGGTTAAGTAAGCTCCCTGTGTTGAACGTTATGTCCTTCTGAAATATCTATTCTGACTGTATGTGTCACCAAGGACTGTAACCCTCTGGGTTCCTCTTTCCATGGATTCTCCAGGCACGAATACTGGAGTGGATAGCCATTCCCTTCTCTTGGGGATCTTTTGGATCCAGGGGTTAACTGCAGGCTCCCACATTATTAACCCTTTGGCCACCAGGGAAGCTCTAAGTAGCTATTAGGGATACACATTTTTTATCTATGTGGAGGGAAGGAGAAAGGAGACAATCCTTTGTATTATCTTTTATGGATACAGATTTCTATGTATATGTTAGACATATAGTTTTCTGTGTACATGTGGAAGGAAAGAAAATAATCCTTGTGGATTATCTATTACAGATACAGATTTCTGTGTATGTTTCAGACACAGGTTTTTGTGTATATGTAGTCCCAAATTCCTAATTAATCCTTGGCCCTTTATTGCTTTTTTTTCTTTGGAATTCCTTGTGTTTGAATTTTCAGACTCTCTTTCTGTGTTGTAGATTACTTTCTTTGTATCTCTCTTTTTTATTTGACTGGAAGGAACATCATATGCTATTTTCTTCCTCTGTCTCCTAAATACACTTAGTGAATGACCCTCCAATGTCCTTCCTTGTGGCCACGAGTGGCATAATTTCAGTGCTGCTTTTTCATGGCTGACTAATAGTCCAATGTATTTATCTATCACATTGTCTTTAAGCTTTAATCTGTCAGAGGAGATTGTGTTTTTCTGTACCTTGACTACTATAAATAGTACAACAGTGAATATTGGGGGGCATGTGTCTTTTTGAATGATGGATTTCTGGGGATATAGGCCCAGGTGTGGATGTCAGACACTACAATTAGCTCTCTTGAAATGTTTGTATTCTGGCATGCAGAGGCTGTCTTTTCTAGGGGCTGTTGGCACTGTCCATTCTCACCAACCTTGTATTGGGGTTCAATCAGCTCCTGGCTCTCTCCCACATTTACTGTTTGTAGATTTTTGTGGATGTCCATTCTGACTGGTTTTGATTTGGTTTCATGTTATCATTGTGATTGTCTTTCCTCCTGTAATAATTAGGGATGCTGAGTATCTTGTCCAGTGCCATTTAAAATTTTTTCCATAAAGGATTGGAGGATATTCACCTGTCCCAATTGGCTCCTTGAGTCGGTTGTGTTTGGAATTCATTTCTGCAGTACCCTCCCCAGGACCTTTCCGGAGGGCAGCTGTCGTTAGCAGCCCCGTAGGCCTAAGCGCAGGTGTACACATTGTAGTTACAGGAAATGTCCACAAGGCGGCAGCACTTCATGCCTAACTGGTCCTCCTGCACCCAGAACCTTAAGGAGCGCCGGCCTCCTGGGCTGTGAATTAGAGTGGAACGCGCCTGAGCAAACACTCAAGGGCTTGTGTCTCACTACTTCTAAGTTTCTCCCCTGCCCTGGAGACTCATCCCAGCCTTGACCACAACCTCAGGTGAGGGGCCCAGGATGCTGCACTCCCAGGAAGGGGCCTTGAATTGGAGACTCCAGCACCGGGAGACCTGAAGGCTATGTGACATTTCCCAGGCCTTCGAGCTCAGAGGGTTTTGCCACCATTCTCTGGGTGCCCTAGGGTGTGTGGTCCCAGCCGGAGGATACCAGACAGTACAGGTGTCATAGGGGTCTAAATTAAGGGCACATTTCCTGGTGTCACGACCCCACCCCAGTCCAGCCGTAGGAACCAAGCCTCCTCAGGCTCCAGGGATGGGATTGGAGCCCATGTCAGGGAGGCAAGAGGCAATGAGATAGACACTGCTTTTATTTTCTTTCCTTTTCTGTAATCTCATGCCTTTGCCTATTGGAATATATCTGATTTGTGGTTTTGTGCTTGTCCTCAGTGTATGGCTGTTTTTTTCAGTTATGATGTATACATACAGTGTATCTGTGCTTTCTTGGATTCTTTCTCTGTAATGTTTATTGCAGAAGGTAGAGGAAAGTTCCATTTGCTGCACATCAGGTCCTTGTGCAGTATCTATTACAGACTTCGGTGTATATGTTGGACTAACAGATTTCGGAGTATATGTTAGTCCCAACCTCCTCCGAATTCATCCTGGCCACTTAAAATTTTTTTAATTCTTTTCTTTGTGTTTGAATTCACAGGATCCTTTTGCGTTGTAATTAGTTCCTTTTTATCTTTTTATGTGGCCTAGAAGGTCTTCATCTGCTATTTTATTCCTTTGTCCTGCAAATTTCACTTAGTATATGATCCTCCAAGGTCTACCCTTGTGGAGACCACTGGCCTAATAATCACAATTTCAGTGGTGCTTTTTTATGGATGAGTAATAGTCCATGGTACATATGTACCACATCTTGTTTAAGCCTTAATCTGTGGGTAGAAATTTTATACCTCTGTGTCTTGTCTATTTTAAGTAATGCTGCAGTGAACATTGGGCTGCATGTGTCTTTTTGAATGATGGCTTTCTCGGAATATAGCTCAGGTGTGGGAATGTCAGACTTTGGTTTAACTCTCTTGGAACTTTAACTTCTGACATGCAGAGACTGTCTTTTCTAGTGACTGTTGCCAATGTGCATTCCCACCAACCGTGCACGGGGGTTCCCTCACCTGCTGGCTCTCTGCTACATTTATTGCTTGTAGACTTGTGTGGATGGCCATTCTGACTGATGTGGTGTGATATTTGTTGCCATTTTGTCATTCTTCCTATAATAATTAGAAATGCTGTGCATCTTGTCCTTTGGGGTTTTTTTCCTTTAAAGGTGTAAGGAAAATTTTCCTGTTACAGTTGGCTTCTTGAAAGTCGGCTGTGTTTGGAATTTATATCTGCAATCCCCACCCCAGGACCTTTTCTGAGGACAGCTGTCATTAACAGACCCTCAGACCTGTGAATTACACCTGCAATTAAGCACTGCTGGTCAAAGTGTAGTTATAGGAAATATCCACAAGGCAACAGCGATCCTTCATGCCCAACCCTGCTTCACTGGGCAATGAGATCCTTAGAGAAAACCAGCTTCCTGGGCTGTGAGTTAGGGTGGGGAGTGCCTGAGCAAACACCGAGGACTCGTGTCTCACTACTTCTCCCCCTGAAGCTTCACCCCTCCCCTCTACACTCCTCCCAACCTGGGCTACAGCACCTGCTGAGGTGCCTAGAAGGCTGCGCTCTCAGGAGGGAAGCTTGAATGGAGGACCAAACACCCAGAGACCTAGAGGCTAGGTTACTTTTCCAAGGTCCTGGGGGTCAGATGGTTGGGCCACCATCTTTTGGGTGCACTGGGGACTTGGTTCACAAGCAAACCAGCCCAGAAAACCAGACCATACAGGTTTAAGTGGGACCTCGATTAAGGGCACCCTGTCCAGCTGTCTGTCTCTACCCCGTCCAGTCCAGCAGCGGGACCCAAGCCTGCTCACGCTCCAGGGGTGGGATAGCAGCCCAAGTCACGGAGGTTGGAGGTAACAAAACGGACACTCCTTTTCTTCTATTACTTTTCTTTACTCTCCAGTTTTGTGCTTCTTGTTAGTGGGCAGCCACCTGATTCAATTATGACATACACATTACAGCATATCTCTTGTTTGGGGGATTCATTTTCCACAGAGGATATTTCAGAAGGCTGAGGAAAGGATCATCTGCTGAAAATCATGTCCATCAGGATTACCTTTTAGAGATGCAGGTGTTTTGTATTTCTGAAAGGAAGGGAGGAGAGAATCCTTGTGAATTATCTATTACAGATACCATTTTCTCTGTATATTTCAATATGCAGATTTCTGTGTAATTTGGAAGGATGAAAGAAAGGAAAAATATAATCCTTGCGGGTTACCTATTACAGATACAGATTCCTGTGTATATGTTAGTTGTGACCCTTTAAATTTATCCCTGCCCCTTTACTGTTACTTTTTGGGGATTGTTAGTTTGTGTTTGAATTCTCAGAGATTTTTTTTTTGAGTTTTAAATGATTTTCCTTCATATATTTAAAAAATTTTGCCTGTAGGGATATCATATTCTTTTGTCTTTCTCGGTCTCACTAACTTCACTTCATGTATGATCCCCCAAGGTTCATCCTTGTGGTCACTGACAGCACAATTTCAGGGGTGGCTTTTCAAGGCTAATAGTCCGTTGTATATATGTACCACTTTTTCTTTAATCTGTCTGTGGGCATTTTGTTGGATCTGCTTCTCAGCTCCCGTAAGTAGTGCTGAAGTGAATGTGGGGGTGCGTGTGTCTCTTTGAGATATATGGGCAGATGTGGTATGTCAGATCCTAGGACTAGCTCCTTTGAAAGTTTTTCTTTTTTCCCCTGGCAGATACTCTCCTTTCAGTGAGTGATGGGTAGGGGAGGCAGGTGTTACATCTCTTTCCAGCTGCCGTCTGCTGCATCTATTGTCTGTGGACTTCTTAGAATGGCCATTCTGACCAGTGTGATTTGATTTCTTGCTATTTTGATTGACTTTCCTCTCATAATAATTAGAGATGCTGAGCATCTTGTCCTGAGGCCATTTGGGAATTGTTTCTTTTCCTTAAATTGTGTGAAGAAAATGTACTTGTTGCAATTGGCTTCTTGAAAGTCAGTTATGTTTGGAATTTTTTTCTACAATACCTGCCGTAGGACTTTTCCTGAGGGCAGCTGTCATTAGTAACGTCACAGAACTTGTCAGTTGGAGTTGTCAATAAACAAGATGTTTTAAGTTGTAGTTACAGGAAAAGGCGGCAGCACTGTTTCATGTCCAACTCTGGTTCTTCAGAAATACTGAGCCTTTGGAAAAATTGGCTTCCTGGGCTGTGAATCAGAGTGGAACTTGCCCAAGCAAACACTCAATGCCGTGTGTCTCACTACTTCTTCCCCTTAAGGCTCCACCCCTTTCAGACTCATCCCAACCTGGGGCACTGCTCCCTGCTGACACGCCTAGGCGCTGCACTCTCAGAAAAGAGGCTTCAGCTGGGGACCCCAGCAGCAGGGGACCTGGAGGTCAGGTGACTTCCTTAAAGTTCTTGTGGTCAGACAGTCAAGCTACCATTTTCGATGCACTAGGGTCTATAGTCCAAGCCAGGGCAAACCAGATGGTACAGGTCTAAGAGGGGGCTCAATTAAGGACACCTGGCCCTGCTGTGTCAGCCCCTCTCCAGTCCAGTCATGGGGCCCAAGCCTGCTCACGGTCCAGGTATGGCAAACAGCGCGTGTCTGGGAGATCAGAGGGAATAAAATAGGCATCACTCTTTTCTGTTCTTTAATCTCATGTTGATACAATGTAGCCCAATATTTGATTTGCAGTTTTGTTCTTATTGTCAGTATACAGGCTCCTTATTCTGTTATGCCATATACATACCGCATATCTGTTCTTTTTTCAATTATTTGCCAGAGAGGTTATTAAACAAGGTCCAATAAGCTCCTTGTGCTGAACATTATGTCCTTCTGAAGAATCTATTCTGATTCTATGGGACCCCAAGGACGGAAGCCCGCTGGAATCCTCTTTCCATGAATTCTCCAGGCAAGAACAGGCCTCTAGGTAGACCCTCAGCTCGTGCGGGTCTATGAGGCCTCAAGGCAGACTTTCAGCTCCCTGTGTCTATGACACCTCCAGGCAGACACTCAGCTCGTATTTATCTAGAGGCCTCAAGGCTGATGCTCAGCTCCTGTGTGTCTATGAAGCCTCTAAGCAGATGCTTACCTCGTGTTTGACTGTCAGGCTTGTATTAAGACTCTCAGTTCATGTCTGTCTAGGGGGCTCAAGACTGAGGCTCCTCTTGTGTCTGTGAGACCTCTAGGTGGATGCTCAGCTCCTGTCTGTCTAGAGGCCTCAAGGCTGACGCTCAGCTCGCGTGTGACCATGGGCGTCTAGACAGACTCTCAGCTCTTACCTACTTCTTGTCTTATGGCTCTTTGGATTCTTTTTATCTCTTTTCTTTTTCTTAAAGGGTGTGAGGAAAATTGACCTTTGAGACTGGTTTCATGGAAGTTGGTTATGTTTGGAATTTATCTCTAATACCTGTCACACGACTTTTCTGAGGGCAGCAGTCATTAGCAGACCCACAGGCCTTTTGAATTGGAGGTGCCAGTCAGCCCTGGCAGGCAAGTTGTTCTTACAGGAAATGTCCACAAGGCGGTAGCACTTCTTCATGCCCAACTCTGATTCCACCTGCAACCAGAGCCCTAGGAAAGTCAGCTTCCTGGGCTGTAAATTAGGGTAGAATGTGCCTGAGCAAACACCCAAGGGCTTGTATCTCAGGACTCCTTCCCCCATGAAGTTTCACCCCAGCGTCCCCTCTAGCCTCATGCCTACCTGGGGCACTGCTCCCTGCTGAGGTGCCTAGGAGGCTGCACTCTCAGGAAGGAGTCTTGACCTGGGGACCCCAGCACCAGGGTGCTGGGGTCTGAGTGATTTTCTGTGTTCCTCCAAGTCAGAGGGTCAGGCCATTAGGATTTGGGTTCACTAGGATTCTGGCCCCAGCCAGGGCTAACCAGACAGTACAGGTTTAAGAGGGGTATCTAAGATAGACACCCTGCTCAGCTGTCTGGACCCACCCCAATCCAGCCCTGGAACTCAAGCCAACTCAGGTTCTACAATTCGAATAGCATCCTAAGTCAAGCAGGTTTCATGGAACAAACTAGGCATTACTTTTCTTAATTTCACACCAATGCTATGCTGAAGTCTCGTTGGTTTACAGTTTGTCCTTGTCTACTCCTGTACGTCTCTGAGGGCTCTCAGCAGACGCTTAGCTCCTGTGTGTCTGTGGGAGTTCCAGCAGACGCTCAGCTTGTGTGTGTATGAGCCCTCTAGGCTGATGCTCAGCTTGTGTCTATGAGGCCCCAGGCCGTGCACACAGCTTGTGTGTGTCTATGTGGCCTCTAGACAGATGCTCAGCTCGTGTGTCCAAAATAAATCCCATGTCTCTTAACACAAAAGGACACAAAACATCATACTGGCTGAACCAGCTATCGAATTGCATATACTTACCCTACAAACAAAATTGAGTCCCTCAACTCTGGAAGTTTGTCAGTTCCTTGTGTTGTAGCCACGCGCTCTGGGAAGCAAACTATCACTCAGAAGGACAATGCAGATAGTGAAGTGCAGTTTATTACACCGGCGGGCCCAAGGCAGAGTCTCCTCTTAGCCAAGGACCCCGACCAGCATTTGTGAGGATCTTTTATACCCATGTGTACGTGTCTAAACCCACCACCCCAAATCACCCAGAACTTACATCAACAAAGGAAAGGTAAATACAATCACAATAATGCCATCATTCAAGTATCATGTGTTCGAATGGTCAATAATCAATAAGCCCGAGGTTACATTCCAAATAGTTAATAGTCGATAAGCCCAAGGTTACTATCAGAAAGTTTATGACCTGTCCGGAGCCAGGGTTTATGACCTGTCGGGAGCCAGGGATGATTAGTGCATGTTTTCTCTTAGGTGTTGAGTACCCTGGATATAATCTTCGAGAATCCCCTGTCCAGAGGGGGGGGTCTTACAATGGAGGGATAATTTCCACAGGCACTAAGCACAGAGTTCAGAGTCCATTAGAGAGGTGCCCGAGCATGATCAGCATGAACAGGCCTGAAATGGAGATCGGGCCCTATGAATTCCTTCTTCATTTCCCCCTCTTGATGCTCTTAGTTTCTATAACAAGCATCATTTACTGGAATATATTTTACCTTAGTCCTCCGGCCACCCACATGAAAGAACGCTATCAACCTCTGGGTTACAAAATTCACAAGGCATTGTAAGAAACAAGGCCTGCAGAGCAGTATGATTAAAATCATTATGACAACAGTAACAATAGTTTTCCACCAGTCTCCTTTTACCCAGGATAGGACCGAAGTCCAAAAGGGAATATTTTCATTAGACATGGCTTTCACTTGGTTTTGCATATCCTCCAAGGCAGTGGATACATTTCCAGGCAGGTCAGGTATGTATACACAACATTCGACTTTAATTATGGTGCAAGTCCCCCCTTGGGCTGCCATGAGTATATCTAATGCCATCTTATTTTGAATTACTGCCTTCCTCATCTGAATTTGTTCTTCATTCAAGGCTTGAATGGCTTTTGACTGTCTAAAAGGGCTTGTTTAGTGAAATTAGTTAGGGCCTCTACCTTCATCATGACATCCGTTGTCCCTGTAGAGGGCACAAACAGGGCAGCAAGATAGTCATACCATCGAAACACGGATCGTGTCCATCTTGCATGCAGATAGGGCAGATTTACAGGTGGTTGGTGTAGGCTGGGTTTAATACTGCCATGGGCGGAGGCAAATCCTAGTGTGCAGCGCCCCACCCAGCCAACTGGCAACCATGGCCATAAGTTGAGCCCACAGAGCCACTGGGTTCCGTTGGGGGCTACCCAGCCGACTCCAGGGTTATATTTTCAGTCAGAACCGGGCCACTGAGCAGACCGGTTGGGGTGGTAGGTAACTTCCAAGATTTGCTTACATTGTTCAGGGGATAAATAACCCACGTACTTTAACTCCTTTGGGTCTAGGGGGTGATGTCCAAATCCAACTTTGTGTTCTCTTTGTTCCCAGCAAAGAGTAGCGGGTGTAATCAGCTGTCCTTTCTCAGGAGTCATCCAGAAATATTCATCCCAGACCTGGTAGTATTGCTCAAGGTACCGGCAGGCCTGTCGTCCTTTTGTAAGGGAGCCCTTCTCCTTCTTATTTCTTATATATGAGGTATAAGCTCTTGTTACCTCCGTAAGACTAGTGTTCATGTTAAATATAACACCATGTCCCAAGCCCATTGATGGCTTTTTTTTTACACCAGGAGAGCAAAGAAAGGTTATGATTAGTGAGAGAAAGGAAAGTTCCTTTCTGTTGTTCCAAGAAGGAGCACAGCGGTGTAAAGTCCCCATAACAAAGTGGCGACACCCACCAGGGGAGTCCGTCCATTACTGATAGGGGCATAGCCCCACGTACCCAACAATTGGAGGAGTTGTGGAAGTTCATGTAAGAATGTCCCCACGAGATGAAGACGTTGTCCTGTGCAGAAACAGTGGTCAGGGTCAGTGCCGCATTGGTGAGGCAGAGTAGCAGTAATGGTTTACCCAGCTCCATCCTGGAGGGGGCTCGTCCGGGATCTCGTTTTCTTCTTCTTCAAAATGATCTTGGTTCCCCGTGGGTCGGTGGGGTCCTTCTGGGTGGTCCACTCGGCGTCTTCTGGGTCAGCGTGGTATGCCTTCTTCGCTCTGGTGTGATGGATCCATGGGGCAATGCCTGCAACTTTAACTGCAGTAGGGGTGGTTAAAACAACAGTATAAGGACCTTTCCATTGAGGGGCTAGTGTGTCATGCCTCCAGTCTTTCATCCATACCTGGTCCCCTGGTATAAACTCATGCATTTGCTCCCCCAAGGGGAACGGTGTTCTTTCTTGCACAAACTTAGTTACCTGATTAATTACCTTACCTAATTGTTCCATCTGCTGTGATATCCCATCTCCTCTTGCCTCAAACATATCCGTTGTTACCTGTCTTATTATGGGAGGAGGTCTCCCATATACAATTTCATAGGGAGAGTAGCCATGAGACCGTGGGGTCGTCCTGAGTTTGAGCAAGGTCACGGGGAGCAAATCTACCCAGGAACAGTCGGTTTCTATAATCCACTTAGAAAGTGTCTCCTTTAGTGTCCGGTTGGTTCGTTCTCATCCCGGAGCTCTGAGGCCGGTAGGCAGTGTGTAACTTCCATTGTATATTCATGGCTTTACTTACTTGTTGTATCAGGTCCGATATGAAGGCTGGGCCATTATCCTATCCTATGCTGGTGGGGAATCCAAACCGAGGAACTATTTCCCTAAGCAAGCTTCGAGCCACTTCTGATGCTCTTTCAGTTTGGGTGGGGAAAGCTTCTACCCAGCCAGAGCATGTACATACCAGGACCAACAGGTAGCGGAAATGGCGATATGGTGTCATCTCAGTGAAGTCCACTTCCAGGTGTTCAAAAGGAAGGGTGCCCTTTAACTGGAAACCTGGGGGCTTTGGTCTGCATCCTGGAGCAGCGTTAATCTGAGAGCAGGCGTTGCAATTTTGGGATTCTGTTCTGCACAAAGAGAGGCGAGGAACCAGAAAATACCTTCGAATTAATTTCTCCAATTTGTCATGTCCTAGGTGAGTCATACGATGGGCTTGGCTCACCAGAGAGGGGGCCATCTTCTCAGGCACTAGTAGCTTACCACTTGGTAGTTCCCACCATCCTTTTTCTGTTCTGATGGCTCCCTCTGCCTCAGCTAGTTGGTTTTGGGCCTCAGTGTATGTTGGAGTACCTAGGGTCAGCTCAGGTAGCTCATCTAGGACAAATGTTCTCATGGGGGTTTCCCCAGATTCCTTTCTATCCTCGGCTGCTCTCCTGGCAGTCTCGTCAGCCAGCCTATTCCCTCGAGCCTGTGGGGTGTCTTCCTTCTGGTGCCCACGGCAGTGCATGACTGCTACCTCCATGGGACTCCAGACAGCATCTAGAAGAGTCAGGATCTCCTCCTTATTCTTTTTTTTTTTTTTCATTTGTTTACCTACAGTGTATTTTTTAAGAAAATTTACTCTTGAGCACCAGAAGCATCTGGGATTTTAGTTATTTATGAACACCATGTTGGCGGCGTTCGGCTACAAGGAAGAAGCTCCTTATTCTTAATGTCCTTTCCATTGGCTGTTAGAAGGCCTCTTTCCCGGTACAGCGCCCCATGTACATGGAGTGTAGCGAAAGCATACCGGGAGTCGGTGTAGATGTTTACTTTCTTACCCTTTGACAATTGCAGTGCCCGGACTAAGGCCCACAACTCAGCTCGTTGGGCTGACCAGTGCTGAGGTAAGGAGCCAGCCTCGATAACAGTCTTTTCTGTGACTACAGCATAGCCTGACAGCCGCTGTCCTGCTTCACCAGGCTGGTGCCATCAGTACACAGAGTCCAATCCGGATTTGGAATTGGTTGGTCTCAGAGGTCTGGACGGCTAGCATAGACCTCTTCTAAGACCTCCTTGCTAGCACAGACCTCTTCTAAGACCTCCTTGCAACTGTGGGTAGGTCCACCTTCTCCTATTGGGAGAAGCGTTGCTGGGTTTAAACCGTGGCAAGGCTCGATACGGAGGTTGGGGTTCTCACATAGCAGTCCCTGGCATTGAATGAGCCGAGAATTTGACAGCCATTTGTGGGGGGTCTCCTCAAAGGAGGGTGTTGACTTCATGTAAGACCTTTACAATCAAGTCCTGGCCGAAGGTCAGCTTTGTGGCTTCACGTACCAGTAAGGCCACTGCGGCCACGGCCCGCAGACAGCTCGGCCACCTGGTGGTGGTGGCGTTATCAAGTCGCTTTGAAAGATAAGCTATTGGCCTGTCCCAAGTTCCCAAGGTCTGAGTCAAAACCCCCATGGCTGTTTTATCTCTCTCGGTTACATATAAGGTGAATGGTTTGGTGAGGTCTGGCAATCCCAAGGCGGGGGCGGAGGTGATTGCTAGTTTTAGCTCCTCAAAGGCTTTTTGCTGCATCTCAGTCCAGGTTACAGGATTTTCCTCAGGCCCTGTCAGGAGCTCAAATAGGGGCTAGGCTGTTTGAGAATACTTTGGAATCCAAATCCTGCAGAATCCAGTGGCTCCTAGAAACTCTCTAACTTGCCGCCGGGTCTTAGGCGTGGGGAGCCTCAGAATTACTTCTTTCCTAGATTGGTCTAGCAACCTTGTGCCTTTTCTTAAGACAAACCCCAAATACCTTACCTCCTCCTTGCAGATTTGTGCCTTTTTCCTTGACACTCGGTACCCCACCTCTGCCAGCATTGGAGGAGTGCTTGGGTCCCTTCCTAGCATTCTTCCCAGGTCTCAGCGGCCAGCAACAGATCGTCCACATATTGCGGGAGCCAACATCCATACCTCTCAGGCTGGAAGGGTTCCAGGTCCGAGGCCAAGGCTTCTCCGAAGATGGTTGGTGCGTTTTTGAATCCTTGGGGAAGGCGAGTCCAAGTGAGCTGCTGCTTGCTGCCTCCGATTGGGTCCTCCCATTCAAAGGCAAAAATGGGTTGTGATGCAGGTGCTAGGCGTATACAGAAAAAGGCATCTTTTAAGTCCAAACAAGTATAGATCCTTGTCTTAGGTGGGAGGAGGCTAAGTAAGGTATAGGGGTTTGGGACAGTCGGGTGCAGAGTTACGGTGGCCTGAGTGACCAGCCTGAGATCCTGCACGGGCCTATAGTCTTGTCCTCCTTCCTTCTTCACCAGCAAGATTGGTGTGTTCCAGGCTGACTGACATTCCACCAGGATGCCTGCCTGCTTCAGCCTATTGATGTGGGGTAGAATCCCGATTCCGGCTTCTATGGGTATTGGGTATTGACCTACCTGGTGTGGCGCCAGGTTTCAGTTCTGTTATTACTGGGGCTTGGTGTTTGGCCAGCCCGGAGAGGGGGTTATCTTCGGCCCAGACCTCAGGGAACAGCTGAGTTAACCTGCTCTCCAGCTCTGTTGCTTGGTTTCGCTTATCTCCAGGGGCTCATGTAGCCTCCATTCGTCTTGAGGGGGCACGGAGAGGGAAAGTAAATAGGTTGTTGTGCCCACCTGAAAAGTGGGTCTCTCTTCAGGAGAGAAGGTCACTTGTGCTCCCAGTTTGAGAGTAGGTCTCTCCCCAGCAGGGGTACTGGGCACTCAGGGATGTACGAAACTCATGAATCACTTGGTGACCCCCCCATCTGACATTTCCTGGGCTGGCAAAATGACTTAATCATTTCTTCTCCTGAGACCCCAGTTACTGCTGCGGTTCTTTTAGACAGTGGCGCCACGGGTTTAGTTACCACGGACAATTCTGCCCGAGTATCCACCATAAAGTCAATGTCGTGGTCCCCAATTTTTAAGGTTACCATGGGCTCTCGGGGACCTGATATCTTTGAGCGCCGGCATCCCTATTCACTTCCTATGTTAGCGAGTTCTACAACCGGGGTAGGCTTATTTTCCCTCCGCCCTTCTGGACACTCATTCTTCCAATGACCGAACCCACGGCATCGGGCGCATTGATTTGGCTGTAATGGTGCCCGTGGCCTCTGTTGGGACCGGTTGGAGGGCTGTCCTGACCTTGAAGCTAGTGGGGGTTTCTTTGTTTTGGCGGTGGAAAAGTCCTCGGAAGACTTTCCAAGCGCAGCAGCCAACATTGCAAACCTCTCGTCTGGTCTCCTCTGCTCGTCCTTACACCTTTTCTCACATTTCCTTTCTATTTCCGTGTCCCTATTTCGGAGCACTTTATCTGCTGTTTCAATCAGTTGAGAACTAGACATGGATTGAACTCCCTCGGTCTTCTGAAGCTTTCGCTTTATGTCAGGATATGCTTGTGAGATAAATGCCGAATGGATAACAATCTGGGAGCCGGTAGCTTCTGGGTCTGTAGGTGTATAGAGCCTGTAGGCCTCACACAGTCTCTCGTAAAACTCGGAAGGTGACTCGTTTCCCCTCTGAACTACTGTGGCCGGTTTAGACATGTCCATCGGCCTCTGGGCTCCCCTTTTAAGTCCTTGTATAATCGCAGTCCGGTATCTAATTGGATTTTTCCCTCCTCTATATTGTAGTCCCAATTAGGTCTGTCAGTGGGGAAGGCTTGCTCTATCCATCTCTCTGGGTTAGCAGTGCCCTCAGGAACCATCTCCTGTAACCATTTCCTTGCCTCAGTGTTGATTCTATATCTCTCTTCCGTGCTGAAGAGGGACGCTAGTAAATGCATTATATCGTCCCAGGTTGGATGAGTGCGGAAGATAGTTTCCATTAGTCTAATCATGCCCTGGGGTTCCACCGAGTAAGAGGGGGTGTGTTTTTGCCAGTTCAGTATATCGGTTGATGAAAAGGGCTGATGGTAATAGGTTACAGGAGCTTGGTGGTAATTACCGTCCTCCCCTATCATTGGGGGTTGCTGAACTTCTCTGAGGAGCATCTGCAAGGGTTTTCTTTCCTCTGGCTCTCTGGCAGAACGGAGCCTCTGTTTAATTACAGTAGTTCCTCCCCCTTGTCCTGGAGTACTTACCGGGAGTGGAGGGTAGAGTTTAGGGAATGTAGTGGCAGCATCTGGGGTGGTAGAGTCCGGTGGGCTCCTTGTCCTTCCAGCCAAGGCTGGAGCCTGCCGGGTGGGCGGCTCCACAACCTGTGGAGCTGTCGGGACCGTTGAGGAGTCCAGGAGGCTTACCGGTCTCGGGCTGGTTCCTCCGGTTGGGCCTCCGGCGGCTGCGGTGATACCAGCTGGGGGGGGCGTCATCCAATACGGTGGTGGAGGAAGCTCATCTCCTTCAGGGTCCTGTAAAATTTCTTCCTCATCCTGGTTACCTTTTGGGCCATCAAGATTTTTCCTCCCCCACCATGAGCATAAAAGCGGGCCCATTTGGGGGGGTCTTGGGCTATTCCCAGCCAAGAATCTATGTATGGGAACTGATCCGGATGTCCAAGCTCTCCCATAACTATAGCATAGACTGCCTTTATGAGATTTAAGTCCATAGTTCCCTCTGGCGGCCAGCCAACTCCCATCGAGGGCCATTCGACTTCACAAAGTGTACGGAGCCAGCCGGGTGTCATTTTCTTCCCATAGTCTCCATCGAATCCTTTCTTAAAATTCTTAATCATATTCTCCATTATAGTGACCTTAGATCTGCTTCCTCCCATTTTCTTACCTCTGGATTCCCACGTCTCAGGGTCTTCCCAAAGGGCCAATCTACCTGTCTCCACTGCCAGAGGAGATGATGGGTCACACAGCAGATGGGTACCTCCTGAGGGGGAGGGCAGAATACGAGCGCACAGAGTTCGATATCCTTTCTATAAAACCCCTTGGTGACCGCTCCGCACGTTCCCTAAGACGGCATGGACACCTCCTAACTGGCTTTCTTAAACCCGAAGTTCCCTTTCTTCAACCCTGGCACAGCTGTCGACCTGAGTGCGGAGCAGCTATCGTTGCCAACCCAAACCAGTTTCCTATGCGTCTCTTCCTCTAGTCCCTCTCAGGGGGGTGATCAGGCCCCCTCTTCCACCCTACCGGGTGGGCTCCTCCTCACCTGAGCTCTCTGTTCCCTTGCTGCCATTCACTGCCTGCCAAAACGAAGGAACTGGGCGTTGAAAAACCGAAATCTTCCAGAGGGGCGAGGCGCCTTCCCCCCTCTAGGAGATTCAAGCTACAAAGCCTCGGGGTGGCCTCAAATGAGACCTGTCTCCTCAAAGTGAGGAGCTTCCCGGCCAATGCACCAAACGTAGCCACACGCACCAGGAAGCAAACTCACTCAGAAGGACAATGCAGATAGTGAAGTGCAGTTTATTACACCGGCGGGCCCAAGGCAGAGTCTCCTCTTAGCCAAGGACCCCGACCAGCATTTGTGAGGATCTTTTATACCCATGTGTACGTGTCTAAACCCACCACCCCAAATCACCCAGAACTTACATCAACAAAGGAAAGGTAAATACAATAATGCCATCATTCAAGTATCATGTGTTCGAACGGTCAATAATAAGCCCGAGGTTACATTCCAAATAGTTAATAGTCGATAAGCCCAAGGTTACTATCAGAAAGTTTATGACCTGTCCGGAGCCAGGGTTTATGACCTGTCGGGAGCCAGGGATGATTAGTGCATGTTTTCTCTTAGGTGTTGAGTATCCTGGATATAATCTTCGAGATTCTCCTGTCCAGACGGGGGTCTTATCCCTCCATTGTAATTTCCACAGGCACTAAGCACAGAGTTCAGAGTCCATTAGAGAGGTGCCCGAGCATGATCAGCATGAACAGGCCTGAAATGGAGATCGGGCCCTATGAGTTCCTTCCTCACTTGTCCCAACTGCCAAGTGCTGGGGGTAGCCAGTGCCACTTCAGGGAAGCGGAGGTGGATTCCAGAAATGGATCCAAATGAACTTCTTAACAGCCTTACAACATAGCAAAGCACCTTACAGTTCCCAAAAGGGAAAGGTGGTGGACAGTGAGAAACGAGCTGGTGGGGATGAACATACACACACTACTCTTTGAAATAATCAATGAGGACACCTAGTCACATTGCATAATAAACTATATGGGAAGGGAACTCAAAAAAGGACGTGTACACGCCTATGCATAAGTGACTCATTGCTTTCCACCTAAAACTAAAACACACACTACAACATTGTAAGTCACCAATACAAAATACAAATTATAAAAAGAGAATTCTGACTCTACTCCCCTCAGGCCTTGGTGACCTGGGCTGCGGTCACATCCCTGAAGCCTGGGCAGCCTTGGTTCCCAAGGATGGACAGTCACGGAGCTGACAGAGCTGGGGAGGGTGTGCCAGCCAGTGAGCTCTGCCCCACGGACCTGGTGAGCCTGCTCCCCATCGGCCCACAACCTCCAGATCCAGGAGGGTCCCCCTGCAGTGAAACTACGCCTACTGCACCCAAAGGATGTGGAGCCTCTGGGCTGGAGGAGCTCTGAAAAGCCCCGTGGGCTCCATGTCTCCAGGTGTTGGGGTTCCACCTCCAGCCTCCTTCCTTAGGGTCGCCCCACCTATGGATGAAAGCACCTTCCCCAGAGGGGTGGGGCAAGAACTGGGATGTTTTCAGGGGACAGGGGTTAGGAAGGAAGAAGGAATGGGACACAAGCCTTGGGTGTTTCTTCTGGCACTTTCCACTCTAACTGACAATCCAAGAAGAGGACTTTCCTCAAGGCTCCGGTTCCCCCAGGAACCAAATTGAGCATAAAGACTTGCTCCTGTCCTGTGGCTATTTTGCATAACAGTGACTTTAAAACCAAAGCTCAGGAGCACTTAATATTCACAAGGCCTGAGGGGCTGTAAGTAAAAATCACCTGCCCTAAAGAAATATTCTAGGCAAGTCATTGGAAAACTGTTAAATATAGGGCAGGGTAAGGGCAGGGTTCAAGAAGTCAATTTCAATATGTTTAACTCACATTGTTTAAAAAAATCATATGAAAAGATGTCAGCATCATTAATATGCTGCTGCTGCTGCTGCTAAGTCCTTTCAGCTGTGTCCAACTCTGCGACCCCATAGATGGCAGCTCACCAGGCTCCCCCGTCCCTGGGATTCTCCAGGCAAGAACACTGGAATGGGTTGCCATTTCCTTTTCCAGTGAATGAAAGTAAAAAGTGAAGTTGCTCAGGCATGTCTGACTCTTAGCGACCCCTTGGACTGCAGCCTCCCAAGCTCCTCCGTCCATGGGATTTTCCAGGCAAGAGTACTGGAGTGGGGTGCCATTGCCTTCTCGGCATTAATATGAGAAAAATGCAAATCAAAACTTCAATGAGGTATCACCTTACATAGGTGAGAGTGGCCATAGGCAGAAACTACAAACAATAAATGCTGGAGAGAGTGTGGAGCACAGGGAACCCCCCTACACTGATGCTGGGAATGGAAACTGGGAGCAGCCACTGTGGAGGACACGGGCAAGCTGAATGACAATGAAATTAGCCTAGTCCCTAACACCATACACAAAAATAAACTGCAAATAGATCAAAGGTCTAAATAAATGGACAGATACAATGGAACTCCAAAGGAAAAAAGCAGAACATATTGTAACATGAAGTGCAGCAAGTTCTGTTTTGATTCACCACTTAGAATCAGGACAAATAAAAATAAACAAATGGGACCTAACCTTAAAAACATTTGCATAGCAAAGGAAACCAGGGAATTTGTCTCCACACATACAAACAACTCATAAAGCTCAGTATCAAAAAATAATCCAATAAAAAATTGCCAAAGATCTAAATGTGCATTTCTCCACAGAAGGTATCGAGATGGCCATAAAGTGCAAGAAAAGATGGTCAGGATCATTAGTTCTTATAGAAAGGCAAATCAATGGTCCAATGAGGTATCACCTCACAATGATCAGAAAGACCAACTCAAAAAATCTACAACAAATTCTGCAGAAGGTGTGGAGAGAAGAAAACCCTCCAACAATGTGGGTAGGAACGCAAATGGGTACATTCACTAGGGAGAACATCATGGAGGTTCTCTAAAAAACTAAAAATAGAAGTACAAAGTTACCTAGCAATCCCAGACCTAGGCATAGATCCAGAAGACAAAAATTTTAAACCATATCTGCACTCCAATGATCATGGCAGCACTAGGTACAACAGCAAACACAAGGAAGCAAATGTACAAGGACAGATGAATGGATACAGAAGATGGGGTACATATACACAATGTGATAATACTCAGAAATAAAGAGGGATGAGATAATGCCATTTCCAGTTACAGGGAAGAAATGAGATGGTCATACTAAGTGAAGTGAGACAGAGAAAGACAGCTATCATAGAACATCATTTGTGGTAGAATCTAAAAATGGATAATCAGTCTCAGAGGCTTAAAAAAGAAAATTATGGTTACCAGAAAGGAAGTTGAGGGGGGCAGAGAGTAATTAGCTGGTTCAGATTAATAGATAAACCATAAAATGGGTGCTGATATGTTGTTAATAGTCAAAAGGCCTACAGGGCTGTAAATGACACCCGCCCTCAAGAAACCTCCTGGGGTAAATCATCAGAAAAGAATTTCAAACAGAGCCCAGTTTCAGCAAGCCAGATTCAAGAGGTACATTGTACTTACAAGGTGTAAGCACATGGAAAGATATTCCACATTAAGAATTATTAAATCAAGGCAAATCAAAATTACAGTGAACTATCACCTCACACTGGTCACAGTGGCCATCATCGAAAAGCTCTGTAAAGAATAAATACTGCAGAGGATGTACAGAAAAGGGAATCTGCCTACAATCTCAGTGGGAATGTAAATGGTAAAGCCACTATGGAAAAAGCATGAAACACTAAACACAGAGCTATCATATGACCCTGCAATCCCACTCTCACACTTAGATCTGGAGAAATTCATCATTCAAAATGACATGTGATCCTCGATTTTCAGGCTAGCACTATTTACAGTGGCCAAGAATAGAACCCACCAAAATGTCCACTGACAGAAAAATGAAGACCACATGATGCGTCAATACAGTGGAATACTACTTAGCTGTAAAACAGGAAAAATAATCATATTGGCAGCAGCATCGATGGACTGAAAAATTTTCATACTAAATGAGGTAAGTCAGAGAGAAAAAAAATATTGTAAGACACCACAATTAAAATCTATAAATTCATACCAGTGAACTCATTTACAAAACAGAAATGGACTCTCAGATTGAGAAGACCAAATTATGATTATCAAAAGAAAGTTAAAATAGAGGGATAAATTAAGAGTTTCAGATTAAAATATACACATAATAGCTATCAAACTAATAATCAAATAGAATCTACTGAATAGAACAGTGAACTCTACTGAACAATTTGTAACAACCTATATGAGAAAGAAAATGAAAAAACAGATATATGTCTATGTAAAATCTAAATCAAATTCCTGTACACCTAAAACCAACAAAACAATGGAAATCAACTCTACCCCACTATAAAAATTAAATTATAAATAAAATTACCTGGGCTTGGTGAGGGGGAAACCAGACAGTGGTGACTATGAATTAGACATGTGATCGGCTGTAATACTGAGGCGACACCTCCAAAGGTTCACTCTCCAGAACACAGAACAGCAGCCCACCCAAAGGTGCCTGACCTCATGTAAACGCGACAAGGTGAAGAGAAGAAAAAGGAACACAGGTTAATCAGGCCAATACCCTCAAGTCAGACAATGGGAATCTCTGAGGGGACAAGACACACTGCAGGCAAAGAGCAGATATGGGGTTTCCAGGTACAGATTCCTGACCCTTGTGGATGGGGTGAGACCCACACAATCCCCAGACCCAGCACCTGGGGTCCCACGACCCTTGCTTAGGACATGGCGTCTCTGCTGCTTGGGCCCCGAAAGTGAAAACAAGTGGCTTCCTGTAACCTCTTGGCATGGTAGAAAGAAGTGTAGGGTCGGTCTCCTCTCCCCACACTTGTCCCAGAGTCCTCCTCCTCTTTCCCCTTTGGTTCTGTGTGGTAATAATTGTTTTTACAGCTGTCATGATAATGGTGAACACACTACCTTGTTCTGGCAGGCTCGGTCCTTTCTTGTTCCACTGAGGGTTGACAAAGCACGCCAGACGCAGGGCTGGGAGACGAGGGCCAGATCTGCGCTCTGCTGAGGAGGGACGGTCGCCTGGAAGGAGGTCACAGCAGCAACCTCACCTGCTGCCCTTTGGATTTTTGCCTGATCCGTGTGCCCTGCAATCAACTCACCGGTGAACCTGCACCTTTCCCACAATGCTCCTGCTGGTGAATTGGAATAACTACCAGGTAGACACCTGAGGAGTCTCCAGGAGCCCCAGGGAGGGTGAACCTCCCAGGGGTGAAGGGGCAGACAGGCACAGGCCTGTATAAAGTGGACAGCGTAAAGCATGAATTCCTAAACACAAGAGAAACGCTCATGTATTCTTCCCTTTTTCTTAGGTTTGTGTGTGTGTGGTCTCCCTGTACACGTGATCCTGACCCGTGCAGATGGGGTGAGACTCACACAGTCCCCAGAGCCCCAATCTGGGGTCACACATCCCCTCAGTCAGGACAAGGCTATGGTCAGTGGATCCCCAATGTGTAAACAATCCAGGTCCCTGAGTCTTCCAGGGACCCTAGAAAGAAGTGTACAGTCAGTCTCCTCTCCCCTCAATTGTCCCTGAGAAGTCAAGCCTCTCCTTTTTTCACTTTGGTTCTGTGTGATTTTTTGCTGGTTTGAAAGCTCATGCTAGAGGTGAACCCACTACCTCGGTTCTGGCAGGCTCTGTCTGTCTTGTCCAGCTGAGGTGCTGAGAAGACAGGAGAGCTGGGCTGCAAGACGAGGGGCAGCTCTGTTCTCTGGAGGAGAGGGTCGACTGGAAGGAGACCACAGCAGCAACCTCACCTGTTGCCCATTGACCTTTTTGCCCGATCCCTGTGCCCTGGAACCAATTCACCAGGTGAACCTGCCCCCCCTACTCAACCTGAATGTGTTGGAAAGTTGCAATAATTACCAGGTAGCCCACCTGGGGGGTCTCCAGGAGAAGGTGAACCTGGCAGGGGTAAAGACTAGGAGCCCGACCGCAGCACTGTCCCCTGGGAGGGCCATGGAACCCCACTCAGAGCAGAGCACGGTTACCCAGAGAAGCCCACCTCAGCCCCAGACCCCAGACATCTGAGCACTGACATCAGACGCAGGCATGGAGTTTTCCAGGACAGAGGCCAGGCCGGGTCTCTACCCGGGTCTCCATGTCCTAGTGCACAGAGTACAAGGTCAGGTCTAAACGTCCTCATTGCAGAAAGCACATGGTCTCGTCTAAACATCATCAGTGCAGATAGGATTTGGAGTCTAAATCTACCATGTAGACGGAACTTGGTCAGGTTCAAACTAGTCTAGTCTAGTTTGGTCTTCCAGGAGGCACAGGTCACACACATGCAGGACATCATCCTTGGACAGGGGGCTCAGCCCTGTGTGGGAACGCGGATGTACATTTCTTGATGAAGAAAGCATCACTAGGCTCCATCCACACTTCACTGACATTAAGAAACTGAAAGAATCTGTGTCATTAACCTTCAACAGACAAAACAACAATGTTACCAATTTCTCTGGTCACATGATGGTCAGAATCCAGGGGAGATCCAGGAACTTCTTAGGGTGCAGCCCAGTGTCCTGTGAAGACAGACAGGAAGTGGCCTGATTCCAGCATCCCAGGTTTCCAGCAGGAGGCAGCCTCACTGTAAGCCTTTTGGAAAAGTACATTCTTTATCAGAATAAAAATATACTGTTTTAATTTCAAGCATCCTAGTTATTTGCAAACCTAAAATATTCTTAAAAGCTTAGAACCATGATTTTACAGTTTCCATTGGTTCCTTTGGCTCAGATTTTCTAGGTAGAAGAAAGCCATTATTTCAAATTTTATTCTAATTCTGTTATTTGTTATTATATGAATAAAGGATCACACTTGAAAATTAAATTCGTGCAAAAGATTAGTGACTCAAAGAGCACATGAGCTGCACGTAATTTTTCTTCCAATAGTTGCATTTTTCTCCATGAAGAAAACAGAAAACATAGGCCCACTGATTTTTTTTTTTTTGCTTCTCTGTTCAAACTGAGCTAGATTGAAATTGATATTCATATCAACAAGTAACAATTTTTGAGGTTTGAGATGTCACACCAGGAAAACAGGACCTGGAGAAAAGGGAACGTTCCTAAGCTGCTGGAGAGAAACCACATCCTAAAAATAAGGCTAAAATTCAAATTAGATGTAATTATGACAGTATGTGATTACATGGAGTATGAACCAAGAATCTAAACATAGCAGACAATATGTGAAAACAAATTTGATATCTCAGATCTGTAGCTGGTATGCACATACTTCATGTATCTTTTCAAATTATACCTATGAATGGATGTATGGCCAGGGGTGGGATTGCTGGATCATATGCTAACTTTTAATTTTTTTTGTGAAACTGCCATACAGTGACTCCACCAACTTACATTCCCAGCAACAGTGTGGGAGGATTCCCTTCTCTCCATCCCCTCTGCAACACTTGTTATTTGGACGTTTTTAAATGATGGCCTTTCTGACCAGTTTGAAGAGGTACCTCACTGAAGTTCTGATTTGCATTTCTCTGACAATTAACACTAAGGAGCATTCAGGATGAATCTTTAATTTTCAGATGTGTAAAATAAATTAGGTTTGACATCTCAACTTGACAATTTTTTCACAGATAAGAATATGAAATATTTAGTTATTTCCTTTCTTCTTAGTCTAACTATAGGGACATATTATCATGTTACTCAAGGCCATGAGCTCAGTTTTGCATCTTTGAGCAAGTTGAGATGCAGTACACATAAATAAAATGGACTATGAAAAACTGTCACTGAAATTATGAAACTATGCTCCTGGTTGCCACAGGGATGGACCTTGAAGATCTTACAGGAATCAAGTCAGCCAGTCAAGGAAGGACAATAGTATCCTATCTCCCTTCTGTGCTAAATGAGAAAAAGAGTTGCAAAGGAACTAATTTACAACACAAAAAGAGACTCTGAGAACTCAAACACAATGTCCCCCTCTGCAAAAAAAAAAAAAAAAAAGTGAAGGCCAGGGATGAATTAGAAATTCGGGACTAACATACACACAGGAGTATGTACCTTTAATAGATAATCCACAAGGACTATCCTCTTACCCTCCCTCCTTCCTTACACATACACAGAGAAATCTGTATCTCTAACATATACACAGAAATCTGTATCTGTAATAGAAAACCCACAAGGATTATTTTCTTCCTTCCTCATATACACATAAACCAGTATCTTCAATAGATAATCCACAAGGAGTATCTCCTCCCTCCTACATTGCTGGGAGCTGTCAGGATGTCCCCTTACTGAGAAGGAAATTGCAAAGTGGATTTTCCTTCGGGGCATCCCAAGGCAAGGCCCCTCCTGGTATTTTTCTTGGGAAGTTCTGTTTATGCTTGGAACATCAGCTCATCTCAGTAGGTCAGTCCCAGTTAGAAAAAATTTGTCCTGAGATAATTCCCTCAGACCTTATTTCCCTCAGAGGTTCCAGGAAGGCAGATTCCCTTCCCCAGGACAAAGGAGGAATAAAGGACATTTAAATAGATTACTACACCTCCTACTCCTTACTGGAGAGTTTACCAAGAGTTCTCTGGGGGTCATGGCAAGGCCACCACCAGAAGGGCTCGTACTTGGATCACCTTTCCACATCCCACTCCCCCGACCACTCCACGGTGGAGGCTCCCTTCCTGGAAGAGACCAGGGTGGAATGGGACTTGGAATGCTCATAACTGTGGCCAGCATAGTTGGAGACATTGATTGCTTTAGGATGATGTAGACATAGGAATTCATTATAGTAGTTATATAAGGTTAATAGGGTTTTATTGCTAAAGCAGTGCTGCTAGACTGTCTCTTTGTCCTCTCTCCTCTTTCCTTGTAAGAACCGGAGTGTCAGAACAGAACAAGACAGGTAGTGGTTGAGGTTAATAGAATAAAACAGTTTCAAGCTTAAGCCCTTCCCTCTAGCTTCTACATAGTTGCACCTGATAAGAGAAACCTTTCTACATAGATTGATGTACTTATCATGACTGAATGAAGTATGCTGAAGACAATCAAATGGTAAACATACTATTGTTAAATCTGATTAAATCAGAAATCTGACTTCTGCAAGGAAAATGAGCTTAATGTTAAAGTTGTTGATGGCAGGCAGAAAACAAAAGATTGTATAGAATAATATGTGATGTAATGGGTGTGTTTCTTGGGTATAAAAACTGTAAACCAACAACAATAAAGAAGAGAGACTGTTCCATCAACACATTGATTCAGTTCAGTTCTTCGCAGAAGCCACTCATCCCTCAAGACCCCCGGACCCGCCGAGGCTGGACCCCGGCACTACATAAACACAAAATCTGCATCTCTAACCATATAGACAGAAATCTATATCTGTAATAGACAATTTACAAGGATTTCATTCTTGCCACATTTACACAGAAATTTGTATTTCTAACAGATACTCCATGAACACCTTTGCTCGAAATTCTGCAATAACCTCTAGGGCAAAACAATCCAAAAAAGAACAGATATGCTGTATATAATCACATACCTTAAAGGGATCAGGTGGTTGTATACTGATGACATAAAAAATGGCAAATCAACTACATTCCCACATAGTATTGGCATTAGGTTAAAGAAAAAGAAAGAAAATCAATGCCTATCAATTTCCTCCCACCTCCCTGACTCCTGCTGCTGTCCCATCCCTGAAGTCTGAGCAGCCTTGGAACCCCGACTGCCCTGTAGTGGTGTCAGACTGCTGGGCAGGGTGTCCTTAACTGAATACTGTCTGGTTTGCTCTGACTGGGACCAGAGTCCCACCCGAAGGATGGTCGACCATCTGGCCTCAAACCCTGGAAAAGTAACGTGGACTCCAGGTCTACTGGTGCTGGGGTCCCCACTTCAAGCCTCCTTCCTGAGAGTGCAGTCTCCTAGGCAACTACCTCAGCAGGGAGGCGGTGCCCCAGGTAAGCATGAGTCTGGAGGGAAGGGGTGAAGCTTCAGAGGGAAGAAGTAGTAAGACACAGTAAACAAAACCCCTGGGTGTTTGTTCAGGCACATTCCACTCGAATTCACCGTCCAGGAAGCCATTTTTTCCCTAAGACACCTGGGACCCGAGTTAGACGTGAAGAAGTACTGCCGCCTTGTGGACATTTTCTGTAACTACAACTTGGAGCACTGACACCTCCAATTCACAAGGCGCTGCTGCTGCTAAGCCGCTTCAGTCGTGTCCGACTCTGTGCGACCCCCATCGACGGCAGCCCACCAGGCTCCCCGTCCCTGGTATTCTCCAGGCAAGAACACTGGAGTGGGCTGCCATTTCCTTCTCCAATGCAGGAAAGGAAAATTGAAAGTGAAGTCACTCAGTCGTGTCTGACTCTTAGTGATCCCATGGACTGCAGCCTACCAGGCTCCTCCGTCCATGGGATCTTCCAGGCGAGAGTATTGGAGTGGGCTGCCATTGCCGTCTCCACATCACAAGGCACAAGAGGCTGTTAATGATAACTGCCGCCGGAAAAGGTCCTATGGTAGGTATTGCAGACATAAATTCCAAACACAACTGACGTTCAAGAAGCCAATTGTGACAGGTAAATTTTCCTCACACCCTTTAAAGAAAAAAAAAAAAAGGGAAACACCACCAAATGGTCACGGGACAAGATACTCAACATCCCTATTTATTACAGGAGGAAAACCAATCAAAATGACAACAATCAATCAAATTCCATGGAAAGAATGGCTATCCTAACTGTATGCAAACTGTAAATAGGGAAGAGAGCTCAGAGATGATGGAATCCCCCTTCACATTCCATGGGAGTGGATATGGGCAACAGGCTCTAGAAAGGTCAGCCTCCACAGGCAACAATGAAAAATTTCAAGAGAGCTAAGCCTAGGATTTTAACATCCACACCTGGGCCTATATTACAAAAAACCATCATTCAAATGACACATGCACCCCAACATTCACTGCAGGGCTACTTCTAACAGCCAAGGCACAGACCAAAGAAATGTTCCATCAACAGATTAAATCTTGAAGAAATACAGTACATATATACAATGGGCTATTACTCAGATTTGAAAACCCCCCATGAAATTATCCCAATGGTTTGGAGGATCATAAACTAAGAAAGTCAGCAACAGAGGAAGAAAATAGTAGAGAGAGAGAGAGATCCACAGGAAGTATTTTACAATATAAAAAGAGACTCTGAGATTCAAACACAGAATTAAAAAAAAAAAAAAGGAACAGGCCAGGGATGCATCAGGAGGTCAGTACTAACATACAGACAGAAATCTGTAGTTGTAATAGACAGTCTGGAAAGATTATCTCCTTCCTTCTTTTCTTCTACATAGGCACTAAATTCTGTATCTCTAACATACCCACAGAAATAAGTATCTGTACTAGGTAATCTACAAGGTTTATATCCTGCCTTCTTTCCTTCCTACCATACACATATAGGCAGAAACATTTATCTCTAACATATACATAGAAATCTGTAGTTGTAATAGATAATCCATAAAGACTCTTTCCTTATTTCCTTGCACATGTACAAAACATCTATACCTCTAATAAATGTCCCACGGGGATCTGATGTTCAGCACTGAGAACTTTACTCAACCTTGTTCAATAACCTCTATGGCAAAAGAATCCAAAAAAGTACAAATATGCGTAGGTGTATGTCATAACCGAATCACCCCGTTATACACTGAGGACAAGCACAAAAGGCAAATCAGCTATACTTCAAAACAGCATCGGCATGAGAGTAAAGAAAAGAACAGGAATGAGAAGTAAAGACTAGTTTACACCCCCTAACCTCCATAATTTGGGATAGTATTCAATCCCTGGAACCTGGGTGGTGTTGAGTCCCATGGCTGGACTGGGGCCAGCAGAGTGCCCTTCATTGAGACACCTCTTAAACCTGTTTTGCCTGGTTTTCCTTGGCTGTGACCAGAATTCAGAGTGCACCCAAAACATGGTGGCCTGACCCTCAGGCCTGGGGACCAAGGCGAAGTCACCAAGTATCCAGGTCCCCTGGTGCGGGCGTCCCCAGCTGAAGCCTCCTTCCTGAGAGTGCAGCCTGCTTGGCCCCGCAGCAGGGAGCCGTGCCGCAGGCTGGGATGAGTCTGGAGGGGGCGGGTAGAGCTTTGGGGGAAGAAACAGTGAGACTTAGGCCCTTGGGAGTTTACTCAGGCACAGTCCACTCTAATTCAGAGCCCAGGAAGTCGTCTTTCCCCAAGGCTCTGGTTGCATGTGGAATCACAGTTGAGCACGAATAAGTGCTGCCTCCTTGTGGACAGTTAGTATAACTACATGTTGGCCATGATTGCTTCCTAGTACCTCCAATTCACAAGACCTGTGGGGCTCTCAATGATAGATGCCCTCAGGAAAAGCCCTGAGGCCATTATTGTAGAAATAAATTCCAAACACAACCGACTGTCAAGAAGTCAAGTGGAGGCTCCCACAGTATGGCCGGCGACATTAGCTAGCGCTCGCTCTACTCTCTCTAACGGGGAAACAGCGGACTACAAGAGACTGAGCTGTATCTGCCTCTATTTCCAACAGACTCACGTTCAACTTTCGCTCACCCACACACACAAAGCCGGGAAAATTTTATTAAATCCTTTTTTAAAAAAAGTTAATATAAAATTATAGCAAAAAAAAAAAAAAAGGAACCTGAACTTTAGTAACACAGCTGGAACAATCCGCAGCGGTGGCGGCGGGAGAAGAGATTTAATTTAGTTGATTTTCTGTGGTTGTTGGTTGTTCGCTAGTCTCACGGTGATGGAAGCTGCACATTTTTTCGAAGGGACCGAGAAACTGCTGGAGGTTTGGTTCTCCAGGCAGCAACTCGACGCAAACCAAGGATCTGGGGATCTTCGCACCATCCCAAGATCCGAGTGGGACATACTTTTGAAGGATGTGCAATGTTCAATCATAAGTGTGACAAAAACTGACAAGCAGGAAGCTTATGTACTCAGTGAGAGTAGCATGTTTGTCTCCAAGAGACGTTTCATTTTGAAGACATGTGGTACCACCCTCTTGCTGAAAGCACTGGCTCCCCTGTTGAAACTTGCTAGGGATTACAGTGGGTTTGACTCAATTCAAAGCTTCTTTTATTCTCGTAAGAATTTCATGAAGCCTTCTCACCAAGGGTACCCACACCGGAATTTCCAGGAAGAAATAGAGTTCCTTAATGCAATTTTCCCAAATGGAGCAGCATATTGTATGGGACGCATGAATTCTGACTGTTGGTACTTGTATACTTTGGATTTCCCAGAGAGTAGGGTAATCAATCAGCCAGATCAAACCCTGGAAATTCTGATGAGTGAGCTTGACCCAGCAGTTATGGACCAGTTCTACATGAAAGATGGTGTTATTGCAAAGGATGTCACTCGTGAGAGTGGAATTCGTGACCTGATACCAGGTTCTGTCATTGATGCCACAATGTTCAATCCATGTGGGTACTCAATGAATGGGATGAAATCGGATGGAACTTATTGGACTATTCACATCACTCCAGAACCAGAATTTTCTTATGTTAGCTTTGAAACAAACTTAAGTCAGACCTCCTATGATGACCTGATCAGGAAAGTTGTGGAAGTCTTCAAGCCAGGAAAATTTGTGACCACCCTGTTTGTAAATCAGAGTTCTAAATGTCGCACAGTGCTTTCCTCGCCCCAGAAGATTGAAGGTTTTAAACGTCTTGATTGCCAGAGCGCTTTGTTCAATGATTACAATTTTGTTTTTACCAGTTTTGCTAAGAAGCAGCAACAACAGCAGAGTTGATTAAGAAACATGAAGAAAAAACGCAAAAAGAGAACACACATAGAAGAAGGTGGTGGCTGCTTTTTAGATATTGATACCAAGGGCCATGCTTTCCATAACCACCACCTCGTAGTTGCAGAAAGCCCTAGATGTAATGATAGTGTAATCATTTTGAATTGTATGCATTATTATATCAAGGAGTTAGATATCTTGCATGAATGCTCTCTTCTGTGTTTAGGTATCCTATGCCACTCTTGCTGTGAAATTGAAGTGCATGTAGAAAAAACCTTTTACTATATGAAACTTTACAACACTTGTGAAAGCAACTCAGTTTGGTTCACACACAGTGTAACGTTTCTCCAGGTGTCCTCCAAAATCCCCCACAGACAGGGCTTTCGTCCTCACCAGGCGTCGGCCTCAGCCTAGCCATCTGGGACTGTTCTGTTGATTGCTGCCAGGATTTTACATCCGGTTACCTCCACTTTCTAGAACATACTCTCTACTAATGTTATTGAAACCAATTTCTACTTCATACAGATGTTTTTTCAACAGCAATTAAAGTTTTTCTTCCACGAGTCGAGTCCTCTAAGAAAACAATTGGAACTATCCATTCTGTGTATTTACATTTTTAACGCTGCTTCCAGTACTTGTATTACTTTGATTCCTTCCATTACCATGGTGTCTCCCCTCCCAACCACACCCCCTCAATAAAGCAATACACTGTAAAAAAAAAAAAAGAAGTCAAGTGGAACAGATAAAAATGTGCCTCACAACCTTTAAGGAAAAAAATATAAAAGACCCAAACTGCCCAGGACAAGACGCTCAACCTATGATTACCATAGGAATCCCAATCATAAATGACAACAAGTAATCAATTACCATCTGACAGAATGGCCAGCCTGACTGTATGCAAACAGTAAATGGGGGAGAGAGCCAGGAGATGATGGAACACTCCGACATGTTCCGTGGGAATGGACACTGGCAACAGCCCCTAGAAAAGACAGCCTCCACAGGCAACAAGGAAAAATTTCAAAAGCACTAAGTCTAGGATTTTAATACCCACACTTGAGCCTATGTTATAAAAAACCCATCATTCAAATGACACATGCACCTTAATGTTTACTGCAGTGCTACTTCAAAAAGCCAAGACAGACCAAAGACACATTCCATTGAAAGATTAAATCTTAAAGAAATGTGGTACATATATACCTTAGGCTCTTATTCAGACATGAAAAAACGCCATGAAATTATGAAATTATGCCACTGATCCAAACAAGGTTGGATGTTAGAAGAATCATCTATTTAGTGTAGTCAGCAACATAGAAAAAATATAGCAGATTATGTCCCTTCTCCACAAAAATAAGATATACAGAGGAAAAAATTTACCACACAACAGGAGGCCCTAAGATTCAAACACAAAGATTTTGAGGGAAAAAAATAAATGGGAAGGGCCAGGTATGAATTAGGTCAGTACTAATGTGTACACAGAAATCAGTATCTGTAATACATAATCCATAAGAGTTCTCTTTCCTTCCTTCCTTCCACATATGCACTGAGATCTGTATCTCTAACATACCCACAGAAATATTTACTAGGTAATTCACAAGGATTATCTCCTGTCTTCCTCGTTCCTTTTCTTTTTCCCCTCCAAGCACATATACAAAGAAATATTTATCTCTAACATATACATAGAAATCTGTAGCTATAATAGATAATCCAAAAGGACTACCTCCTTCATTTGTGTCTTGCATATATACAAAATAAATCTGTATCTCTAATAGATACACCACAAAGATTTGATCACTGAGAAATTTACTCCACCTTGTTCAATAACCTCTATAGCAAAAAAAAATTTTTTTTAAGTACAAATATGCTACATGTCTATGTCATAACTAGTCCATTGTACACAGCAGACAAGCACAAAACTGCAAATCAACTATAGTTCAACATACCATTGGCTTGAGATTAAAGGAAAGAAAAGTAATACCTAGTTTATTCCCTCCATCCTCCCTGACTTGGGATGCTATCTGATCCCTGGAACCTGAGTAAGCTTGAGTCCCAGAGCTGGACTAGGGTGAGGCTGACACAGTCAGGCAGGGTGCCCCGCACTGAGACTCCTCTTAAACCTGTACTGTCTGGTTTTATCTGGCTGAGACCAGAATCCCTAGTGCACCCCAACGATGGTGGCTGACCCTCTGGCCTCAACAACCAGGGTAAAGTCACCAAGTATCCAAGGCTCTGTCACTGGGACCCCAGCTGAGGACTCCTTCCTGAGAGGGCAGCCTCCTAGGCTCCTCAGCAGGGAGTAGTGCCCCAGGTAGACATGAGTCTGGAGGAGAGGAGTAAAGCTTTAGGGGGAAGAAGTAGTGATATTTAAGCCCTTGGGTGTTTGCTCAGGCACATTCCTCTCTAATTCACAGCCCAGGAAGCCAACTGTTCCTAAACTCTGGTCTTTTCCACTTGAGTTGTGTATGGAGAAGTGCTGCCGCCTTGTGGTCATTTCTTGTAACTGCAACTTGACCAATGGTGCTTACCGGCATCTCCACTCCAATTCGCAAGACCTGGAGGGCTGTTAATGACAACTGCCCTCAGGAAAGACCCTGCAGCAAGTTTTGCAGAAATAAATTCCAGAAACAGCCAACTTTCAAGAAGCCAACTGCAACAGGTAAGTTTTCCTCATATCCTTTAAGGGGAAAAAAAAAAAAGCAAATGGCCACAGGACAAGTTGCTCAGCATCCCTAATTATTAATTACAGGAGAAATGCCAATCAAAATGACAAGAAGAAATCATATCCCATCTGACAGAATTGCTATCTGGTCTGCAAACAATTAATGGGGGAGAGAGCTGTGAGATGATCGGTTACTCCTACAGGCTTCTGTGGGAATAGACATTGGAAACAGCCCCTTGAAGGGATAGCTTACACAGGCCAGAACAAAAAATTTCAAGAGAGTTAAACTTAAGATTTTAACATAAACACTTGGCATATATTGTGAGAAAACATCTTTCAAAATGACACACATATGTACCCCAAAGTTCACTGCAGTGCTACTTCCAATACTCAAGATACAGACCCAAGAAGAAGTCCATCTACAATCTTAAAAAAATGTGATATATACAATGAGCTATTACTCAGACATAAAAAACCACTGAAATTATAAAATTATGCCAATTTTTCCCACAAGGATGGACCTTCAAGAATCATACACTAAGTAAAGTCAGCAACAGTGAAGAAAACAACAGATGATGTCCTTTCTAGGCAAAATAAAAGAGATACAGGGGAAGTAATTTACAGCACAAAAAGAGACTCTGAGATTCAAAAACAAATGTCTGTCTGATTTAGATAATCCAAAAGGATTATCTCCTGACTTCCTTCCAGGCACAGAGTCACAGAAATATTTTTCTCCAATATACGTAGAAATCTGTAATAGATATTCCACAAGGACCTGATGTTCAGCACAAAGAACTTTACTCAACCTTGTTCAATATACTATGTCAAAAGAATAAAAGAGAGTACAAGTATGCTGTAATTTCATAACTTAATCAGGTGGCTAGACACGGAGAAGCACAAAACTGCAAGTCAACTATACTTCAAAAGAACATTGGCATGAGATTAAAGAAAAGAAAGGGAAAGAGAAGTAATCGCCATTTTATTCCTTCCGACCTCCCTGACTTGGGCTGCTCTCCCATTCCTGGAGCCTGAGCAGGCTTGGGTCTGATATCTGAACTGGGTTGGGGTCCAGGCACCCAGGTTATGACAATGAAAACTTTAACAGAGACAGGTAACCCTATGATTTTTGCCCCACTAGGTACAATAGCCAAGACAGGGAAGCAAGCTAATGATGAATGGAAACAGAGGATGGGGCACGTGTACATAAAGCAGTATTTCCAACCATGAATAAGCAAGAAATAATGCCAAGTCCAGCTTCAGGAGAGAAGGTAGAGATGATTATCCCAAGTGAAGGAAGGGAGACGAGGACAGACAAGTATCCTATGATGTCACTTCCAGGGATCAACTAAAGATGGATACAAATGAGCTTATTGACTGAGACACAGCCTCACAGACTCAGGAAACTTCAGGTCACTAAGATATAAAGATGTGGGGCATGGAGGAATGAGCTGCTTCAGACTAAGATCTGCACACTACTATTGATAAAGTAAGTGACCAGGACCCACTGTGTCGCACTAGGAAACTTACTCCATGCTCTGCAATAACTTGTAAAGAAAACAGCCCAACAAATCCTATATACATCTATGTGGAAGGGAAACAAGCTGTAGAAGAAGGAAACGGAAAAAACAAACCACCCACAAGACCATAATTCACTGTATACTCCAGTTCAAACAATGGGTTGAAAACAGAAAGAACCCAAAAGACATTCTGACTCTGTTCCCCTCAGGACATACTGAGCTGGGCTGGTGTCACATCCCTGGAGCCTGACTGGTTTGGGTCCCAAGGCTGGAGTGTCCTGGGCCTGAGGGAGCTGGGAGCATGTAGCAGGCAGTGTGCCTCCTAAAAGGACCCGGCTGGGGACCCTCTGGAGAGCTCCCAACCTCCAGGTACATTCAGGATAAATTAAGAGACAGGAATTAGCATACACACATTAATGTACATCAAATAGTTCATAAAAAGTACCTACTGGATACCATAGAGAAGTTTATTGAATACACTGTAATCACCTATATGCAGAAAAGAACGCTAGACTGAATAGTAAGTGTCTGTGTATAACTAAATCGAGTTCCTATACACCTGAAACATACACAATATCAGAAATCCATTCCATTCCAATAGGAWATAACAAGGAAATTACAGGGGGTAGGGGCGGCATGAAGAAGTGCTGCCACCGTGTGGCCATTTTCGGTAACAACACTATGAGGAGGTATGAGGAGTTGGGAAAGTCGCTCAGTCAGTCTTTGCGACCTCAGACTATACAGTCGCGAAATTCTCCAGGCCGGAATACTAGAGTGGGTAGCCTATCCCTTCCAGAGGATCTTCCCGATCCGGGAATCGAACCTCTGTCTCCTGCCTAGCAGGTGGATTCTTTACCAACTGAGCTATGAGGGAAGCCTATGAAGAGTTGTGCTGCTGGGCGTTTAATATTCACAAGGATCCAGGTGGGTAGTAAAAAACAGTTGCCCTCAGGAAATGTCCTAGGGGTTATCACCGAAAAAGAATCCAAAACAAGGCAGGCGTTAAAAAAGCCTATTTTAAGAAAAGTTTAACTCACATCCTTTTAAAAAAATCTTATGAAACAATGTCAACAGAAAAGCAAATATAAACTATATCCAGATATCACATCACACTGGTCAGAATAACCATTGCCAAAATCTACACAAATGCTAAGTGCTGGAGAGGGCGTGGAGAAAGAGGGAACACTCTTCCACCCATACTTGAGATGTAGATTGATAACAGCCATTATGAAGGCTCTGTGAGGGTTCCTTCAACCATGAGGAGAATGAAATTAGAAAACTCCTTAACACTCTACACAAAATAAACCCCCAATAGTATAAATACCTAAATGCAAAGACAGATACTATGAAATTATTGAGGAAAAAATATAAACAGAATATGATTTGACATACATGCAGCAAACTCTTTGTGGATCCACCTCTTAAAATAGTAGAAATAAATCACAAATTAGAAAATGGGACCGAATTAACCATAAAAGCATTTGTGTATCAAAGGAAACCCTAAACCAGAGAGAAGGACAACCCTCAAAATAGGAAGAAATATTTTCAAAGAAAGATACTCACAAGGGATTCCTCTCTAAAACACAGAAACAGCTTGAGCAACTCAATATCAAAAATAAGTACAATCCAAAAAAGAAATGGATCAAAGATCAAAATGGATATTTCTCCAAGGAAGGCCTACAGATTGCACTTGGGCACATGAAAATATGCTCAGCATCACTAATTATTAGAAAAATGCAAATCAAAGTCCAATGAGCTAAGCACTCACATTGGTCAGAATGGCCATCTCAAACCATCTTAAGGAATAAATGCTGGGACTTCACCGGTGGTCCAGTGAATGAGCCTGCCAATGCTGGGGACACGAGTCCGATCCCTGGTCTGGAAGATCCCACATACATGGGGCAACTAAGCCCACGTGCCACAACAGCTGAGCCTGTGCTCTAGAGCCCTTGAACCACAACTACTGAGCCCTCGCGATGCAACTACTGAAGCCTGGAGCTCTAGAGCCCACGTTCTGCAATGAGAAGCCTGCCCAGGGAAACTATAGGGAGTAGCCCCCGCTGGCTGCAGACAGAGAAAGCCTGCGCTCAGCAACCAAGACCCAGTGCAACCAAAGATAGATAAATTATTTTATAAAACGAATAAATGCTGGAAAAGATGTGGAAACAAGAGAACCGCCCTGCACTGTTGATCACAGTATACCTAGGTACATACAGTAGGGATAACGTAGGAAGGTTCATTTAAAAAATAACATAGAAGTACTTTAGAACCCAGCAATCCCATGCCTGGGCATACATCTTGAGTAATTCCAAAACCTGAAAGACAGGGGTACCCCTGCAATCTTGGCCCCACAAGGTACAATAAAGTCTGGGAAGCAAGCTAGTTGTAGAAAATACAGATGAATGGATACAGTTGGGGTACACTTACAAAATGCAATATTTCTCAACCATAAAGAAGCAGGAAATAATGCCAAGTACAGCCATAGAAAAGAAAGTAGAGATGATCATTCCAAATGAAGTAAAGGAGACAGGGAGAGGCAGTATCATAGGATATAACTTCTGGGTGTAATCTAAAAATGTATACAGATAAACTTTTGTCTCAAAGAGACACAACCTCTCAGGCTTTGGAAACTTCTAGTAAGCAAGAAAGAATGATGTGGGTCAGGGAGAAATGAGCTGCTTCAGATCAACATATGCACACTGCTATTTGTAAAATAAGTCACCATGACCCACTGTGTAACACAAGGAAAGTTATGCAACTCTGTAATAACCCACGTGAGAAAATGCCTCCCCCCCTAAACAGCATATATACATCTATGGAGAAATGGATCAAGTTGCATTAGATTGAAAAAGAAAAAGAAAAAGTCCCACAAGAATGTAAATCACCAATATAATTCAAGTCAAATTATAGGATAAAAACATTAAAAAAAAAAAGTCTACTCCCCTCAGGCCATAGTGACATGAACTGGTGTCACATCCCTGGAGCCTAATTGCCTTGGGTTCCTGGGCTCGAGTGTCCTGGGACCAAGGGAGCCGGGAGCATGTAGCAGGCAGAGTCCCTACAAAATGGACCTGGAGTGCCTCTTACTCCCTGCAGAGACCCCAATCTCCAGATATAGGCCGGATAAATTAAGAGTCTGGAATTAACATGGACACGTTAATACATATCAAATAGATGATCCACAGCAACTACTAAAATGCAGAGGGAGCCGAGGAAACCAGAATTGAAAGAGCCACGTGCACCCCAATGTTCATCGCTGCATTGTTTACAATAGCCAGGACATGGAAGCAACCTAGATGCCCATCAACTGACGAATGGATAAGAAAGCTGTGGTATATATACACAATGGAATATTACTCAGCATTAAAAAAAAATTCATTTGAAGCAATTCTACTCAGATGGACGAAACTGGAGCCCATTATCCAGAGTGAAGTAAGCCAGAAGCAAAAACAACAATACAGTATATTAACACATATATATGGAATTTAGAAAGACAGTAATGAGAACCCAACATGGGAGACAACAAAAGGAACGCAGATGTATAGAATAGACTTGTGGACTTTGTGGATGAGGGTAAGGGTGGGATGAGATGGGAGAAGGGCATTGAAGCATGTTAATTGTCATGTGTCTAATCAATCGCCAGCCCAGGATTGATGCTCGGGACTGGTGCAGCGAGATTTCCCGGGGGGGAGGGAGGAGGGAGGGGGGACCCGGAGGGGAAGCATATGTAAACCCATGGTGATATCATAACAATGTATGGCTAAAACAATAATAAAAAGAAAAAAATAAAATAAAATAAAATGCAGAGGGAGGTTTATTGAACACATTATAATCACCTAAATACGAAAAAGAACCCAAAAGAGAATAAATAAACGTCTATGTATAACTGTAATCGAGATCCTATACACCTGAAACAAACAAAAGATCAGAAATCCACTCTATTACAATATAAAGTAACAAGGAAATTACAGGAAAAAAATAAAACGAAGTGTGTGGTATGAAGTAGTGCTGCCACCTTGTGGCCATTTTCTGTAACAACACCATGGAGAACGACTGCTGGTTATTTAACATTCACAAGGATCCAGGGGCTGGAAGCAAAAAACATATGCCCTCGAAGATGTCTTAGGAGTGGTCATTGAAAAAGAATTCAAAACGAGGCAGGCATTTATGAAGCCAATTTCAAGAAGTAAGTTTAATTCACAACCTTTAAAAAACCACAAGCAAAGATGCCAACAGTAAATATTAGAGAAATGTAAATCTAAACTACAGCTAGGTATCACATCACACCGGTCAGAATGGCCATTGCAAACACTCTACAGACAATAAGTGCTGGAGAGGCTGTGGAGACCTGGTAACCCTCCTGCACTGTCCTTCCCAGTGTACAGAGGTACACACAATAGGAAGAACAGTAGGAGGTTCACTTGAAAAATAACATGGAAGTACCTTAGGACCCAGCAAGCCAGTACCTGGGGAAAAAATTCAGAGAAGATCTAAAATTTAAAAGACAAAGGTAACCCTAGCTCTTGGTCCCACTAGCCAAGACAAAGAAGCAAGCTAATTGTAGTAGGGCAGATGAAAGGATACAGAAGATGGGGAATTCTGCAACTATCTTCCAACATAAAATAATAGGAAATTAAGGGGAAAAAGAGTAAGGCATAAAGAAGTGCTGCTCCTTTGAGCTTTTTTCTGTAACAAACCATGGAAAGCAGTGGTGCTGGGCATTTAATATTTACAAGGATCAAGGGGGCTGTTAAGCAAAAAAACACATGTCCTCAAGGAATGTCCTAGGAATTATCATCGAAAAAACCCTCAAAACAAGGCAGGCACGTAAGTGGTCAATTTCAGGTGGTGGTTTAACTCACACCCTTTAAAAAAATGACATGAAAAGATGTCAGATCACTAAATATTAGAAAAATGAAAATCAAAATTATAATCAGGTATTTCTTCACATGGTTCACAATCATCATTGTCCAAAAGTCGACAAACAATAAATGCTAGAGAAAGTGTGGGGAAAAGAGAACTGTCCTACACTTTTCTTGAAAAGGTAAATTAGTAAAAGCAACTGTGGAGAATGGTGTGCAGGTTTTATAAGAAGTGATAATGAGAATGCAACTACAATACTCCCTGATGCATACAAAAAGTAAACTCCAAATAGATTAAAGATCTAAAGAAAAGGATGGATACAGTGAAACTCTCGAGGAAAAGAGCAGAACACATTTTGACAAAAAATGCAGCAAGTCCTTTTTTGACCCACCTCTTACAACCATGAAAATTAAAACCAAAATAAATAAATGGGACCTAATTCTTCAAAGTATTGGCACAACAGAGGAAATAAGAAACACAACAAACAGGCAAACCTCATGATAGAAATAATATTTGCAAACAAAGACATTTACAAGGAATTTACCTATAGGACGTAAAACCAGTTTATGCACCTCAGCATCAATGAAAAAACCCAATGAAATAGGGGCACAAGATTTAAGCGGACATTTTTCCAAAGAAGACATAGAGGTGGCCGTGAAGCACATGAAAAGATGCTCAGCATCCATAAGTGTTATAGAACTGTGGCTCAGATGTACAATGTGGTAGTGCCTCACAAGGGTCAGAATGGTCAGCATCAAAAAATCTACAACAATAAATGCTGGAGAGGGTACGGAAGACAAAGAACCCTCCTCTCTGTTGGTGGGAATGAAAGTCAGCAAATCTACAAAGGAGAAAAGAAAGGTTCATTAAAAACTAAGGAAGGAAGTACCACAGGACCTGGCACTCCCATTCTTCAGCATCGTTTCAGAGAAAACCGTTATTTTAAAAGATAGCTGCATGCTATGTTCATGGCAGCACCATGTACAACAGCCAAGACATGGCAGCAACTTCAGTGGGTAAGGACAGACGAATGGATAGACAAGATGGGGCACACGCACACACACAGGGCCGTGTTATTCACGTACTAAGGGGGACATCATGCCATGTCCAGCAACAAGGAAGGAAGTGGAGACAATCAGAGTGACGGGAGGCAAAGACAAGTATCGTGTGATGTCACTTAGTGCTGAATTCTAACAATGGACACAAATGAACTTCTTTACCAAACAGAAACGCCTCACAACATAGCAAAGCACCTTATAGTTACCAAAAGGGAAAGGTGTTGGGCAGAGAGAAATGAGCTGCTGGGGATAAATGGACACACACTTACTCTTCATAAATAATCAATAAGGACCCCTACTCAACACTGCATAATAAACCATATGGGAAGAGAACCTGAAAAAGGACATGTACCCGTCTATGCATAAGTGAACCATGTTGCTGTCCACCAAAAACAAAAACAAATAAACAGACCCCACAACATTCCAATATAAGATACGAATTACAAAAAGCGAATGCCAACTCTATTCCCCTCAGGCCTTGGTGACCTGGGCTACTTTTGAAGAAGGAATTCATAGGGCCTGATCTCCATTTCAGGGCTGTTCATGCTGATCATGCTCGGGCACCTCTCTAATGGACTCTGAACTCTGTGCTTAGTGCCTGTGGAAATTACAATGGAGGGATAAGACCCCCCTCTGGACAGGGGAATCTCGAAGATTATATCCAGGATACTCAACACCTAAGAGAAAACATGCACTAATCACCCCTGGCTCTGGACAGGTCATAAGCTTTCTGATAGTAACCTTGGGCTTATCGACTATTAACTATTTGGAATATAACCTCGGGCTTATTGATTATTGACTGTTCGAACACATGATACTTGCATGATGGCATTATTGTGATTGTATTTACCTTTCCTTTGTTTGTGTAAGTTTTGGATGATTTGAGGTGGTGGGTTTGGACACGTACACATGGGTATAAAAGATCCTCACAAATGCTGGTCGGGGTCCTCGGCTAAGAGGAGACTCTGCCTTGGGCCTGCCGGTGTATAAACTGCACTTCACTATCTGCATTGTCCTGAGTGAGTTTGCTTCCCGGAGCGTGTGTCTAAAACACTGCCACATCCCTGAAGCCTGGGCAGGCTTGGTTCCCAAGAATGGACGGTCACGGGGCTGATGGAGCTGGGGAGGGTGTGCCAGCCAATGAGCCCTTTTGAGCCTGGCCCTGGTGAGCCTCTTCCCCTCTGCACGGGCCCACAGCCTCCAGATGCAGTGAAACTACGCCTACTGCACCCAAAGGATGTGGAACCCCTGGGCTGGAAGAGCTTTGAAAAGCCCCGTGGGCTCCACGTCTCCTGGTGTTGGGGTTCCCACCTCCAGCCTCCTTGCTTATGGTCGCCCCATCTATGGATGAAAGCACCCTCCCCAGAGTGGTGTTGCAGCAACTGGGGTGTGTCCAGGGGACAGGGGTAAGGAAGGAAGAAGGAATGGGACACAAGCCTTGAGTATTCTGGCATTTTCCACTCTAACTGACAATCTAGGAACAGGACTTCCCCAAAGCTCTGGTTCCCCCAGTAAACGGTGTTGGGCATAAAGACATGCTGCCACCTTGTGGCCATTTCTCATAACAACAACTTTGAAATGTCGTAGGCAAGGTCATAGGAAAACGTCCAAAATAAGGCGGGCATTCAAAAAGCCAGTTTCAGTAAGTTTAACTGACACTGTTTAAAACACACACACACACACACACACACACATTAAAAGATGTCAACATTACCAATTGTGAGAGAAATGCAAATCAAAGCTTCAATGAGGTATCACCTCACACAGGTGAGAATGGCCATAGGCAGAAACTCTGCACATAATAAATGCTGGAGGAGTTGTAGAGCCATCGGAACCCTACCACACTGATTAAGGGAATGGAAGTTGGGGGCAGCCACTGTGGAAGACACTGGGCAGATTCCTTTGCAATGAAAATGAGAATGCAATTAGATGACTCCCTAACATCGTACAAAAAAATAAACTGCAAATAGATTAAAGGTCGAAATAAAAGGGCAGATACTATGAAACTCTTAAGGAAAAAAGCAGAATACACTGTGACATAAAATGCAGCAAGTTCTTTTTTCATCTGCCTCTTTGAATCAGGACAAATAACAAAAATAAATAAATGGGCCCTAATAAACGTTAAAGCATTTGCACAGCAAATTATACCACCAGCGATAGAAAAAGACAATCCTCAGAATGGAAAAAATTCTAGCAAACAAAGATCATCCAGCAATCCCATGCCTAGATGTAGATCTGCAGAAAAACAGAAGTTTTAAAAATAACTGCAACCTAACGATCATGGCAGCACTGGGTACGTTAACCAAGATAGAGAAGCAACTTAAGTGTGGAAGGACAAATGGATGGATATAGAAGATGGGGTGCATATATACAGTGTAATATTACTCAGAAATAAACAGGATGAAATAATGCCATTTCAGGGAAGAAAACTTGAGGTGATCATACTAAGTGAATTAAGTGAAACAGGAAAGACAGTTATCATAGGATATCATTTTGGTGGAGTCAAAATGAATAAAAATGAACTTTTTACAAAAGAGAAACAGCCTCACAGACTTAGGGAAGAGTCTCACAGGTACCAAAGGAGAAAGTTGAGAGGAGGCAGGGAGCAATTAGCTGGTTCAGATTAATAGACACACCGTGAAACAGGTGCTGAAGGTCTTGACTCCTGACTCAAGAAATGTCCTGAGGTAAGTCACTGGAGAGGATTCCACACAGAGCCGCCTTTCAAGAAGCCAGTTTCAAGAGGTGAACCGTACTCACAAAGTCAAATCATCGCCAATCAAAACTGCAGTGAGGTATCACCGCACACTGGTCACGATGGCCATCGCCGAAAAGACCTACAAAGAATAAATATTGAGAGGATGTACAGAAAAGGGACTCCTCCTACAGTCTTGGTGGGAGTGTAAATGGTGAAACCACTTGGAGAACAGCATGGAGGTTCCCTGAAACACTAAACAGAGAGCTATCATATGACCCTGCAATCCCACTCCCAGGCTTAGGCCTGCAGAAATTCATCATTTGAAATGACATGTGCCCCTCGATTTTCAGAGTAGTACTATTTACAATAGCCAAGACATAGAATCCACCAAAATGAAGACAAATGAAGACTACGTGACAACCATACAATTGAATACTACTCAGCCATAAAACAGAAAAAAATGATGACATTAGCGGCAGCATGGATGGTCTGAAGAATTTTCATACTAAGTGAGGTCAGAGACAAAAAGACAAATAGCATATCATATACAAGTGGAATCTGTAAATTCATATAGATGAACTAATATACAAAACAGAAACAGACTCACAGACTGAGAACACCAAATCATGATCATCAAAAGAAAGCTAAAAGGTAGGGATAAATTGAGGGTTTCAGATTAATATATCCACACTAATATTTATCAAATTGAAAATCAAATAGGACTTACTGAATACAATCAGGGGCTCTACTGAAAAAAACTGTAATAACCTATATGACAAAAAAATGGAAAAAGAGTAGATATACCTCTACTGTCCTGCTGATCCTGCTCACAGTGCCAACAGTTTCTCTGAATCTCTGTTCACTGAACCCATGGTAGGCAAGGCACGAGAGGGGAGCTGCAGGAAGACACGGGGAGCTGTGGAATCTGCAGACACATTTGTTCTCTCCTGGCTGATGCAGCAGCCATAACATAACCTAGTATAACCGCAAGGGCTTCCAGATGGAGTTAGACATGTTACAGAACAAAAGTAGCCCATGGCCAAGCGAGTGTCGTGTAATGCACATGCCCAGTGTTGTAAGTGATCTCAGCTGTTACATAATCGTTATTTACAAAACGTGGAGTCCAGAGCAAAAGGCTGTGGGGTGAGAGAGCCTGAGCACACCATCTTGGCTAATTTGCTCTTTCCCTTTCCCTAGAAAGAAAAAGTCGCTCCATTGTGTCTGACTCTTTGTACCCCATGGACTGTAACCCACCAGGATCCTCTGTTCATGGAATTTTCCAGGCAAGAATACTGGAATGGGTTGCCATTTTCTTCTCCATATATATATGTAAAATTGAATCAAGTTCCTGTACATATAAAATCAACAAAACAATGGAAATCAACTCTACTCCAATATAAAATAAAAATCAAATCACAAATTAACCTACCTGACCTTGGTGGAGGGCAAACCAGACAGTGGTGTCTCTTTGAATTAGATATGGGATATGCTATGGGTGGACTCTGGGAGTTGGTGTCAGACAGGGAGGCCTGGCGTGCTGCGATTCATGGGGTCACAGAGAGTCGGACACGACTGAGCGGCTGAACTGAACTGATGAAATTAATATGACACCACCAAAGGTTTTCACTCAGAGCATAGAGCAGCAACCCACTCAAAGGTGCCAGACCCCATATGAATGCGACAAGGTGAAGAAAAAGGACCACAGGTTAATCAGGGCAACACCCTCAATTCAGACACTGGGAATCTCCGAGGGGACAAGACACACTGCAGGCAAAGAGCAGCTATGTAACCCATGTGGATGGAGTGAGACCCACACAGTCCCCAGACCCTGCACCTGGGGTCCCACGACCCTTGCTTAGGACCCCAAGTCTCTGCTGGTTGGGCCCCTAAGGTAGAAATGAGTGGGTTCCTGTAACCCTGTGGGATGGTAAAAAGAAGTGTAGGGTCGGTCTCCTCTCCCCAACTTGTGCCAGAGAAGTCCTTGTCTCCTTCCTTTGGTTCTCTGTGATATTAACTGTTTTTATGGCTGTCTTGATAATGCTGAACACACTACCTTGGTTCTGGCAGGCTCGGTCCTTTCTTGTTCCACTGAGGTGTTGACAAAACATGCCAAGTGCAGGGCTGGGAGAGGAGAGGCGGGTCTGCTCTCTGCTGAGGAGGGACGGTCGACCGGAAGGAGCTCACAGCAGCAACCTCACCTGCTGCCCATTGGCCTTTTGCCTGGTCCGTGTGCCCTGCAATCAACTCACCAGGTGAACCTGCCTCTCTTCCCGCCATGCTCGTGCTGGAAAATGGAATACTTACCAGGTGGACACCTGAGGAATCTCCAGGAGCCCCAGGGAGGGTGAACCTCTCGGGGGTAAAGAGGCAGACAGGCACAGTCCTGTATAAAGTGAACCCCATGAAATATTAATTCCTGAACACCAGTGAAGCTCTCATTATTCGTCCCTTTTTCTTAGCTTTGTTTGTGGTTTCCCCACACACATGGTCCTGATCCTGACCCACGCAGATGGGGTGAGACTCACGCAGTCCCCAGAGCCCCCATCTGGGGTCACACGTCCCCTCGGTCAGGACACCATGGCTGTGGTCAGCCGGCCCCCAATGTGTGAACAAGCCAGGACACTGGGACCTCTGGAAATGCTAGAATGAAATGTAGAATCGATCTCCTCTCCCCACAAGTGTCCCTGAGGAGTCAGGCCCCTCCTGTTTTCACTCTGGTTCTGTGTGATTTTTTGCTGCTTTGAAAACTCATGCTAGAGGTGAACACACTACCTTGGCTCTGTCTGTCTTGTCCCGCTGAGGTGCTGAGAAAATAGAAAGACGAGGGGCAGCTCTGTTCACTTTGGAGGAGAGAGTCGACTGGGAGGAGACCACAGCAGCAACCTCACCTGCTGCCCATTGACCTTTTGCCCGATCCCTGTGCCCTGGAACCAATTCACCAGGTGAACCTGCCTCCCTACTCAATGTGAATGTGCTGGAAAGTTGCAATAATTACCAGGTAGCCCACCTGAGGGGTCTCCAGGAGCCCCAGGGAAGGTGAACCTGGGAGGGGAAAGATGACGAGTCCTACCATAGCACTGACCCCTGGGAGGGCCACGGAACCCCACTCAGAGAAGGGCACGGTTACCCAGAGAAGGCCTCCTCAGCCCCAGACCCCAGACATCTGAGCACTGACATTCAGACGCAGGCATGGAGTTTTCCAGGACAGAGGCCAGGCCAGGTCTCTACCCAGGTCTCCATGTCCCAGTGCAGAGTACACGGTCAGGTCTGAACGTTCTCACTGCAGAAAGCACACGGTCTTGTCTAAATGTCATCGGTGTAGACAGGACTTAGAGAGGTCTAAATCTATCATATAGACAGAACTCAGTCAGGTTCAGACAAGTTAGGGCTGGTCTCCCGGGAGGCACAGGTCACACACATTCAGGGTGTCTCACCGTTGGATGGGGCTCACCCTCGTGTGGGAACTCGGATGTACATTTCTTGAAGAAGAGATCATCACTGAGCTCCGCACTTCATCCACATCAGGAAATTGCAAGGATCTGTGTCATTATACACTTCAACAAGCAAACAACAAAGTTACCGATTTCTGTGGCCACATGATGGTCAGGATCCAGGGGAGAGCCAGGAACTTCTCAGAGTGCAGCCCAGTGTCCTGTGAAGACAGACAAGAAGTGGCCTGATTCCAGCATCCCAGGCTTCCAGCAGGAGCCGACCACATTGGAAGCCTTCTGGAGAAGGATATTTTTTTATCAGAATAAAAATATATTGTTGAAATTAAAAGCATACTAGTCATTATTTGCAAACCTAAAACATCCTTAAAAGCTTGGCACTTGGATCTTTGTGATTTCCATTGTTTCCTTTGATTTTCTAGGTAGGGGGAAGGATCACTTCAAACTACTTTCTTCTAATTCTGTTATTTGTTATTACATGAATAAAAAGTCACGCTTAAAAAGAAATGAAAGAAAATTCCTGCAAACGGTGACTCAATGAGCACATGAGCTGCAGGTACTTTTTCTTCTAACAGTTTTTCTCCATAAAGAAAACAGAAAACATAGGCCCCCTTGATTTTTTGCTTCTCTATTCAAACTGAGCTACATTGAAATTGATATTCATATCAACAAGTAACAGTTTTTGAGGTTTGAAATGTCACACCAGGGAAAGAGGACCTGGAGAAAAGGGAATGCTCCTAGGCTGCTGGAAGGAAAGCACATCTGAAAAATAAAGCTAACATTTAATTTGGATTTAATTATGACAATATGTCCTTACATGGAGAATGAACCAGAGTCTAAATATAGCAGACTCCATGTAAAAAAAAAAAAAAAAGCAAATTTGATATCTCAGCTGTAAGAGTAAAGGTTTCCTATCAGATCTGCAACCGGAATGCACAAATTCTTTTAGAATACAGCATGTATCTTTTTGAATTATAGCCTTGTCTGGATATATGGGTAGAAGTGGGATTGCTGGATCATAGGGCAACTCTGTTTTAGTTTTTTTGAGGAATTGCCATACTCTTCGTTACAGTGACTGCACCAATTTACAGCCCCAGCAACGGTGTAGGAGGGTCCCCTTTTCTTCACACCCTCTGCAACACTTCTTATCTGGAGAGTTTTAAATGATGGCCATTCTGACCAGTTTGAGATGGTACCTCATTGAAGTTTTTATTTGCATTTTTATAATTAACAATGAGGAGCATTCAGGATAAATCTGTAATTTTCAGATGTGTAAAATAAATTAGGTTTGACATCGTTCAACTTAACAGTTTTTCCACAGATAATGATTTATTACATATTTAGTTATTACCTTTCTTCTTAGTCTAACTATAGGGACACGCATTATCATTTTACTCAAGGCGATGAGCTCGGTTACGCATCTTCAAGCAGTTATAAAGACGTGCATTTGTGTAATGATGTTTTAAATTGATTTAAACCTCAAATATTTGTCTCAATGATACGTGGACTCCTTTTTTCTATTGAAAACTGGTGCATTTTAATGAAGAATAGTTGTTTCATGTTGTTGTGTTAGTTCCAGGTGCATACCCAAGGGACTCAGTTAGATAAGTTACATGTATATTGTATATAATATACATTATATCTATTATATGTAAACATACATAATACATATATATGAAACACTCCTACATACATGCTCTCAGATTATTAGGCTATTACAAATATTGAATATAGTTCCTTGTGCTATATAGGAGGGCCTTCTTTATCTATTTTATATATAGTAGTGTGTACCTGTTAATACAAAATTCCTAATTAATCCCCATCACTTTCCCCTTTGGTAACCTTATGTTTGTTTTCTCTGAGACTGTTTCTGTTTTGTTAAGAAGTTCATGTGCATCACAGTTTAGAGTCCACTCATAAGTGATATCATATGGTATTTGTCTTTCTGTGCTGTATCTTCACTTAATGTGCTAATCTCTCCATCCATCCATGTTGCTGAAATAGCATTATTTCATTTTTTATGACTGAGTAATATTCCATTATACATTCTATGATATGTGGACTCGATTCAGGCCATACAGATGTTACAGACAGACCCATTACTATGAACATACTGTCATGGTGAGGGCTAAACCACGATTCTCCAGAAGAAATTTACCTGATGGTCTGGGCCTCCTGGAAGAATTCACCTGACATGGAGCGCTCCCTGGTCACCTTAGCAGAACATCACACTGCCCCCTCCACCCACCCAGATGAACTGCTCCAAACGGGCCACTTCCCAGCTCCTTCAACATGGTAACCTCTTTACTTTGCAGATCCTAAATTCTTAATAATGCAAGACAGGCGCACTTTAGGGGAGAATAGAAGGCTTTGGGGCCAACAGCTTCACAAGTGACTTTTTCTCCATGAGAATTTAACATTGACAAGATGAAGTACAGCACAACTCTTTTTAAGTTGCTCATTCGAAAAGAAAACCCTTGTTTTGAAGGGCAGAGGAAGGCTTTTCATAAAGCTTTTAATGAAAACTAAAAGAAAAAAAGAAAACCCTTGGTAATGCGGTCTTAGGACCTGTTGGACCACATGATATTGCTGCCAGAACAATGGTGTTCCTGAAATAGCTACAATTAGCGAGAAAAAGGGGCTTCCCTTGTGGTTCAGCTGGTAAAGAGTCTGCCTGCAATGCGAGAGACCTGGGTTCGCTCCCTGGGTTGGGAAGATCCTCTGATGAAGGGAAAGACTACCCACTCCAGTATTCTGGCCTGGAGAATTCCATGGACTGCATAGTCCATGGGGTTGCAAAGAGTTGGACAAGACTGAGCAACTTTCACTTTTAGTGACAAGAAAGGTTAAACTTTGCCACCATAGTCATCTTGGAAAATCTTGGTGACAAAATGTGCTTAGCGTGCTTAGCTGGGTAAGGGTTAGTGTTAGGTAGATTAATTGGCTTGTCTTGACTAATAAGTTCTTGGAAAGCAAAAAGTGTAAGAGTTAAGCTACTTTATGTGAGTCTCAAAATTCTCATCTAAATCCATTATTTGACAGGATCTTCTATTTTTATAAATTTCCAGTTTTTATTTCACTTTTTTTTATTCCTTATTGTTTTTGTAGATAGCCATCAACAATTTTGAAGTTGAAGTATAGTTTATTTACAATACTATTTTAGGATATACAAAATAGTGATTCAATATTTTTATAGATTATACCCCATTTAAAAGTATTACAAATAAAGGCTATATTTTTTTGTGCTGTATAATATGTCCTTATGGCTTATTGATCTTATACACGGTCATTTCTATCTCTTAACCCCCTACCCTATCTTGCCCCTCCCACCATCCTATCCCCACTGGTAAATACTAGTTCTCTATATCTGTGAGTCTGTTTCCATATCATAGATAAGTTCATTGGTGTCATTCTTTAGATTTCACATATAAGTGATATTATATGGTATTGCTCTTTGTCTTTCTGACATCATTTACTATGATAATCTCTAGGATTATACTGCTGAAAATGCCATTATGTTAATTGCCTTTATAGCTAATTAGGTATGTATTTCATATATGAAAACCTAGGTGTGTGTTTTAAATATGAAATTCTAGGTATATATTTCATATATAAGAACACAGGGATATATTTCATACGTGAAAACCTAGGTATATATTTCACATATGAAAACACAGGTATATATTTCATATATGAAAATATACATATATGTTTGCAGAGTACACTCATTTGTAATTGTTCTGGAACCAAAAGAATGAAAATTTTACTATAACTCATAATGAAATGAAAATTTAACTATAACTCATAATTCGTACAAGTTGGGCTCGGTAAAATATGAGTTTTGCCAGGACTTCCAGGGCAACAGTTCTCAAACTTCAGCGCGCTTCAGTGCCTCAGATTCACCTGGAGGGCTTACTAACTAAAATTGTCAGTTGGCAGTTCCAGAACTTCTGATTTAGAAGATTTGCAAATACCAATCCAGGGACCCTAATAAAAATCATTGTTGTGCCTTATGAGTAATCATTTTAGAGACTTAAGATGACCCTTCTAACTCAAGTACACTCTTATATCTTAATACGCACAGAAGACTCAGTCTGAAACCAGAGGACCGCTGTTGCTGCTCAGTCGCTCAGTCGGTCCGACCCTGCGCGACCCCACAGCCGGCAGCCCGCAGGCTCCCCGTCCCGGGACTCTCCGGGCAGGAACACTGGAGTGGGCTGCCGTTGCCTTCTCCAAGAAGATTGCTAAATGATTTCTATTTACATAGAAATTTACATTTAATTTTAATTTTAGAAATTTTAAATTTCTATTTACATAGATTTCAGTTCATACATGTGAACTGAAATCACTATGTAGGCATCAAAACTAATGAAAATAAAATGTTTTGTCAGAGAACTTTGACAGAAGCATTTTAAGTGAAAAAAAAAATTATATTTAGATTAGTTGCCTTGACTTCACTGATAAATTCTTTGTAAAGCATCACTTAAAAGAGTGAAACTACTTAATGTGATTTTTTGTTTTTTTCTTAGTGTAATTTTTAAAAATCTCATTAAAATCAGTGTGTTGATGGAATCTTCTATTTTAAAAAATTTCCCATTTTCATTTTGCTCTTTTGCTGGGGTAGTATTCAATATATATTTCATATATGAAGATAGATGTATATATTTCATATATGGCAATATAGGTACATGTGTATTATGTGAAAATATTAGTATATATCCCTTATATGACACTATAGGTATATATCTCATATATAAAAATAAAGGCATATATGTCACACATAGAATAAGGCATATATTTTTACATCATAACATTAAAAACTTTCAAAGAATGAAAGCCTTTAATTGTGTGGATCACAACAAACTGCGGAAAATTCTTAGAAAGGAATACCAGACCACCTTACTTGCCTCCAGAAAAGCTTGTATGTAGGTCAAGAAACAACAGAACGGACAGGCACAACGGACTAGTTCAAAATTGGAAAAGGAGTACATCAAGACTCTATATTGTGATTCCACTTATTTAACTTACATGTTGAGATCATCAAGAGAAATGCCAGTGAATGAAATAAAAGCTGGAATCAAGATGCTGGGAGAAATATCTACAACCTCGGATATGCAGATGACACCACCCTAATGGCAGAAAGCAAATAGTCTATGCGGCAAGGTAGTATTGGCAAAATGTTACAGAAAAGGGAAGGAAAGCAGCACCTACTGTATCATGTCCAACCTCCCTGACGTGGGATGCCATCCCACCCCTTGGAGGCTGGGCAGGCTTGGGTCCCACTACTGAACTCTGGTGGGGTCAACACAAACTGGCAGGGTACCCTTCACTGAACACTCCTGAAAGGTCTACTGTGTGCTCTGTCTGGCTGGGACAAGAGTCCCGCCTGGCATCAGGCCCTGAGGAATTTCAAGGCAAAATTCAGCTAGCCTCAACCTCCCCTGGTGCTGGGGATCTGAGCCCAAGCCTCCTTGCTGAGAGTGCAGCCTCCTAGCACCTAAGCACCCTCAGCAGTGTACTGTGGACCCTGAAGGGATTAGTCTGGACCCCGTGTTTGTGTGATGCTTTAGGGGAGAAAGTAGTGAGACTCAAGCCCCTTCCTGTTTGCTCAGGCACATTCCACTCTATTTCACAGCCCAGGAAGCAAACTTGCCCTAAGGCTCTGGTTGCCCTCAGGCACTAAACTGAGCCTGAGAAGTGCTGCCGCCTTGTGGACATTTCCTGGAACTACAATTTGATCATACTTGCTCACAGGCACCTCAGTTCACAAAGCCTGGGGTTCTATGAATGACAGCCGCCGGCAGGAAACGTTTCGCTGCCGGCGCCGGAGAAATAAATTCCAAACACAGCCGACTTTCAGGAAGCCAATTCCCAAAGCTAAATTGTCCTCACACTGTTTAAGGGACAAAAAAGAAAATACAAACCCAAACCTCCCCCACCAAACAAGTTGCTCAGCATTCCTAATTGCTGGAGAAATGCCGATTGAAAAGATGATGGGAAATCAAATCCCACCACTCAAAATGGCCAACGTCACAAATTTGCAACAATAAATATGTGATGGAGTCTGGAGGACAAAGAATTGCCTTGAGCTCTAGGTGGGAATATCCATTGGCAGCAGCCAGTATCATGGCCAGTCTCCGAATGCCTGAAAAAACTCCATCAAGTTCTGCTAAGCCAAGGATCAGACATTCCCCCACTTTAGCCTGTATCCTGAGAAAGCCATCGATCAAAAGGTACAAGCACTCCAACAAACCTCCAGCACGACTTTCAGTAGCCGAGACACACAGCCACCAAAATCTTCAACCAGAAGTTAAAACTTAAACAAGAAGTATATATATATATATATACAGAAGACTATTTTTCACTCATTAAATATCACCACTGAAATTAGGGAACTAGGACGGTGGGAGACACAGGGATGGGCCCTGAAGGATCATACACTAAGGGGAGTCATTCAGGCAGAGGAAGACTATGGTATACAAGGTACAGTCCAGGCAAAATAAAAATAGACATGCATGTCAACAAATTTACAACCCAAAAAGAGACTGCCCAGGAAACCAACTTTTCTTAAGGCTCTGGTTGCCCCAGGAACCAAATATGGATATGCGAAAGTGCTGCCGCCTAATGGACTTTTTCTGTAATTACAGCTTGATCACCCGCTGTCCTCAGGAAATGTGATGATGTGGATACTGGAGAAATAAATTCCAAACACAGTTGACTTTCAGGAAGCCAATTGCCAAACAAACCCAAACCTCCACAACAGGACAAGAGGCTCAGCGTCCATAATTACTGCAGGAATGCCAATCAAAATGACCAACGGGAAATCAAATTCCACCAGTCACAATGGCCATCCTCACAAGTCTACAAACAATAAATGTGGGAAGGAGCATGGAAGTTAAAGAAGCCCGGAAGTTAAAGAAGCCCCTTAAGTTGTCGGTAGGAATATACATTGGCTACAGCCAGTATGTGAACGGTTTCCAAATGCCTCAAAAAAAAAAAAAAACTATCAAGACAGGCTAAACCTGGGATCTCACATTCCCACACTTGGGCCTGTATGCTGAGCAAACCATCAATCAAAACGTACATGAACCCCAACAAATACTGCAGGACTATTTCCAATAGCCAAGACATACAACCAGCAAAATCTCCACCGAGATTAAAGCTTAAGCAAGGTGTTGTACATATATATGTAGGCCATTTGTACATACATATGGTAGACTATTTCTCACTCCTAAAAAAACCACCACTGAAATTAGGGAATTATGACACTGGGAGCCACAGGGATGGACCTTGAAGGATCATGCCCTAAGGGAAGTCAGTCAGAGAGAGGAAGACTATGATATGTGATATATTTGCCAGGAAAAATAAAAATAGACATACAAGACAACACATTTACAAGCCAAAGAGGGACTGTGAGCATTCCAAGTCAAACAAAGGGTTCCAGAAATAAAAAATTTGAAGGGCCTGGAATGAATTAGGAGGTAGAAACCTACATAGACAAGAAATCTGTATTTGTAATAGATAACCCACAAGGATTATCCTCTTCCTTTCTTCCACATATACACAGAAATAGGTATCTCTAACCTATACAAAGAAATCGTTATCTCTAAGAGATAATTCGAAAAAATAATCTACTACCTTCCTTCTCGGTATCACAGAGGTGTATCTGAGATAGATATTCCACAAGGCCCTTTGCTCAGCACTTTGTTCGAACTTCTATGGCAAGGGTCCAAAAAAGCACAATAGAGCTACCTCACAGATATATAATACTGAATCAGGCAGCTGTACACTGACAGTCACAACACTGAAAATCAACCATTCTGCAAAGAAGCATCGGCAAGAGGTGAAAGAAAAGGAAAGAAAAGGAGTACCTGCTCTCTTATCTACCTCCCTGACTTGGGATGCAATCCCATCCTTAAAGATTGAGCAGGCTGGTGTCCCACTGCTGAACTGGGGAGGGGTTGACACAGCCTGGCACAGTGCCCTTCACTGAACACTTTTTAAAGAACTACTATCTGCTACGGTCTGGAGAAGGAAATGGCAACCCACTCCAGTATTCTCGCCTGGAGAATTCCAAGGACAGAAGCCTGGCAGGCTATAGTCCATGAGGTTGCAAAGAGTTGAACACGACTGAAGTGACCTAGGACATCTGCTACGTTCTGGGAGGGGGGTGATGGTGATCAGAGCCCCACATGGCATGAAAGCCTTCAGGAATTTGAAGGCAAAATTCAGCTAGCCTCCACCTCTCCTGGCAATGGGGTTCCCAGCACAAGCCTCTTTCCTGAGACGGCAGCCGCCTAAGCACCTAAGTGCTGTTAGCAGTGTGCTCAGGACCCGGAAGGCATTAGCCTGGACAGGATGCTTGTGTGAGGTTTTAGAGGGGAAAGTAGTGTCTCAAGCCCTTTCCTGGTTGCTCAGGCATATTCTACTCTATTTTCCACCCTAGGAAGCCAACTGGCCCTAAGGATCTGGCTGCCCCAGGAACCAATGTTGGGCAGGTGAAAGTGCTGCCGCCTTGTGGAAATTTCCTGTAACTACAATTTGATCACCAGTGCACACAGACACCTGGATTGACAAGGGCTGTGGGTCAGTTAATTGTCGGCTGCCCTCAGGAAATGCCGTGGGGCAGGTATTGCAGAAATATATTCAAAACCAGCCAACTCTCAGGAAGCCAGCTGCAAAAGGTAAATTGTCCTCACATCCTTTAAAGAAAAAAAAAAAAACTAAAAAACAAAGTCAAATGTCCGCCACAAGACAAGACTCTCAGCATCCCTAATAGCTGCAGGAATGCCAATCAAAATGACAATGGGAAATCAAATTGCACCAATTACAATGGCTGTTGTCAAAATTCGACAAACTGTAAATACGGGAGACAGAATAGAAGGAAAGGAATCCCCTAAGCTGTTGGCGGAAAGATACATTGCCTGCAGTCAGTATATGGACAGACTCGGAAAAAAAGCTTTCAAGGAGGGCTAAGGAGGAAAAAGTGATGCTATCAAGAAGGGTGTGTGTATGATGCTTTAAGAGGAAAAAGCAGTGAGACACAAGCCCTTCAGTGGCTGCTCAGGCACATTCCATTCTGTTTCACAGCCAGGAAGTGGCCTGTCCCAGAGGTTCTGCTTGTTCAAGAACCAGAGGTGAGCATCAAAAAGTGCTGCCGCCTTGTGGAAATTTCCTGTAACTACAACTGACCGCCGTGCTGACCGGCACCTCTAATCCACCGGGTGGGCGACTGCTCATGACAGCTGCCCTCAGGAAATGTCCTGTGGTAGATATTGCAAGATAAATTCCAAACACAAATGACTTTCAGGAAGCCAACTTCCACAGGTTTATTTTCCTCACACCGTTAAAGGGTAACAAACTCCATACCTCCACCTAGGACAGGATGCTCAGCATCCCTAATCATTACAGGAGGAATGCAAATCGAAATGCCAATGAGAAATCAAATCCCACCGGTCAGAATGGCCATACTCAAGTCTGCAAACAATAAATGCAGAGTGAGTTTGGAGTAAGAGGAAGCCTGCTACACTGTTGGTGGGAACGTACATTAGCAAGAACCACAATAAACGACAATGTCTGCTGAATAAAAGCTATCAAGACACTAAGCCTAGGATCTGACATTATCATAGCTGGGCTTATATTATCCTATATGAAATGTAGAAAATTTTACTTTCATATATGAAACATTCAACTGCATTTTCAACTATGATATATAGAAATTTCTATTTTCATATATGAAATTTGCACCTAAATTTTCATTTATGAAATACAGAAAATTCGCTTTCACATATGAAATATGCACCTATATTTACATCTGTGAAATATAGAAAATTCTTTCATATATGAAATGTGTACATATATTTTCATCTGTGAAATACAGAAAATTCTCTTTTCATATATGAAATACACACATATATTTTTCTCTGAAATGTGAAATGTTTTCATTTATGAAATATGCATCTATATTTTCATCTATCAAATATAGGAAATTCTATTTCTATGTATGACATGTACCAATATTTTCATGAGAAATATGGAAAATTCTATGTTCATATATGAAATATGCACCCATGTTTTCATATATGTAATATAGAAAATTCTGTATTCATCCATAAAATATACATCCATGTTTTCATATATGAAATATTTAAAATTCCATTTTCATCCATGAAATATACACTCATATTATCATATATGACATATAGAAAGTTCTATTTTCATCTTTGAAATATGCACCCATGATTTATATATGAAATACAAAAAATTCTATTTTCATATATGAAATATGCACCCATGGTTTATATATGATATACAGAAAATTCTATTTTCATACCTGAAATATACACCCATGTTTTCATATATAAAATTTTGAAAATTTCATTTTGGTCCATGAAATATGCACCCATGATTTCATATATAAATTATAGAAAACTATATTTTCATTCATAAAATATGCACCCATTTCTTCATATATGAAATATTGAAATTCTATTTTTCATCCATGAAATATGTACCCATCTTTTTATACATGAAAATTCATACATACTTTCATATAATAAAGAAAATTATATTTTTAGACATGAAATATGCATACATTTTCATACATGAACTATAGAAAACTATCTTCATTCATTAATTTGCACTCACGTGTTCATATAGGATACATTGTTGTTCAGTCGCTCAGTCATGTCTGACTCTGCAATCCAATGGACTGCAGCACGCTAGGCTTCCCTGTCCTTCACCATCTCCAGGAGCTTGCTCAAACTCATGTCTGTTGAATCCGTAATGCCATTCGTCCTCTATATGATATTAGATGCATCCAAAAATCTCGTCCTCAGATATGAAACACTCACCTGATTTGGGCTTCCATCCCATTCCTGGAGCCTCAGCAGGCTGTTTTCATGGCTGGACTGTGGTGGGACTGTAGCCTATCAGGCTCCTCTGTTCATGGGATTCTCCAGACAAGAATACTGGAGTGGGTAGCCATTTCCTTCTCCAGGGGATCTTCTGGACCCAGGGATTGAACCTGGGTCTCCCATACTGCAGGTAGACTCCTTACCGTCAGAGCCACCAGGGAAGCTCCTGCTCTTCATTAAGGCCCCTCTTAAATCTATACTTTCTGGTCTGATCTGGCAGGGACCACAGTCCCTAGGACATACAATCGATGGTGTCCTGACACTTTGGCCTCGATGACCTTGGAAAAGTCACCCAGCTTCCATATCTTCTGGTGCTGGGGTCCCCAGCTCAAGCCTCCTTCCTGAGAGTGCAGCCTCCTAGGCACCTCATCAGGGTGCTGTGGTCCAGGTTAAGATTAGTCTGCAGGAAAGAGGTGAAGCTTTAGGGGGAAGAAGTATTGAGACTAAGCCCTTGGGTGTTTGCTGAGGCACACTCCGCACTAATTCGCAGCCTAGGAAGCCAGTTCTTCCTTAGGCTCTGGTTGCCTGAAGAATGACATGGGTGTGGGAAAGTGCTGCCGCCTAGTGGACATTTTCTATAACTACAACTTGACCACATGCGCTTACCGGTACCTCCAATTCAACAGACCTCAGGGGCTGTTAATGACAGCTGCCTTCGGGAAAGGTCCTGGGGAGAATATTGCAGAAAAAAATATAAACACAACTGCTTTTTTTGTGTGTGTGTGTGTTTTTTTAATTTTAATTTTTTTATTAGTTTTGCCATACAATGACATGATATCACCATGGGTTTACATATGCTCCCCCTCCAGAACCCCCCTCCCTAACACAACTGCTTTTTAAAAAATCAACTAAACTGGTAAATTTTCCTCACAACCATGAAGGAGAAAAAAACAAAAACTTACTGTCACAGGACAGGATGCAGAGCACCCCTAATTACTACAGGAGGAACGCCAACAAAAACGACAATGAGAAATCAGATCACACCAGACTGGCCATCCTCACAGACTACAAACAACAAATACAAGCTAAGCTACCATTTGACATTCTAACACCTAGGCCTATATCCCAGGAAAACCATATTTCAAGAAGTTGTATGCACCCCAACACTCCCTTGAGCACTAGTTAAAACAGCCTGAATGCAGACCCAGCAAAATGTCCACCTTCAGATTAAGGCTTAAAAACAATGTAGTACATACAGAAAATGAACTATTACTCAGGCATGAAAAACTACTACTGAAATCATGAAATTATGCCACTGGTAGTCACAGAGATAGATCTTGGAGGATCAAATACTAAGTGAAGTCAGCCAGACAGAGGAAGACTAGCATGTGATGCCCCTTCTAGGTAAAAGAAAAAAGGAGATACAAAGGAATTCAATTACAGCATAAAGAGACTCAGAGAATTCAAACACAAAGAATTCCAAAAAATAAATAAATAAATAAAACCAAAGGGCCAGGGATGAATTAGGAAGTCAAGACTAACGTATACACAAAAATGTGTATGTTAGTAGATGATCCACAACGGATCCCTTTGTCCCTTGCACGGAAACCTGTATCTCTATCATATCCACAGAAATCTGTATATATAACAGATACTCTGCAAGGACACAGTGTTCAGCCCAGGGAACTTTGCTCCACTTTCTGCAATAACTTCTGCAGCAGATGAATCTGAAAAAGAATCCATATGCTTTACATACATGTCATAGCTCAATCAGGTGGCTGGATACTCACAACAGGCGCAACACTGCACAGTGACTATACTCCAGCATACCACAGGCATGAGATTAAAGAATAAAAATGAAAAGCCTTGCTTAGTTTATTCTTGCTGACTTTCCTGACCCTAGCTGCTATCCCATCACTGCAGCCTGAGCAGGCTTCAGTCCAAGGGCTGACTGGTGTGGGGTTGAAACCATCAGACAGGGTGCTCTTAATTGAGCCCCTCTTAAGCTTGTACCTCTGGTTTGCTCTGACAGGGACCATAGTCCCTAGTGCACCCAAAGGATGTTGTGACAACCGTATGGCCTCAAGGACCTTGGAAATGCCACCTAGTTTTCAGTTCTCCTGGGGCTGGGGTTCACAGCTTAAGCCTCCTTCTGGAGAGTGCAGCCTCCTAGCACCTCAGCAGGGTGCTGTGGCCCTTGTTGGGATAAGGAGAGTCTGAGGAAAGGGATGAAGCTTTAAGGGTAACAAGCAGTGAGAAACAGGCCCTTGGGTGTTTGCTCTGGCACATTCCATTCTAGTTCACAGCCTAGGAAGCCAACTCCTTAGGTTCTTCTGGTTGCCCCAAGAACCAGAGTTGGGAGCGAAAACTGTTGCCACCATGTGGACATTTTCTGTAACTACAACTTGGCCACCTGTGCTTACCTGCCAGGCTCCTCTAAACATGGGATTTCCCAGGCAAGAATATTGGAGTGGGTTGCATTCCCCTCTCCAGGGGATCTTCCTGACCCAGGGATCGAACGTGGGTCTCCTGCATTGCAAGAGGATTCTTTACCATCTGAGCCACCAGGGAAGCCCGACCTGTGCTTACTAGCATCTCCAATTCACAAGACCTTGGGGGCGTTAATGACAGTTGCCCTCAGGAAAAGTCCTAGGGAGAATACTGCAGAAATAAATTACATACACAACCCACTATCAAAGAGTTAACTGCAACAGGTATATTTTCTTTGCAACCATGAAAGAGGAAAAAAAAGAAAAAGAAAAAAGCCATATCTTTACAGGACAAGATGCTCAACATCCTGGATTATTACAGAAGGAATGCCAATCAAAACAACAACAAGAAATCAAATTACACCAGTTAGAATGACCATCCTCACAAGTCTACAAACAATAAATGGCAGACAGGGCCAGGAGGAGAGGGAACTACCCTACATGGTTGGTGGGAAGGGACAAATGGCCACTAGAAAAGACATTCTTCACATGCCAAAAAAAAAAAAAAAACCTTCCAAGGGGACTATGCCTAGGATCTGACATTCTCACACCTGGGCCTGCTATCCTGATAAAACCATCATTCAAAATGACACACACACCCCCATGTTCACTCGTTCACTGAAGCACTACTTACAAAAGCCGAGACAAACACCTGACCAAAATGTCCACTGAACGATCAAAGCTTAAAGGAGATGTGGTTCATATAGGCATGATGAACTTCGCTCAACCTTCTGCAGTAAATTCTATGGAAAAAGAATCCAAAGAAGAATAGACATTCTGTATGTATATGTCAATACCGAATCAAGTGTTGTACACCGACAGTAAGCACAAAACTACAAACTGACTATACTCCAGCGTAGGATTGGCATGAGGAAGAGAAAAGGAGAAAAAACAGTGCCAAGTTTATTCCGTGCAACCTCCCTCTCTCGGGCTGCTATCTCATCCCGGGAGCCTGAGCAGGCTGTGTCTCATATCTGAACTGGGATGGGGTCAGGAAAGCTAGGTGGAGACAACCAAAATTTTAAAAGAGATGGGTCACCCTGTGATTTTGGCCCCACTATATACCACAGCCAAGACTTGTGGTATACAATATTGATTCAAGTTAATTGCAGGAGAAGAGATGAATGGATACAGACAATGGGGGTATATACACACAATACAATATTTCTCAATAATAAAGAAGTAGGAAATAAAGCCATGTTTAGCCATGGGAAAGAAAGTAGAGATGATCATTCCAAGGGAATTAAGGCAGACAGGGAGAGATGAGTATCATATGATGTCACTCCTAAGTGGAATCTAAACATGCATAAAAATGAATTTCTTGCCTGGAGACATTGCCTCACAGACCTAGAAATTTCCAGTCACCAAGATATAAAGATATGGGGCATGGGGAAATGAGCAACTTCAGACTAATATATGCCCAATACTGTTTATAAAATAAATGACCAAGACCCACTGTATAACACAAGGAACCTTACTCCACACTCAGTAATAACCTATATGGAAAAAAAACAAAATATATACACATTTGAAACAAGTTGTGGTAGAAGGAAAAGGAACAGAAAACACCCACAAGATAGTAATTCACCTACATACTCCAGTTCAAAAAAAAAAGAAAAAACGAAAAAGAAATGCTGACTCTGATCAGAGACACAGATGTAAAGAACAGACTTTTAGACTCAGTGGGAAAAAGGTGAGGATGGGATGATTTGAGAGAGGGAACAGCAATGAAACATGTACATTACCATATGTAAAACAGGTGACCAGTGCAAGTTCAATGAAGCAGGGCACCCAAAGCTGGCGATCTGGGAAAACTCAGAGGGATAGGATGGGGAGGGAGGTGAGGAGTGTTCAGAATGTGGGGGACACATGTATACCCGTGCCGATTCATGTTGATAAATGGCAAAAAACCATTACAATATTGTAAAGTACTTATTCTCCAACTAAAATAAAATTAATTAAAAAAATAAAAAATTTTAAAAAGCAAAAAAAAAAAAAGAAGACTTTAAGTAGGAAAGGGTCAAAAAAAAGAAAAGGCTGGGGTCACGTCCCTGGAGCCTGATTGGCTTGGGTCCCAAGGCTGGAGGGTCCTGGGGCTGAGGGAGCTGGGAGCATGTGGCAGGCTGTGTGCCTCCACGACGGACCTGGAATGCCTGTTGTCCTCCAGACGCAGGTGGGAAATTTAAGGGATTGGGATTAACATACACATATTAATATACATCAAATTGATGATCAACAAATACCTATTGAATAAAATAGGGAAGTTTATTGAACACACTCTAATCACCTATAAGAAAAAAGAACCCAGATGAGAATAGATTAATATTATGTATTAATATTAACTGTAGAAAATTCTGAAAGAGATGGGAATACCAGACCACCTGACCTGCCTCTTGAGAAATCTGTATGGAGGTCAGGAAGCAACAGTTAGAACTGGACATGGAACAACAAACTGGTTCCAAATAGGAAAAGGAATACGTTAAGGCTGTATATGGTCACCCTACTTATTTAACGTATATGCAGAGTACATCATGAGACACATTGGGCTGGATGAAGCACAAGCTGGAATCAAGATTGCTGGGAGAAATATCAATAACTTCAGATATGCAGATGACACCACCCTTATGGCAGAAAGTGAAGAACTAAAGAATCTCTTGATGAGAGTGAGGGAGGAGAGTGAAAAAGTTGGCTTAAAGCTCAACGTTCAGAAAACTAAGATCATGGCATCTGTTCCCATCACTTCATGGGAAATGATGGGGAAACAGTGGAAACGGTGGCTGACTTTATTTTGGGGGGCTCCAAAATCACTGCAGATGGTGACTGCAGCCATGAAATTAAAAGATGCTTACTCCTTGGAAGGAAAGTTATGACCAACCTAGATATATTGAAAAGCAGAGACATTACTTTGCCAACAAAGGTCCATGTAGTCAAGGCTATGGTCTTTCCAGTAGTCATGTATGGATGTGAAAGTTGGACTATAAAGAAAGCTGAGTGCCGAAGAATTGATGCTTTTGAACTGTGGTGTTGGAGGAGACTCTTGAGAGTCCCTTGGACTGCAAGGAGATCCAACCAGTCCATCCTAAAGGAGATCAGTCCTGGGTGTTCACTGTAAGGACTGAGGTTGAAGCTGAAACTCCAATACTTTGGCCACCTGATGCAAAGATCTGACTCATTTGAAAAGACCCTGATGCTGGGAAGGACTGGGGGCAGGAGGAGAAGGGGATGACAGGATGAGATGGTTAGATGGCCATAAAGCACATAAAAAGATGCTCAGCATCACAAGTTCTTAGAGAAAAATAAAATGTTCATTAAGGTGTCACCTCACACTGATCAGAATGGCCCCATCAAAAAACTTACAGCAATGAATTCTGCAGAGGGCGTGAAGAGGACACCCTCCTACACTGCTGGTAGGAATATAAAATGGTACACCCACTAAGGATTACATTATGGAGGGTCTTAAAAAACTAAACACTTAAGTACCAAGTGATACAGCAGTTTCATACCTAGCCTTAGGGCTAGAGAAAACCAAAACTTAAAAGCACACCCGCACCCCAAAGATCATTGCAGCACAAGGTACAATGGCCAAGACAAGGAAGCAACTCAAGTTGCTATTGTACCTTGTGCTGCGATGACCTGTATGTATGTACTCAGACATTCATAAGCATGAAACAATGCAATTTCCAGTTACAGGGAAGAAACCAGAGATGATCATACTACATGGAGTGAGTGAGACAGGGAAAGACAGATAATCATAGAATATCCCTTCTGGTGGAAGCTAAAATTGGATACAAATGAACTTCATTACAAAAGAGAAACAGATTCACAGGCTTAGGAAAGAAAATCATTGTTGCCAAAATGGAAAGGAGGGAGTAGGGAATAATTAGCTGGTTCATATCAATATGTACACCTTAAAACAGGTGCTGTTGTTTAGTTGCTCAGCTATGTCTCAGACACTGACTCTTTGTGACCCCATGTTCTGCAGCCCATCAGGCTCCTCTGTCCATGGAATTCTCCAGGCAAGGATACTGGGGTGGGTTGCCATTTCCTTCTCCAGGGGATCTTCCCAACCCAGGGATTGAATCTATGTCTCCTGCAGGTCTATATAACTAAATATATATACTTAAACAAAACACCAGAAATCAACTCTGTTCCAATATAAAATAACAAATTACAAATTAAATTACCTGAGCTCGGTCTAGGGCACACCAGACAGTGGTGACCCCTATGATTAGATATGGGATATGCTATGATACTAATATGACAGACACCATCAAAGATTTTTACTCAGCACAACACAGAGCAGCGACCCACTCAAAGGTGCCTGACCCCATATGAATGCGACAAGGTGAAGGGAAGAAAAAGGAACACAGGTTAATCAGGGCAACACCCTCAATTCAGATATTGGGAATCTCCGAGGAGACAAGACACACTGCAGGTAAGGAGCAGATATGGGGTCTCTGAGTACAGGATCCTGACCCACGTGGAAGGGGTGAGACCCACACAGTCCCCAGACCTGGGATCGCACGACCCTTGGTTAGGACACCGGGTCTGTGCTGCTTGGGCCCCTAAGGTGGAAGCGAGTGGGTTCCTGTAACCCCTTGGGATGGTAGAAAGAAGTGTAGGGTCAGTCTCCTCTCTCCACACTGTCCCAGAGAAGTCTTCCTCTTTTCCCTTTGGTTCTGTGTGATATTAACTTTTTACAGCTGTCACGATAATGTTGAACACACTACCTTGGTTTTGGCAGGCTCGGTCCTTTCTTGTTCCACTGAGGTGTTGAGAAAACATGCCAAGTGCAGGGCTGGGAGACGAGGGGCAGGTCTCTGCTGAGTAGGGATGGTCGACTGGAAGATCACAGCAGCAACCTCACCTGTTGCCCATTAGCTTTTTGCCTGATCCATGTGCCCTGCAATCAAGTAACCAGGTGAACCTGCCTCCCTTCTTGCCATGCTCGTCCTGGTAAACTGGAATAATTACCAGATAGCCACCTGAGAGATCCCTAGGAGCCCCAGGAACAATGAACCTCCCAGAGGTAAAGAGACAAACAGGTACAGGCCTGTATAAAGTGAACACCATAAAGTATTAATTCCTAAACACAAATGAAGCTCTCATGTATTCTTCCTTTTTTCCTATTTTTGTATGTGTGGTCTCCCCACACACATGACCCTGACCCGTGTAGATGGGGTGAGACTCACGCAGTCCCCAGAGCCCCCACCTGGGGTCACACGTCCCCTCAGTCAGGACACCACAGCTGTGGTCAGCGGGCCCCCAATGTGTAAACAAGCCAGGTCTCTGGGACCCTAGAAAGAAGTGTAGGGTCCATCTCCTCTCCCCTCAGTTGTCCCTGAGAAGTCAGGCCCCTCCTGTTTTCACTTTGATTCTCTGTGATTTTTTACTGGTTTGAAACTCATGCTAGAGGTGAACATACCACCTTGGTTCTGGCAGGCTCTGTCTTTCTCGTCTCACTGAGGTGCTGAGAAGACATGGGAGAGCTGGGCTGAAAGACGAGGGGCAGCTCTGTTCTTTTCGCAGGAGAGAGTCGACTGGAAGGAGACCACAGCAGCAACCTCACCTGCTGCCCATTGACCTTTTGCCCGATCCCTGGGCCCTGGAACCAATTCACCAGGTGAACCTGCCTCCCTACTCAATCCGAATGTGCTGGAAAATTGGAATAACTACTAGTTAGCCCACCTGAGGAGTCTCCAGGAGCCCCAGGGTGAACCTGGCAGGGGACAGACTATGAGCCCTACCACAGCACTGACTCCTGGGGGGGCCTTGGAACCCCACTCAGAGAAGAGCACGGTTACCCAGAGGAGCCCACCTCAGCCCCAGACCCCAGACATCTGAGCACTGACGTTCAGATGCAGGCATGGAGTTTTCCATGAGAGGGCAGGCCAGGTCTCTACCCAGGTCTCCATGTCCTAGTGCACATAGAACACTGTCAGGTCTAAATGTTCTCATTTGCAGAAAGCACATGGTCTCATTAAACATAATCAGCATAGACCGAACTTGAAAAGTGAAATGAAAGTGTTAACATGACTGACACTTGTGACCCCGTAGACTGTCGCCTGCCAGGCTCCTCTATGCATGGAATTCCTCAGGCAAAAATATTGGTAGTGGGTAGCCATTCACTTTTCCAGGTGATCTTCCCAACACACAGATCAAACCCGGTCTCCTGCATTGCAGTCAAATTCTTTACCGTCTGAGCCACAAGAGAAGCCCTAGACAGGACTCGGAGAGGTCTAAATCTACCATGTAGACAGAATTTGGTCAGGTTTAAACTAGCTGAAATATGCCCTTCTAGGAGGCACAGGCCACACACATGCAGGGTCTCTCATCATTGGACAGAGGAATCACTCTCATGTGGGAACTAGGATGTACATTTCCTAAAGAAATCATCACTGGGCTCCACACTTCACCCACATCAGGAATTGAAAGAAACTTTGTCACACATTTCAACAGGCAAGACAAAACTGTTACCAATTTCTGTGGCCCCCTGATGGTCTGGATCCTCGGGAGATCCAAGATATTCTTTGAGTGAAGCCCAGTGTCCTGCAACGACAGACAGGAAGTGGCCTGATTCCAGCATCCCAGGCTTCCAGCAAGAGGCAGCCACACTGACAGCCTTATGGAAAAGTTTATTATTTATTAGAGTAAAAATATACTCTTGAAAAAACAAGCATACTAGTTATTATTTGCAAACCTAAAATATTCTTAAAAGCTTGGCACCCTGATCTTTGCGGTTCACATTGGTTCCTTTGCATTCAGATTTTCTGGGTAGAAGCAAGCTTTCATGCCGGGGTCCAGCCTTGGCAGGGTCCGGGGGTCTTGAGGGATGAGTGGCGTCGGTGGAAGAACTGAGCTGAGTCGATGTGTGGTGATGGAGCAGTCTCTCGTTTATTGTTGTTGGTTTACAGTTTTATAGCCAAAAGACATCCCCATTGTTAAGTCCAAACTCCGGGTCCCAAGCCCCTGAAGAGACCAAGTCCACACAGCAATGCAAAAGCATAAAGGGGTTTATTGCTAGCCGGGCTAGGGCGCAAGTCTCATCCACGAAGTGGAATCCGACAAGAGCCCCGCGCTCCAGATCACAGTTGCTTTTATACAGGCAGTTCTTTGTTACAGCATCGGTATAGCTGGCAGTCAATGTTTGGTCAGTTTAAACTGCGCATCTGCCCTGGATGGTCTATCTCTTGGCGCGCACGGGACTTTCCTGGCTTGTGGGGGGAGGTATGAGGTGAGGGTGGAGGAGGTCGCTGGAACTAGGGCAGGCTGTATATCACAGCAGCCTGTCACGGAGTAAGGTACTAAGGTACGGGGAGGTGTGAGGATGGGGGAGGTCTCCGCAGCTAGGGCCTGCTGTATCTCCCAGCAGCCTTTCACGGAAGCTGTTTTGTTTACACACCACACCCATTACATCATTACATCACCTATCATTCTATACAATTTTTTTGTCCTCTACCTTCCATAGCAACCTTATCATTGAGCTCATTCCCCAATCTATCATGAAACATTCCCTTTGCAGAAGTCAGATTTTTATGTAATTAGATTTAACAATAGTATGTTTACCATTTGAATGTCTTCAGTATACTTCATTCAATCATGATAAGTACATCAACCTAAGTAGAAAGGTTACATTTCTCTTATCAGGTACAACTGTGTAGAAGCTAGAGGGAAGGGCTAAAGCTTGAGACTGTTTATTCTAGTAACCTACTTCAGTTCTTGCTAGGAAAGAGGAAAGAGGACTAAGAGACAGTTTAGGAAGAGGAAAGAGGACTAAGAGACAGCCTAGCAGCACTGCTTTAGCAATAAAACCCTATTAACCTTATAACTACTATAATGAATTCCTATGTCTACATTATCCTAAACCAATCAATATCTCCAACTATGCTGGCCACAATTATGAGAATTCCTAAATCCCATTCCAGCCTGGTTTCTTCAAGGAAGAGAGCCTCCTCCGTGGAGTGGTCAGGGGAGTGGGAGGTGGAAAGGTGACTCAAGTACGAGCCTTTCTGGTGGTGGCCTTGCCATGACCCCCAGAGAACTCTTGGTAAACTCCCCAGTAATGAGTAGGAGGAGTAGTAATCTATTTAAATGTCCCTTTCATTCCTCCTTAGCCCCTGGGGAAGGTGATCCACCTTCCCAGATCCTCTGGTAGATAAGGTCTGGGGGGATTATCTCAAGATGAATTCTTTCCAACTGGGACTGACCTACTGAGATGAGCCAATGTTCCGAGCATGGACAGAACTCCCAAGAAAAATACTGGGGGGGGGGTGCCTAGCTCGGGATGCCCCGAT